>JAZKJV010008677.1:512500-1112500 GCA_037367405.1 Ottelia alismoides
TGGATGCATGATGCATGGATGGATGCATGCAAGGATGGATGGATGTATGGATAGATGGATGGATATATGCACGCATGGATGTATAAATGTATGGATGAATGCATGAATGGATGCATGCATGCATACATGGATGCATGGATGTATGCAAGCTTATATGGATGCATGCATATATAGATGCATGCATGGCTGAATGGATGTATGTATGCATGCACGTATGGATGTATGACTGTATGAATGCATGCTTGCATACATGAACGCATGTATGCACGTATGTATGCATGTATGCATGCATGCATGTATGGATGGATGGATGGATGATGTATGTACGTATGCACGCATGCATCCGTGGGATGGATGTGTGTATGATGCATGAAGGGCATGCTTGCTTGTATGTATGCTTGCAACGATGGATGCATGCATGCATGTATGGATGTATGCTTGTATGTATGAATGGATGCATGCATGTATGCATAGATGAATGGATAGATGCATGCATTTATACGTATATGTGTGGATGTTTGTATGCAAGGATATATGCATGCATGTATGGATGCATATATGTATGCCTGTATGTTTGTATTTTGTATGTATAGATGTACGCATAAATGCCTGCATGCATGGATTACGGATGGACGTATGGATGGACGCATGCATGGATGTATGTATGTATGTCTGTATGTATGCATGCATTCATGAATGGATGTATACATGTATGGATGCAAGCATGCATGAATGGATGTATATATGTATGGATGTATGTATGTATGTATGTATGTATGTATGTATGTATGTATGAATGAATGCATGCATGCATGAATGGATGCATGCATACATGCATGCATTAATGAATGCATGCATGAATATATGCATACATGTATGTATGTATATATGTATGTATGTATGTATGTATGTATGCACGAGTGCATGTAAGTATGTATGCATTTATGTTTGTATGCATGGATGCATTATGATTGGATGCATGCATGATTGTATGCATGGATGCATGTATGGATGCATGCTTGGATGAATGTATGGATGCATGCATGCATGTATGCATGAATGCATGGATGTATGTATATATGTATGTATCTATGGATGGATTGACGGATCAATGGATGTATGTATGTATGGATGTATGCATGGATGCATGCATGCATGTATGTATGTATGTAGATATGGATGTATGTATGTATCTAGGTATGTATGCACGTATGTATGTATGTAGGTAGGTATGTCTGTAGGTATGTATGTATGTTTATTTGTTTGTAGGTTTGTGGGTATGTAGGTAGGTACGTATGTATGTAGGTACGTACGTACGTAGATATTTATGTATGTATTTATCCATGTAAGTATGTATCCATGTATGTATGTATGTATGTATGTATGTATGTATCCATGTATGTATGGACGTATGTATCCGTGTATGTATGTATCCATGTATGTATGTATGTATCCATGTATGTATGGATGTATGTATCCATGTATGTTTGTATCCATGTATGTATGAATTGATGTATGCATGCATGTATGTATGTATGTTTGGATGTATGTATCTGCGTATATATGTATCTATGTAGGTATGTACGTATGCATGCACGCATGGATGTATGTATATCAGTATGTATCCATGGATGTATGCTTGCATGCATGGAAGCATGTATGTATGGATGTATGTATGTATGCTTGCATGCATGTGTGGATGCATGTATGTTTGTATGTATGTATGCATGAATGCATGTACGTATCCATGTATGCACGCATGCATGCATTGATGGATGTTTGTATCCATGCATGCATGCATGGATGCATGCATTCTTGGATGGATGGATGTATGAATGCATGTATGCATGCATGTATGTATGGTTGAATGAATGTATGCATGTATGTATGTATGCATGTATGCGTGCATGCATGGACGTATGGATGCAAGAATGTATGGATACATGGATGTATGTATGAATGCATGCATGGATGCATGTATGGATGCTTGCATGTATGTATGGATGCATGTATTTATGCGTGCATGTATGTATATATGGTTGTATGCATGCATGCATGTATGTGTGAATGCCTACCTGTATGTATGAATGAATGTATGATTGTATGCATGCATGCATGTATGTATGGATGCATGCATGCATGCATGTCTAGATGAATGGATGCATGCATGGTGTATCGATGCATGCACGTATGGATGTATGCATGCATGCATGAGTGTATGTATGTTTGCATGTTTGCATGGATATAATGATGCGGATGTATGATTGCATGGATGCATGGATGGATGGATGGATGCATGCATGCATGGATGTATGGATGTATGGATGGATGGATGTATTTATATATATTTGTATGTATGTTTGTATGTATATATGCATGTATGATGTGTGTATATGTATGTATGTATGTATGTATGTATGTATGCATGCATGCATGTATGCTTGTATGGATGCATGCATGTATGGATGGATGTATGCATGGATACATGCATGCATGCATGCATGGATGCATGTATGGGTGGATGCATGCATGGATGTATGTATGTATGCATGGATGGATGGATGGATGCATGCATGCATGCGTGCATGTATGCGTGGATGGATGTATGCATGCGAGCATGCATGTATGCATGGCTGCATGAATGAATGCATGCTTGGTATGCTTGCTTGTATGTATATATGGATGCCTGCATGCATGTATGCTTGAATGGATGCATGGATGGATGCATGTACGGATGCATGTTTGGATGCATGTATGTATGCATGGATGGATGCATGGATGCATGTATTTATGTATCATGCTTATCACAAAGAGCATATGATCGATAAAACTTCTTAGTACAATTTGTACCAGTTATGTTGTTTTGAGTTGATTTGGTGATGGGTCTAGGCCCTGGATATGCTAATGAATTATTTAATTGGCACCTTGCACTACAGTGGAAGCACTCCATATTTCATAATCTGTTTGACTTGACTTGAGTCATTTCAAGGATGGGTATCATGAGAAGTCTCTACGTAATTTAATCAACTAATTGAATATTACAATTGTACAAACGTGAGGGTGTATACTACATAATAATATCAAGCAAACCCTTATCGTTTGTTGGTTGATTTGGATTGTTGATAAATTTAATATGACTATATTTATTAGATCAATTAAAATAAACACTCCACTATGAATGGAGATGTAATTCTCTTGATAGAATTAATCGTAATGAATATGATTAATATTGATTAACAAAAAAATTGTATGGGATATGTAGGATCATATAAATGACATCCATGGTCTACCATCAAGGAGAAGAGTTCCGCCACCATGGATTGTATGTTGGAGATGCCTATCCGATGTGATAGCTCATGCATACAATCGCACATACATCAGGCTCTTTGCTTCTTGAAAGAGTAAGACCGTATACGTAGTGACCCTAATATTAGTTCCCCTTATTATTGAGGCAATATTGAATTGTGTATAGTGAGTTCTATTCCTATTGGCAATTGATTCAATTAACAATGGGTCAAAATTACCTTAGGGGTGGTGGGCCCAAGTGTTAGAGAGTGAATTGGGAAATGTAAGTTGAACTTATAAGGCTGAATGAATTCTCGCTTCTTTTTATCTGAGTTACAGTTTCTCGTATTATTGTGATGTAACAATGGCAGAAAGGATATCCTAGATCTTGCTATAGATATATCAATATGTATATTTCTTGCTTCAAAAGTGAATAAGGGAATGAACTTTCATAATTTAAAAGGAAAGACAACTTTGATTTAAAACAGTAATAACCTTAGTGAAAGATATATATTTATGCGAATTATCTTATTTCAGATAACCTTCATTAAATCCACTCAATCTATAGTCAGACATAAATTATATAATTGATTGGATCCATGATTATGATCTAGTACTTTCAGTTGGACACATAATGTATGTGGTTTCAGTGTGCAAGTTTCAACATATTATGAGGATTGATAATTAAATAGATAATAGGAGAACAACCTAGGGTTTATGTGTCTCTAAAGTCTTGATATGTCATTGAGTTTGCTTTGGAAGTAACATGTTAGTGATGATAGTAATTGTCATGATCTTTCTTAAAAATTAAATAATATGTTTTGGCAAACATATGCACTCTCAACATTTAATCATGAACGACATGGTTTGTTGCATTATGCAGAATGATGGCTCCATAAGAGATGATGTACTCAAAATACATGCCTAAACCAAAGTACTTTTGAGTTAAAATGAGTATGGATATAATGAATGTCATCATTATGCTTTCTCTATTCAGGTCTTTCATGAATCATCATAATATTCATATTGCATGAATGTGATGAAGCTAGAATAAATGTTGAAATACTCTTATATTGAAGTCTTGGAGGACATGCTCAATTTAAGAGAACCTTTATCTTAAGCAGTAGTTGTTTAAGTATTAAGGAAGCACAATGGAAGCATGGGTATAACTCATGTAAGAAGGAGAGTCAAAGAGTTGATTGTACTTCTATAACATCCAAAGAGTTGAATGAGCGCCAATACCGCAACAAATGTATTGATAGTAGAACTATCTAGACTATCTAAGATCCTTAGAGAAGGACCCGTATAGAGCATCGGGATATTCTACTCCTAGATATCATCATTGATATCAATGTACTTATTAGGTAATAATAGAGTCCAATAATTGTATCTCTTTTTAATAATACTTGCAATTGGTTACATATGTTTTAGAAGACTAGAAAGTCTTGATCTTGAGGTTTAATAGTCATCCACATGGAAATTGATGCAATTTATTGCAATAATCTTTGTTGGATAGAAAGACTACATAATTTCAGTGGGAGAGCCATCAATCTTAGAGAATGTCTCTATGATCTTGATATAAGAATACATTCATTGTTTATTTCTAAACTTGTTAGAAATGAACATTCATTCTACACTATACCTATCATAAAGAGTTATGGTGGATATATATTAGATAGTAATCTAACATCTAGAGGACTCTACTAAATTAGAATATTAATGAATGGCTCATTAACATTTCTAATACTGAAAAATTAAATCATAAAAGATCAATAGGAGGATGAAGATCATTTGACAATGATTTAGCATCAAGCCTTGGATATATATCTATTGATAAGATCAACAAACTAGTAAGAGATGGAACCTTACATTGTCTAAAATTTCAAATCTTATATACTTGTGAATATTGTATTTAAACTTAAAATGTTTGTTGCAGCCTTCTCAGGGAATGGCGTAAGATGCTGAGGTATTCACGACCTCGTACATATTGATGTATGTGGACCCTCTATATTATAATAATCTCTAATGATATGTTATATCCATTAATGATTATCCATGATATGAGATTTCTTCCTTCACCCATTAGAAAACTTTGACATGTTCAAAGATTGCATAATTTTGGTTGAGAACCAAAGTTATAAGGAATATGAAAAGAATTTGATATAACCTAGGTTTTCAATACCTTTTTGATGAATTCAAGGACTACCTTTAGAGAAAGGAATATCATTCCTAACTAGGGCAGCTAATTGAATTGAATCATTCGGATTCGATTATGATTCGTTCGATAATAATTCGAAAATAATTCAATTCGAAGTGAGTTGAATTGAATATGAATTCCAATTATGGATTCGATTCCCAAACGAATTGAATTTGAATTAGCTTGAATTCGTTCGAAAAAAATTCGATTCGATTCGATATATATATATATATTATATTTATATACATATATGCATACATTCATGCAAACATATAACACTACCTTTATTTACCAATAAGCTTACACTCTTCTATATAAATAGGAGTACCTTATGGTGGATTTTGCAAAACTCTCATAAAAATATTGAAAAGGTACAATTCCCTCAAATGTGTATCCCCCATTCACGCTTGGCCCACTCACCCTTCTCATTTCTCACGCACAGGCGCACCCTTGTCTCATTTCTCACGCTGCGCACAGGTGCACCCCTTCCCATTTCTTACAGGTGCACAAACCCTTCCCCTTCTTACTCCTCTCCTCTCTCCCACACGACGCATAAAAAAACCCTAGCCCCCAACGGCGTCGTGGTCTTCTCCGCCAACATCGACGCCCCCTCCATCCAACTCAACCCGTCCTCTTCTTTGCGATCTCGGACTCGACTCGTCTCAAAGCTTCGCCGCCTTCTCGTATTGACGGCCTCGTCTTCTTAGCAAATAAGGTCAATCTCCAATGCTTCGATTCTAGTACCACCAGATATTCCGATTGATCGTCCTTGTATTGGTTTTTCATGGAATTTTTATTTCGGGTTTTCGCGTCGCCTCGAGGGGATCTTTTACTGGATTTTGAACCGCAATGCTCGAATTTGATCGTCTTGCTGCGTGTTTAGATGTGGGGTTTTTTTGATGCTGATTATGTCCTGTTGAAAAATTTGGCTTTATAGGTAGTTAGGTTTGTAGGTCAAAATTACGGTTTTGATTTTAGCCTTGTATGAACGACATGGGATCGTGGGTTCAGGTTCATGATTTGAATGTTTATCGTTGCAGGTGAATATTGCGGGGAGAAGAGAACGGCAAGAGGACTGATGCGTGGTAAATGCTACTGATTGTAGATAATGTTTGTTGCAAATAAAAAAGGCTTTTGGTTGATTAAATGTGTTTTATTATTCTAGAATGTATGTGCATTAGAAATTAATTTATTACAATGAGAGATTATCACCATGCAATTGTTAATGAAGTACGTCTTACGTAATACTTTTTTATAAGTGTTTGTATTGATTGACTGATAAAATTCATTCTCTTTAGATATCATGGAGGTATATAACGAGGGAAAAGATGGAGATCATTCCTCTGAAAAACGACATGGATCACAATCCTCCAATCATGCTTTTGAACATGTATATTAAAATCTTATCTTTTTCTTAATTACTATAAAAATTAAGTTTAATTGTTGATGTGAAAGTTTAAATTTAGTTACGATCATGTATTTATTTTTTTATTTAGATCAGCAATCCGAACATGCCATCTTCACAAAATAGTGTCCATGAAAGAGTGAATGGAGATGATTTTGACGAGGGAAAATGTAGGAGAAGGAGAAGAAGTAGAAAAAGTGCATGATGAAGTAATTACTAAAGTTGATAGAAAGAAAAGATCATCTATTTATCAATCATTTATTAAAGAGAATGTGAAGGTTGGTGGAGTGTTAGTTGAAAGGTGAAAATGCATGGATTGTAAAAAAACATTCAAAGTAATGAATTGTGGAACTACTTCGCAATTAAAAATCATGGAGAGAGGTATTATATCATGCAAGATTCTGGAGATAATAACAAAGAACATTATTTTTTGGTCCTTCGTCATCCGAGTCTGATCATTTGAATGAACTTGCATTATCATTTTCAAAGTTTGATCAGATGAGAGCAAGAGAATTGATCGCTAAATGGGTCATCGTTCATGAGCATGCTTTTAGTATTGTGGAAGAATTCTGGCTTAATGCAATACTAAAATATTTGAATCCCAATTTTAAACAAGTTTCGAGAGCAACGATAAGAAATGATTGCTTGAAGATTTTCTCCATTGAAAAGAAAAATTGAAAAGAATTTTTCTACATGTGGACATGAATGGTCTTACTACAGATACTTGGACACATCCAATCAAACAATAGGGTACATGTGTTTGACTGCCCACTATGTTGATGCAAATTGGAAGTTACAAAAACGTATCCTTAATTTTTCAGAGTTAGAACCACCGCATACAGGTGTTGTTATTGCAGATGCTGTTTTGAATTGTCTTGTTGAATGGGGGATTGATAGTAAAATTATGAGTATTACACTAGATAATGCCAGCACTAATGATGTGGTTGTGAGAACACTGAAAGATACATTTTTCGGAAGGGGTTGTTTGTTATTTAAGGGAAAACTCTTTCATGTCAGATGTTGTGTGCACAAATTGCATCTTATGGTGCAAGACGATCTTCGTGCATTGGAAAATACGATCTCTAATATTAGAGAAAGTGTAAAGTACATCAAAAAACGTAGTGCACGTTTAAAGAAATTTGGTGAAATTGCAAAGCAACTGAATCACTCTACTTCAAGGGGCCTCTCCATGGATGTTCCTATTCGTTGGAATTCCACCTTCTTCATGCTTGAATCTGCATTATGTTATAAAGTCGTTTTTCAAAACTATGCAAGAAGAGATGATGGTTACAAGTGGTTGCCATCACAAGAAGAGTGGGAGAAAGCTGAAAAATTATGTCCACTCTTGAAGCAAGTTTTTGAAGCGGCACAGGTGTTTTCTGATACGAAGTTTCCAACAACAAATTTATTTCTTTCAAAAATTTGGAAAGTAGTAGAAATTTTGAAAGATAACTCATTTTCAAGTGATGATTTCATTAAGGAAATGGCCATTGCAATGAAATTGAAGTTCTATAAATATTGGAAGGATTGCAACCTTTTGATGTCTATTGCATGTCTCCTTGATCCAAGATATAAACTGAAGTCCATTGAATTTATTTTTGATAAGGTTTATACCTTTATTGAGTCTCAAGAGCAGCTGATGAAAATGAAAAAAGAATTATCGAGCTTCTATTCTTTTTACTTGCAAAGACTTGGCAAATAAAATGATGGAAGCAAAAACTTCGGAGAAAATATTGAGTTTTTGAATGCATACTCCAATGAAAAGACAAGCGAAGCAGAACTAGATGATTATTTTGATAATGTTGAAAATGAGCCTCCAGAAAAGTCTGACTTGGAGAGATACTTGAAAGAGCCAACATTGAGATCAAGAAAAGGAGATCCCTCTTTTGATGTCCTAGATTGGTGGAAAATCAATGCTTTGACATTTCCTGTACTCTCTATTATGGCGCGTGATGTATTGTCAATTCCTATTAGCTCTGTTGCTTCAGAGTCAGCTTTCAGCACTGGAGGTAGAGTTCTCACTGATTATAGAAGTTCTTGATCTTCTAAAACCGTTGAGGCTCTTGTATGTACTTCTGATTGGATATGAGCCACTCAAGACATTGCTCAATCTCCATATATAAGAATACCCATTATGAATTTACTTTGAGCTTATCATAGTTAAATACAAAGCTAACTTTTTTAAATAAATTACAGTATGTTGTTTGCCAAGATGAAAGCTTGAAGGTTCATATTCCATAATAGATTCAAACTTCTTATGAAGGTTAGTAATCACTATCAGCTCAAATATACAACAAGTCAAACTCTATTAATTTAGTTTTTATTCTAATAAACTTTCTTTATGTGAAGGATGTGGAAGTGATGGTGGTCTCTCTACAGTTCGGTCGACATTAATGACATGAATCAAGAATGCATTATAGGACTACTTTCTTCCCTTTTTCAGGATGAATGTGTTCTAAAATTTATCAAATAGAACATCATGTGTTTAATAATATGCAACACTTTTAATTGAAGTTTGACTATTTCATTCCAACTTAGGTTTTTTATATATCTCATGCTACACTATTGGTTGCCATTATTTTTTTCAAATAACCTGATTTTTTTTGCATTTTCGTTTACGAGACTCGTCTTTTCGTGCAACATCAAGCACTCAAAGGTAATCACAATTTTCACAATATGTTCATTTTACATCAATTATATCCAATCTCTCTCCGCTCTTATATTTCTGCTTCATATATTTAATTCATTACAGATAATAAGAGAAAATTAGGATGGCAACAAACTTATAAGCACTGCAACAACTAGGTAATTTTATGCATTTCATATTATATCTTGAATACTTCCCTTTTCTTAAAGTTTTTAATTTATCCTGCTATTTTTACTATTAATTCATACTTATACTCGTTAATTAACATTCTTGTTACTCTGAATGTATATAACTTATAAGGTAGACCTCTTCTCAACATCATACCCTCTTTTTTTCAAAAAAAATATTATCAATTAAAATTTCAAATTCGATATAAAATGAATCGAATTTGAATATTCAAAACTCATAATGAATTGAATTTGAATTCAAATTAATGAATTCGGTTAAAATTTGATTCGAGTTCGGATTCGAAAAAATTATAATGAATTGAATCTGAATCCATATGGATTCGAGTGTATTCGATTCGATTAGCACCCCTATTCCTAACTCACTCCTCCTAATACACCTTGGCTCAATGGAGTTGTAATGAGATGCAATTGGATCATGATAGACATTATATGATTAATTATGACACTTAGCATAATTGCCGCTTAGATTCCAAGTATATATGTAGTAGAGGCCACAACATATATCCTTAATAAGATTCCATGCAAATATGAACCCAAAACTCCTCATGAGATATGGTTTGGAACCAAGCTTAGTGTTAGACACTAGAGGATTCAAGGGTTGCTTGGTTCGTACTATAACATGGTTGCAAGAAAGATGGAATCTTGCACTCGAGAATGCAACATCATTAGGAATATCAAGGATGGTATTGGATACCTACTTTATTACCTTAAGATTCTTAAAGAATTTCATCTCTAAGAATATAATTCTAAGAGGATGATTTTTGTAAGAATCAATACAAGAATGAAGTAAAGGTTCTCATTGAATCCTAAGGGGATAATGAGTCTCCTAGAATCAGAAAACTAAAGGGACAATTAAAGATGAAATATTAATACCTCTTCAAAACAGTTTAAGGGTGGTAAGACCACTGGTGAATCTGCATTTCATCATCATTATTCATTTATTTTAGTTTAAAATCCCTTATACAACGCATGTATACATTGGTAAATCTATATTCTTACTAACCTGCATCTTTGTGTAAATATTGACGTTTATCTAAAATATATAAATAAAGAAAATAAAAGACTATATATATGCAATAGAGTAGGCTAAATCAAACCCCCGAGAGAAGGTCAAGACTTGACCTGATTGACAATGAATAAAGTAGGGAGAGATAGGGTCTTTAATCAGAAAATTCAAAATGAAAATAATACTTTGTAAATAATTTTCATTCTTTATTTTGAATTTATTCTGTTTATATATGTATAAAACTTACACTATTTTATTTGTCTATAAATTGACTTCAAATTAAATAATTTTCTAAACAAAAGTTGTAAGTAAAAATGATTTCTAAATAATAAAAATAATTGCAATATAAAATCACTTGCATACTAAAAGTAACCACATTCGGAAAAAGTCGTAAAGCGATAATTGAAAGGTCATTTTTGGCTCCATATGAACTCGAGTTGAATCAAACTTACTTAAATTACATTCTAAATTAAATTATCTTTTAAATGACAGTGGTTTCATAATTTTTGGAGTTATGATTTGAAAGATAGTTTTTTAGCGTGGTTTTTACAATTTTACCACTTATTTATTGTATTTATTTATTCATATTTCTTTTTATACATAATGTATTTTTAAATAATTATAAATATTTTTAATGATTAAAAAGATATATATTTAAAAGCCTGAATATGAATATCTAGTTGGGGCTCTCTTGTTTCATGTTTTAGAGGGGGCGAGTGCGAGTGTTAACTCCTATCTTGGGACCTTGACCACTAGTTCTTAAGGGCCCGACACAAGAAAATAAAAAATATAAAATATAAAACATAAAATAAAAAATAAAAAATTTTCTTGTTTAACTATGTGTATATTGTACCATATTTATATATTATATGTATATAATTAGTTTCCTTAAATAACCACCACTAAAAAAATTAAATAACTAACATTTATTATTGAAATTAATAAAATGATAAAAATGGTTAATTTATTTAATTGTGTAATAATATACCATATGTATATAATTTACTTAATTCCTTAATTAACCCACTATTAAAGTGGCTCATTAACATATGGACATTTATTATTATTTTCTAAATAATATAATTTCTAAAACTATTGATTTATTAATTAAATTAATTAATTCTACCATTAACATCTTTCCCTTTATTCCCTCCTCATTAATTCATTTTTTAAAATTTATTTTTTTCTATTTATTTGGCTCCTCCGCCCTCATTCCAATTTGATAAATCCTTTGGAGATGAGCCCATTCTCTAAGAGCAATCTTTGGTGGAAAGGAGCCAGCTTCCGACTCATCCAATGACAGCGAGTCGCCTTCGTTGAGGCCATCACAACATTAATCTGAGTCCTATTAGCGAGATCCACATTCATTTCTGATTTTCTAATTAGGTAATTTTAGGATTAATTTTATCTTGATTTTGTTGTCAATTTTCATCTTTAGATCATAGTTTCTCATGTTTAATCATTATTCTTCATCGATTTGATCCGATACAGTTTTACATACACCTCTTAATCCCTACACGTTTACATTCTATCTCTCGCAATCTATCTCCTCTGGCCACGCACGATGGTCGAAGAAATGGTTCCAATCCCTCACTAAACAACAGAACCACCCATTCACCTAACCTCCATTTGATTTTTGGACCGAGTCATCGTGCTCGAGTCAGCTTTTATTTTTATTCTATTGCATGTACAAAGACAAAATAAAAAATCATTTTTATTCTTTTAAAAAAATATTACAAAAAAGAAAGATTTTTTTTGGATGGCAGCACCGCCGTCGTCGTTGCCCTCGTTGCGGCTCAGCTCCTCCGCATGACTTTTCACTGTCGACCACTGCTCACCATCTCATCCCGAGCACCCCTAGATCTACCCCCCTTACTCGATACCTCCTTGTCAGAGCCAGGAGACACCGCCATCGACACATCGCCAGATGTAACCTTTACCGCCATTGGTCACCGCTTACCTCCCCTCGAGCCGATCGCTCCGAGCATCACCACTGCTCGGATCACCATCGCCCACGACCATTCCAGAGCTGATCCACCGCCAACCGCTCAAAGGAAGTCACCGATATCATGCACTGCCTCTCCACCTGAAGGTACTCCACCACCTTGAAACTCCCGAGCACCATCGAGATCTGCATGCCCTTTCGCTTGAAGCATCCATCGCAGTTGGCGCCTTCTACCACTCGAAGATTCACCATCGGAGCTACCACTCGTCCTCAAGCCCGATTGATCCTCTGATCTACCGACCGTTTCCATCAGGGGCAAACCTCCACCACACATCGCTTGCTCTGCCATCCTTCCTCACGGCTCAGCCCCTCTGCCCGAAGGACATCTGCCGATCACCTCTACGCGTGCTACCGCAGCAACACCACTATCACCCATTTGTCTTGGGAGAGAAGGAAAAAATGAAGAAGCCTCCATGCTAAAACCCTAAACAGCGAGCATGTGCATCCAGTTAAATATATGTGAGAAAATTGCAGCTGGGCCCCAAACATTTTCGAATTTGCAAAAAGGTCCCTGCTAGTTCAACACATGTGACGCACGTTATTCACTAGGTAATTTGCGAAATTTCACCTACTTTATTCTTTCTAATTTTTATGCAAAAACATTAAATAATTACATTTCAGTCCTGTGTTTCGAGACTTGTATTTGCATGTTTTTTATTGTTGAAATAAATATTATTTGTGCTCAATAAATTCACTAAAAATCAGATTGAGTCCTTGTTACTTATCTCTTTATAGTATAATTTTCTCATTGCAATTTATTGCCATTTTCTATTATTAAAAAATAAAAAAACATTGCATTTTTCACTGATTGACATGACAAAATTCATAAAAATTCAAATATTTTGTCAGCAATTCTAAAAAATGGAGAAGTTTGCTTTTTTATATTTTATTTTCAATGTAAATTTCGTGCATTAAATATGTTAAAATCCTAAAATTTTTCAAAAAATAAAATAATTCTAAAAATCATAGAAAATTGTAAAAAAATCCCAAAAATAGTGATTTAACTTCTTGGTTGTAGGTAATCTGTCATAGTTTTTAGGGGAAATAAATCTAATATTTTTTATATTTATTTGATATTTTTTAAATTGCAAAATATTCCTATTTTTCACTATTTAGTATTATTTTCAATTCCTAATTTTACAAAATCCATAAAACTTGAAAAATCTTTGAAAATTACAAAAAAACATTATAAGAAGTATAAAACACAAAAACATTTTATTCTGAACTTCTATATTTTAAAATCCAAAAAATAACCCTCCATTATTTTTGTATATATATACTATTTGAAAATCATATTCTTGAAAATTAAAAATTTGCAAAACTAAAAATCACTAAAAATTAAAAATCAAAATATATAAAAATTTTAAAAAGTTATAAAAATTATAAAAATCAAGAGTAGTGTTCATAGAATTTCTTTCTTTATTTCATTGATCCTTTAATTAATAACCCTCGAGATTTTGTAGCCTCCCTAAGTACGATCCTATTTGCTATACATGTAAATTAAATAGTAAATTCTCTTGCTACATTTTTGTATTCCTTTTTTTTGTTGAGAATCAAATAATTTTTTGTTGAGGGATTTTAGGGTTGCAATGACATTACATTTATTTCATATTTAAAAAAATCAGAAATTCCTTGCTCAACAAAATGGCGTCATTGTTGGGGAGGCACGACAAGGGTAGCAAGGTTTTTTATTTGACTTACTGTTCTTTGTTTTAAATTTCCATCTATATTTTTCTACATTATCTCATTATTCATATTCATTGTGTTTATTCAAATTCATTTTTTCTTTCTCATATTTTGATACTTATGTCTCTTACACATTCATTCTTTCCACTTTCTTGTGAGGGCATGTGGAGCAAAGGAGGAGATGCTATGAGAGCCAAAGCACATGAGAGAAGAGGAGGTCGGTCGTTCTTCACAGACCAGTAAAATAGAGAGCACCGAGGAGGGCATGAGCTTGTTGAAGACCAGATACTTTTAGCATAGAATTTATTCTTCCGAAAAATCTTGTAATTAATTTGTAAATAATTTAGGCACTTGTCCGTTCTCTGCTTTCTTATAGACACTTGGACACTATTATTCGGTGTCCATTATGCCAAGTGTTGGTGCACTTGGAGGACCTCACTATCTTCTTCTCATTGTTTTTATCGCTTTTATTTTTATTTATTTCTCACAAATTTGTGTTTTCTGACTTTATTTTATTTTATTTTCTGTGAGTGAAGCCCCTAGCCTTAGGTTTTATTTGGTTGAGGCTAGCAGTTATTAGGTCCAAATCCCTAATAACTTGCTTTCTTATAGACAATTGGACATTATTATTCGGTGTCCGTTATGCCAAGTGCTGGTGCACTTGGGGGACCTCACCGTCTTTTCTCATTGTTTTTATCGCTTTTATTTTTATTTGTTTCTCACGAATTTGTGTTTTCTGACTTTATTTTATTTTATTTTCTGTGAGTGAAGCCCCTAGCCTTAGGTTTTATTTGGTTGAGGATGGTAGTCATTAGGTCCAAATCCCTAAAAGAATATTTGTTCCTATGGATCATTTGGACTTAGTCAAATATTAACTTGGTTCCTCCTGAATAGAAGTTACTTCCTAGGACCGTTCTCACTTATATTTGCAAATAGTTTAATTGTATTTTTATGACGGATCATATTTCATGTAGACTGTTGGAGTCAGATATACACCACTATCTCTAGCATTTGCATCTCATATTTTCTCGTGCACCAGCTTTTTCATTTTCCTCCCTCTGTTTCGTGGATATAGGAATAAAGGAAATCGGAAAATTGGTTAGAGTATTTTTTCAAAAATATCAAAAAAGTGAAAATTGAAAAACTAAAAATTTGGACCGCTAATATCACTTGGACCCTAAAAACTAAACGTTATTGATTCAATCATTGTTTTGGGGACAGAAACTACCTCATTGTATTCGTATTTTATTTTCCAAGTACACACTAAGGATTAGTGCCCCAATCGCAGGTCTTTCTATGTGTTTGTACAATTTTGTGTTTGATCACCTCTCTAAAATTGACAAGATTAACAACCGATCTTTAACGGTCATCATCAAGCTGAGTAGGTGAATATGGGGTTGCATTGTGTTTGTATGTGCTTGATATTGAGTTTGTTACGTTCATTTGCTCAAGATCATTAGAAATCACCTAAAATATCATCATCACTCATGTTTTCCCTCCCTCCACCCTTCAATCTGAGGGCCAAATGCTATCCAACATTTCCCAAGCTCAGATCCCTTCACTCTGGCAGGTCAATGATCTCTTTGATCTTGACTAAGATTTCTTCGAGCCTTGTATTTCTGATCCGGTGGACGGCTTTTCTCTGACTTCAAGAGAGAACTCGTATTTGAGTTTGATTGTCCATTCTCTTCCTCAAGTCTTTCTAATTTTTACCATATCCTTGAGGGTTATATGCGAGTGATATGTTCTTTGTACTCGATTTCATTTCTAGGATATGCATCCGATCTGTTAGATCACAAGACCGAGTCTTCTGATTTTTTCTTCTGAGTCTGAGTTGTCTCTCCTCAACGACACTCGCGAGGATGACCCGATCTATGAGATATTCGATGATTTACCTAAATTCTCTACATCATGTGCATTGGATACCAGTGAGTCATGAGATTTTGATTTTCCAAATATTTTTGAGATGATGATTAATGTGGAGGACTCCATGACTGATCCTTATTTCTCCACATATGATTTCTTCAGCTAATCATTTCACTCCATTATAACCCTAAGCTGGAGATTTCTTTTGTGCTACTGGTGCCTGATTTTATCTACACATCTATTTACCCGATTGAAGACACCCACATGATTGCTTATTTGGGTGTCATCATCTGCATTATAGATCACTTTGTTGTTCTCATTCCGAGACAACAATGATAGTATGGTATTCGCATTACAGATGTCATCCTAAACCTAGATACACCGTTGTACTAGCCTTTGCACCTAACTAGGGGCGTATACTCTAGCGTTTGTTGAGAGGTACCTCAAAAGTGTCTACTTTGTATATATGAGTTTTGTCTTGATTTGTTCCTTCCTTCTTCCGTTTTATCATTCACCTCTTTTCAGTGTATAAATGTGTGTATGCTATACTTAGGATGTACTTTATCCTAAGTATATGGGGGATGAGTGATTTGTGTTGTTCATATTGGTCCACTTCATCACTCCTGTTGTTGCTTACTTAGGGATACTCTACCCTAAGTATAGGGGGAGTGATGTTGTTTATATCATCTCTTTTGTGTTTTTATTATTCTGATATCTCACTTGTCCCCCAACTCGTTGATATTCTATACTTAGGGCTATTTTACCCTAAGTATAGGGGGCAAGATGAGTCGTCGAGTCCATACATTCTTTTCCTTCATTTTCCCTTTTGTACAGTCTTCTATACTTAGGATTAATTAATCCTAAGTATAGGGGGATCACCTACTTCATTTCATTCTTTCAGTTGTTGTTGTTGTATAGTTTTCTTTTCACTTTCTAAACTTAGCACAAGTTATGTCTTCCTATGCAGCTCTTTGATCACTATGAGGACATAATTTGGGCTAAGTATAGGGGGCGTCGTATATATTGTATATATCCTTTAGCCAAAAATCGTACTTTTAAATGGATATAAAAATGTGATTATTTTTTGTATATTATTGGGATAGTATATAAATGTGTAAAATCCACGTGTGTTTATAAACTTTGGTAACCTTCCATCTCGTAAATAAAATAAAATTTGCATCCTCCTATAAAAATATTGCATAATCTATGTATATACTTGTATATATTTTGCTAACCCTTTTTCTCTTAAAAACTTTTCTTTGTATATATGTCTTGCATTTGCATGTGCATTTTTCATAATAGTATTGACATTTAAACTGAGTCTAGAATAAAATTTAAGAATGGAGCTTAGTTAGACATTAATACACCTAATTTCATAAGAACCTTATAAAAACTGGAGTTAAGACTTTTCAAGTCCTAGCGACTTAATTCTTTGAGTCCATAAGACTATGTTCACATGTCATCTTAAGTAGTCTAAGTAGAATATTAACAACACACGCATGCTTCTTCTAGACCATGGCTTATCTTGGACAAGCACTCTACACATAGCTCTTCATGGAGGAGGTAGTGAGGAGGCAGAATCTTTTGGCTTGGGGTAGCACAATGGTATGTAACAACTAGTGGGAATATCCATCTTCCTCTTGGTTGGGTAGTGCATCTCAACCTGTTATAGTAGCATTGAGGTCTAAAGACATGATGTTGTAGGGATGCAATAATGCTTCAAAAGAGGGATAGTCTACTAGCTCAAGAGGAAAACTCCTTATGTACATGTTGCACCTTGTATATATTTAAAAAAATAAAAAAATGCAGAATCTCCAAAAGTGGACATGCTTGATTGAAAAGTAAAATGTCTGCCGGAGTATATTTATATAAGAATAGAAAAATAAAAAGACTTCAAAGTAAAAATTTTGTAACATTGCAACTGGTTGACTTGGCTATACTGGTCATGCATCCAAGTATAGGTAGCGACACTGGTTATCGTCCATTATTTTCTCCATCTCTTTCTTGAGCTGGTTGTACTTGAACTTAGAAGGGAATAACCCCTCTCCTCAAGGAAAGAGTTGCTAGACCAGGGGACTAGAGTTGCCTTATTGAGAGAGGTTGTTTCTTTGCTTCTTTTGAGATGGGGATCTATATTTTGCTTACACCATACAAGTAAAGATCCATAGTAATAAGAATTTGTGTATGACCTATTCTAACCTGACTATTGAGGCGACCTGAATAGGAATCTTGTGGAACTTGAAGGCTGTTAGGTTTTGAATCCATTTCCCATTAAGGTTCTGCCACACTAATAATCCAAAGGACCAAAGAGCTCCATACTACAACTTTATGATGATAAGTTTAATACTCTATATTATCATAATTTCTTTATTTTCCCTTTCATTTTCTTGTATTCACTTATTTTTCAAATAATTGTTTGCTAAGGGGACTAGCAAAGGTAAAGCATAGGGGGATGATGAAACTGCATTTCAGCATCTTTATTCACTTATTTTAGCTCAAAATCCCTTATACAACACATGAATATATTGATAAATCTATATTCTTACTAACTTGCATCTCTGTGTAGATATTGTATATTTATCACTTTTTAACCTAAAATAAATAAATAAATAAAGGAAAAATAAAGAAAATAAAAGATTATATATATGTAATAGATACAGGCTGAATCAAATCCCCAAGAGAAGGTCAAGACTTGACCTGATCGACCATGAATAAAGTAGGGGGATCTAGGGTCTTTAATAAGAAAATTCAAAATGAAAAAGACTTAGTAAACACTTTTTATTCTTTATTTTTAATTTATTTTGTGTATATCTGTCTAAAACTTACACTATTTTATTTGTCCATAAATTGACCTCAAATTAATTAATTTTCTAAATGGAAGTTGTAAATAAAATATTTTCTAAATATTAAAAATAATTGTAAAAAAAAATAGTGTACAGACTAAAAGTAACCACATTTGGAAAAAAGTTGTAAAGATATAATTGAAAGGCTAATTCCGACTACATATGAACTCGAATTGAATCAAAAACACTTCCATCGTATTTTAAATTAAATTATCTTTAAATTGGAAGTGGTTTCATATTTTTTGGAATTATGGGTTTGAAAGACAGTTTTCTGGGGTGCTTTTTGGAATTTGACCACTTATTTATTATACTTATTTATTCATATTTATTTTCATACATAATGCATTTTTAAATAATTGTAAATATTTTAAATAATTATTTAAAATAAAATAAAAAATTAAATATAAATTATTTCCTTATTTAATTGTGTGTATAATGTACGATATCTATATATTATATTTATATAATTAATTTCCTTAAATAACCACCGCTAAAAAATTATATAGCTAATATTTATTATATAAATTAATAAAATGATGAAAATGATTTATTTATTTCTTTAATTATGTAATAATATAACATATGTATATAATTTACTTAATTCCTTAATTAACACACCATTATAGTATCTCATTAAGATATGTACATTTACTATTATTTTTAATTAATATAATTTGGAAAATGATTAATTTATCAATTTAATTAACTATTTCCACCGTTAACATCTTTCCTTTTATTCCCTCCCCATTAATTAATTTTTTGAAATTTAATTTTTTCTATTTATTTGGCTCCTCCTCACTCATTCCAATTTGATCAAACCTTTGGAGAGGAGCCTACACTCTGAGAGCAATCTTTGGCGGAAAGAGCCCAGCTTTCAAGCTGTACGGTGACAGCGAGTCGGCCTTCATCAAGGCCATCACGACATTAATATGACTCCCAATGGTGAGATCCACATCTATTTCTCATCTTTTAATCTGGTAATTTTAGGTTTAATTTTCGTTTTCATTTTTTGTCAATTTTCAATATCAGATCATAGTTTCTCATGGATCGATTTGATCCGATCCTATTTCACATCCACCTCTTAATCCCTACACGTTCATATTCTATCTCTCACGATCTATCTCCTCAGGTCACACACAGTGGTCAGAGAAACGGTTCCAATCCCTCACCAAACAACGGAACCGCCCATTCACCTAACTTCTATTTGATTTTTAGACCGATCCATCATGCTCGAGACAATTTTTATTTTTATTCTATTACATGTACATTAAAAAAAATAAAATCATCTTCTCTTATTTACAAAAATATTACAAAAAAGAAAGGAACTTTTTTGGGTGGTCGCACCGTCGCCACCATTGCCCCCTCCACGACTCAGCTCCTCTACCTAACCTTTCATTGCCAACCACTGCTTACCACTGAAGAATATGTGATTCGTCATCTTTATTCATTTATTTTAGCTTAAAATACCTTATAAAACACCTGCATATAACACTAACTCCATATTCTTACTAACTTGCATCTATAAATTTTGTACACTTCTTACTAATTTTAACCTAAAATAAATAAAGAAAGAAAAGAAAAATAAAGAAAAGAAAATAATAAAAAAAGGAAGATTGTATACAGGCTGACCCGAACCCCGAGAGAAGGTCAAGACTTGACCTGATCGACCAGGAATAAAGTAGGAGGAGATAAGGATCCTTAAGCAGAAAGTCAAAAAAAATAAGTGTGTGTTGTTGTAAATACTTCTCACTTATTTTGTGTATATCTGTATAGAACTAACACTAATTTATTTGTGCATTAATTGACCTCAATTCGAATAACTTTCAAAACCAAAGTTGTAAATAAAAATGTATCCTAATTAATAAAAATGATTGCACAATTAAATCATGTACAGAATAAAAGTAGGTACACTTGGAAAAAGCCACTAAGAACTAATTGAAAGATCAATTCCGGCTCCATATGAATTCAAATTGAACCAATATCACTTCCATTGGATTCTAAATTAAATTATCTTCAAAATGGTTGTGATTTCATAATTTTTGGAGTTATGGTTGAAAAGTCGGTTTTCTGGGGTGGTTTGTGCAATTTTCCCATGTATTTGTGCATATTGTATTCATATATATTTGTATCTTACCAATTATTTAAAAAAAATAAAAAAAAATTAAAATTAAAAAAGGAAAGAAGCTAATTTCATTATTTACCCTTGTATATAATGTCATATATGTATATAGTATATGTATACAGTTGCTATTTTTAATTAACCATCATAAAAAAATAAAAAAATAATAAATAAATAAAGTCACGAAAATTCAAAATAATTATATAATTTGTAAATAGTTTTTATCTATTTATCTTTATCTCATTTCAATTTTTTATCTATCTTATCTCTTTATGCAAAAAAATCAAATTTCATCTCCATCTTTTCTATTTATATGGCTTCTTCTCCCTCATTCCAACTAGATCGATCTTTAGAGAGAGGAGCCCGATCTCCGAGAGAAAATTTCGTCAAGAATTGTGCCTAGCTTCTGAGCCATCCGGTGACAGCGAGTCGGCCTTGTAGAGGCGATCCCAGTCCATTTTCCACTCCTAAGGTGAGATCCACATTTTTCGTCTTATTTTTATCTTAGTTTAATCGTAGTTTTGTTCATCGCATTTTTTATCTCGTTGTCATTTTTATTTCTCTAGATATTAAAAAATTTTCATCACAATTTTGAGCCGCTCTGACTCGATTTTTCATCTCACTTTCTCGATCTTCACGCGTTCTATTTCTACCTCCACGATCTCTCAACTCCGGCCACGTACGGTGGCCGGAGATCGGATTCTCATACTCCACTTTCGCCGAATCCCCATTCATTTTTTTCCGAGTTGTAAATAAATAAAAAAAATTCATTTGCATTCTTTATCTCTAACGTTTGTTTTGCAGGAACATTAAAAAGAAAAAAAATAAAAACAAACATTTCTCATTTCCTGTTTTATTTCCTATTTTCAGATTTAGAAAAAAAATTAAAATAATTTTTTTGGATTATTTATTGTTTACATTGAAAAAAAATTACTAAATAAAAAAATAAAAATTGGCGCCGCCGCCCCCATTCCCCTCCGCGCTTCCACGCACGGGACCGCGCGCGCCCGCTACCCCGAGCTCCGTGCGCCCCGACACGCCCATCCACCCGCCTGAGCGCCACCCAAGCGCTCGGCTTGCATCCTCCACGCGGAGGCGCCGTCGAGTCGCGCGCCTCCTGCCACAGCCCGTTGTCTGACCCTCCAGCCGTGCCGACCTCACCCTCCACGACGCCTGGACCACCTAGCGCGCCTTGCTCCTCCCGCGCCTCCCGCACGCGAGCGGCGCCCCTACCGTCGTGCCGCGCGCCACCTGCTCACAGATGCCTGGAGGCCCCCTCCGCGTCTGCCCCGTCCAAGCCGTACCGCGCGAGGCCGCGGCCAGACCAGCATCGCATCTCCGTCCGCGCGCGTACGCTGCTCCAGCGACACCGCCTTCCGCCACTTGCAGCCCTTCAACGCCCCCTCCTCCGCTCCTAGCTGTCGCCGCCCCGCGCGTGGGAGAAGAAGGGGTGGGCGGCGGCTACTTGCTCCTTCCTATTTTGATTGCAACAAAGAACCCTTGTTAGGGTTGGGAGCTCTTGATTAAAAAAAGGGAGAATTTACAGTTACGCCTCCGGCTATTTTAGAAATTACAAAAACATCCTTGCCAGATTCAAGCACATGCCAAGCACATGATATCTTGGTAAAATTGTGATTTCTCTCCTGTGCTTTATTTTTATTATTTATTTAATGCAAAGACAAAACATATTTACATTATAGTCCCTGAACTGCAGAACAATAATTTGCTTGCTCTTTTTGAATGAAATAAATGTTATTTTGATCCAAAAAATTCACAAAAATTGTGCTATGCTCCTGATTTGATTAGCTTCTTAGCATAAAATTTTCATTGCATTTTTCCTTCATTTATTATTTTCAAAAATAAAAAATAGTGTCTTTCTGTCTCTCTGAAATTCAAAAATTCATAAAAATTCGAAAAATTGATTAAAAATTCCAAAAATTGATTAAAAATTCCAAAAAATAGAGTAGTTGTATTTCATTGTCTTTTAATTTTTGACCAATTTTCATGTATTGTTTATTTATAAAACCCAGAAAAAATAAAAAATATCAAAAATCTTATAAAATTCATAAAAAAACTCTACAAAAATTCAAAAATTGTGATTTTAGTTCATGTTTGTAGATATTTGCCTGCAGTTTGTCATAAAAATATTTGTTAGGAGTTTTGGGCACTTAAAATATTTTTAAGTTGCAAATTACTCCAGGGTGTGCACATTTTCTTATTTTCTCATTGTTTGATTTTTAGAAAAAATATAAAAACATATGAAAATTCCACAAAAATTCTCAAAAATATTTCAAAACTTTTAAAACCCAAAAATATTTTCTTTAGATTTTTCTGAGTATTTTTGACTAATTGGAAAATTACAAAAAGAGTTGGTGTGCATATATTTTTGACCTTGTTCTTATTGCTTCGTGTTATTTTTAAAAAAATGCAAAATGAAAATCACTAAAAATTTGAAAATCAGAAAATAAAAAAATTAGAATTAAAAAAAATTTAAAAAATTAAAAAGATAAAAAATCACAAAAACTAAGGATAATTGTCCTTTGAGATTCCTGTTTTCTCTTATTTGGTTTTCGATTAATTGAATAACCTTCCGGAATTGTAGCCTCCCTGAGTTCGACCCTGTCCGCTATATAGGTTAATAAGTAGCAAACAAATAGAAATAAAAACAATAATATTTTTTTGTTGTCACGAAATTTTGAGGATAACAGCAACGACTGAACCAATTCATTCATCAAAAATTTTCCAACCCACAAACTTCATGCGCAACAAAATGGCGCCGTTGCCGAGGAGGCACGGCGAGGGTAGTTAGATTTCTCTTTTGACCTGCTATTCTTGGTTGTAAATAACTATTTATAATTTGCCACATTATTCCATTATTCATATCTACTGCATTCATTTCATCTTTTGATAATTGTGTTTCTTATACATTCTATTTTCTTTTTCTTGCGAGGGCCCGCGGAGCGGAGGTGATCTTAGGAGAGCCAAAACACCCAAGCGATGTGGAGGCGACTTGATTCTTCACCAAGCCACAGGATAGCGTGAGAAGAGGAGAAGAAGAAGTAAAGGAGACGACAAAAAAGAGAAAAAGAAGAGAGAGAGAGAGAGAGAGAGAGAGAGAGAGAGAGAGAGAGAGAGATTTTCTAGCATTTTAACTCTGTAAACGGACATTCATTTGTTTCGGGGTCTATTTCGCAAAGTGCCTGTGCACTTGGGGGACCTCACCGGTTTTGTTTTCATCGCTTTTATTTTTCTTTGTTTTTTGCATATTTCGAGAGCCACCTATTGATTGCTTTAATTAATTTACTTGAGACAGGTAATTAATTAGGTTCAAACACCATAAACAAGAATTTATGTGCCTATAGAGTAAATCGTAATTTGGAATTAGTCAAATTAACTTGTTCTTGCCCGTTAATAGAAGTTATCATCTAGGACGGTTCACTTGCATTTGCATATAGATTATTTTATTTTCTGTATTTAAATTCTGCGTGGATCACTTGCATGTAGAGTGTTGGCGACAAGGTACGCATCTCTAAACCCTACGTGCATCATCGTTTTTAATTGCGCATTGGCATTTCCGATCTCTTTCCTTGTTTTCACTCACATAAGTTAAAAAGGAAATTGGACACTCGGTAGGTGATTCTTTGAAAATATTTTAACCAAGTGATAAGTGCCTAAAAAAAGTTGGGACTGCTAGAGAAAACTCGACCCTATAAAACACAAGGAAAAATCATTGTTTTGGGGAGAGTAACCCCCTCATTGTATTCGTTTTAACTTGCTCGCGTACACACTAAGGTTAGTGTTTGT
This sequence comes from Ottelia alismoides, assembly GCA_037367405.1. Lineage (NCBI taxonomy): Eukaryota > Viridiplantae > Streptophyta > Magnoliopsida > Alismatales > Hydrocharitaceae > Ottelia > Ottelia alismoides. Next base: position 537,552 of record JAZKJV010008677.1, read on the forward strand.
ACAACCTAAGTGTTTGTACAACTTTGTGATTATCACCTAACGCTAAAACAGACAAGATTAAGAGACCGAACCTTCACGGTCTTCACATTGCGTTGAGTTGGTGAATTGGGGGTTTGTATTGTATTTGATTGCTTGTGTGCATACTCGATCCTTTTGTGCATTTGCGCCTTTTTCTCCATATCTTTTGACTTGACCCTCGTGCTCTCTCATCTTTTGTTTCAAAGATGGTCGACTGGAGTTATTTTAATTCGATCTTCGCAGATACCTCGTACTCTCCAGACGATCCACCTTCCCTTTTCCAGGAGGATCTTCCTCCTGATGTTTGTGCATATCCGCCTAACCCATTATTTCAGGAGTCAGAGGACTTTGATTTTCACCCACCCTCATTCAACCCACCCGATCCTGTGATTTTGGAGTCACCTTTCATGGTTTCCACACTTAAGACATTGAACTAGATGATGGAGCATATGAATTCGAGGATTTCCAATATATTTAATATAAATGAGAGCCAGAACGCTGCTCCACTATTTGAGGATATTGATTCACTTGAGGATAATCATGAGAGCTTGAAATCATCCAAATTACAAAAAAATGAAAAAAATTCAAAAATCCAAAAAGAATTCGGGAGACACGTTGTTGATTCATTTTGTGAGGAGAGGACCCCAATGCCCAATCATTTACCCACACAACCATGTCCTAACTTTAACCCTGAGGATGCCACTGTACAGACTGCTCTTGGCAATCCTCGTGTATATGTTGATTCCGAACTCCTCCCTTGTATAGATGAGGTCCAAAAATTCAAAAAATGTTGACTAAACCTGAAGTGGTGGCAACCCTTCATGATATTATTAAAGCCCCACTTCAACAGGCCATGACAGACTTATCTACACCTCAACACAAGAAAAGAAAGCGAAGGAGAAGATCTGAGCGTCACATCTTGACCACGGCCACAACCTACGCCATCTCTCACCATCCATATTTTAAGAGAGGTAACACGACCACACCTCTTATGAGTTGCTCCATATCTGACTATTCTTGTGATAACACTCTCCATGATGGTGGTTCGTCAATTAATGTAATACCATCTCTATGGTACAATCTCTTCATCTTGGGCATCTTAAGAAAACCAGGATGATAGTTCAATTTGCTGATGGATCTATCAAGAGGCCGAAGAGTATTCTAGAAAACACTGTCATTCTCATTCAGGGCATGAATTTTACTTCGGATTTTATTGTAATGCCCATGGAGACTTCCACCCCTATGGAGCACCCTCCAATCATCCTGGGACAGCCTTTCCTCACCTTTGCGGGAGTCGTTATTGATTATGGTTCAGGAGAGATTCGCTTCCGTTCTGATGTAGGGAGCGATGTGTTAATCACTACACCCACTACCTTCCAGAAACTGACATCCCATGAGAGCCCGCCCATGTTAGCCAACCCTAAGGACTTTGACCATGATGATACTACCAGAGATTTTTGCTATATGATGGATGATACTGAGAGCCGAGAATTCCTCTTCAAGGAGGAGGACTCGGAAAGCATAGACCTTGGAGTTCCCTCTTCCGGTACGTGGTGATGCATTGATGACATCCGTGGAATTTACAGGAATAGACAACTTAGAGAGGAAGGCAGACTCTGAGACTAGACAGGACGGACATGATTTGACTACTTTCATTGATGAGTCCGTTCCTATTCACCCTGATTTAGATGAGACCGATCAGGCGAAATTTGATTTGATTGCTTTTATAACAGAATTTGGGCTTTTGATAAAGATGATGATCCGGTAGAGGCTCACCAGGCTGAAATTGATCCTACTTTTTCTGATAATGATTATGAGCCATTTTACTTTGAGGTTTGCAAGACTTCCCAGGCAGGACATGACCACACTACTTCCAATAACCGGTTTAGGCCTGCACAATCTGAAACCGCTGAGGATACATTCTTGGTCGATCCTACTCAGTTTATGTCTAATGATGATCCCAATATCGACCTACACCTTGTCAAATCCATACCTCAACGGTCCCGCAAGAAGGTTCATTTTCGACCTTCTTAACCTTTGTACATCCACTTCTCTTGTATATCCTTTCGTTTTACTCTTTCTTCTCCCGTTTTATCATTCACCCCTTTTCCGTGTGTGTGTGTGTGTGTATATGCTATACTTAGGATGTGCTTTATCCTAAGTATAGGGGGGTGAAGGATTTGTGTTGTTCATATTTGTCCTGTTTATCACCCTTGTTGTCGTTGCCTATACTTAGGCATACTCTACCCTAAGTATAGGGGGGTTGATGTTGTTCATATCGTGTCTTTGTGAGTCTGTACATTCTCCTCATCGGTTTTCCCCTTTGTACATTCTACTATACTTAGGATTACTTGATCCTAAGTATAGTGGGGGATTACCAACTTCTCGTATTTTCATCTTTTCTTTGTGTCGTTGTAGCATAGGAGTCTTTTCACCTTTCTATACTTAGCACGAGTTATGTCTTCCTTTGTTGCTCTCTGATCACTATGAGGACATAGTTCGAGCTAAGTATAGGGGGGTGTCGTATATATTGTATATATACTTTAGGCATAACTCGTACTTTTAAATATGTTTATTTGGGGGGTTATGTGTATAATTTTGTAAAATCCACGTATACAAATAATAATAATAACAAAATAAAAAAATAAACAAAAACAAAACAACAATAAAAAAAACAACAAAAAAAGTCTTGTATATACTTGTATATATTTTACTAACCCTTTTTCCTTAAAAAACAAAAAAAACTACAAAACCAAAAGTCTATAAAAATTTGCAAAAAAACCCTTTCATTCACATCTGCATTTTCCTCCAAAAATCCATAAAAAGTTCAAAATTAGAAAATTGTTTAGAAAATGTTCTTTTCACATGTGCATCATTCCTCTTCAAAAAAAACTCTCTGCATTGTTCATATGTTGCATTTGCATGTGCATTTTTTAGGATAGTATTTGTATTTAAACTATGTCTGGAATAAAATTGAAGAATGGAGCTTAGTTGGACCTTAATCCACCTAATTCTCAGAGGAACTTCACTGAGAAATAGGATTTTAGAAGCTTCAAGTCTTTGACTTAATTCTTTGAGTTCCACATGACAATGTGCAGCGTTTGACTCTTAGTGTCTAACCTGGTCTCTTCATTTTGGGTACAACTCTGGAATTGGGAATTAATTTGTACTCCCGTACTATGCACTTAGCTCAACTCAGATGGGATGTTGGAAGACTGTGTGAGTTTCTTTTCTGGTAGCGTAGAAATCTAAAGACCGGAGTATGGGTTAAAATAAAGCTTCGGTAAAGGAATGGACGGCTAGGCACAATTTTTTCTAAGACCCCAAAACATGTACGAAAAAAAAGATTTTATATCCGTAGGGGCACAAGATCCAAGCAGAACCACCAAAAATCTAAATACAAAGAATCCACTATCAAATAAATATCTGACCAAAAAGGTCCAAGCTTCAAGAAAACCTGCAGATCTTGGTGGAGACTCGGCTACACTGGCCAGCTTCACAAGGAGAGGTGACTACACTGGTCACCCTCCAGTTCTTTTCTCCTTCTTCTAACTTCTCCCCCATTTCGATTGTGAACACAGCACGACAAACCTTAGAAGGAAATACCTGACTCCCCGAGGACGAGTTATTGGAGAGGAGATTTTCATGGTAGTCTGGCATTTTGGATGGGAAGAGCTAAAACCTTTCACACACATGAGTCGATTGTTCAATGTTCATAGGGTGTACTTTACGAAGAAGATTGATCTAAGATGGCTTCTGAGCCAAAACTATGACAATGATGTGTAGAACTTGAAGGATGCCGATTTTAAAATTCTATGTCTCATAGAAGTTCCGACACACTAATAATCCAAAGGTCCAACAGAGCTCCAAACTACAATTTCAAGAAGATAAGTTTAATACTCGATATTATCCTACTTTCTTTATTTTCCCTTTCTTTTTCTTTTTTCACTTATTCTTTCAAATAAGTGTTTGATAAGGGACTAACAAAGGTAAAGCATAGGGGGATGATGAATCTGTGATTTGTCATCTTTATTCATTAATTTTAGCTTAAAATCCCTTGTAAAACACCTGTATATAACACTAACTCCATATTCTTACTAACTTGCATCTATAAATTTTGCACACTTCTTACTAATTTTAATCTAAAATAAATAAAGAAAGAAAGAAAGGAAAAATAAAGAAAAGAAAATAATAAAAAAAGGAAGACTGTATACAGTCTGACCCGAACCCTGAGAGCAGGTCAAGACAACCTGATCGACCAGGAATAAAGTAGGGGGAGATAAGGGTCCTTAAGAAGAAAATCAAAAAAAATGTGAGTGTGTTGTTGTAAATACCTCTCACTTATTTTGTGTATGTCTGTATTAAACTAACACTAATTTATTTGTGCATTAATTGACCTCAAATCGAATAACTTTCAAAACCAAAGTTGTAAATAAAAATGTGTCCTAATTAATAAAAATGATTGCACAATTAAATCATGTACAGAATAAAAGTAGCCACACTTGGAAAAAGCCACTAAGCACTAATTGAAAGATCAATTTTGGCTCCTATGAACTCAAATTGAACCAATATCACTTCCATTGGATTCCAAATTAAATTATCTTCAAAATGGATGTAATTTCATAATTTTTGGAGCTACGGTTGAAAAGTCAGTTTTCTGGGGTGGTTTGTGCAATTTTCCCATGTATTTTGTCCCTATTATATTTGTATATATTTGCAAATTATTCTTACCAATTATTTAAAATAAAAACTAAAATTAAAAAAAAAAAGAAAAGAAAAGGAGCTAATTTCCTTATTTACCCTTGTATATAATGTCATATATGTATATAGTATATGTATATAGTTTCTATTTTTAATTAACCATCATAAAAAAATAAAAAACATTTTTTAATTCAAATAAATGAAGTGGCAAAAATTCAAAAAAATTAGATAATTTGTAAATAGTTTTATCTATTTATCTTTAGCTTATTTCAAAATTTTCATCTATCGTATCTCTTTATCCAAAAAAATTCAAAAAAAAATTCAAATTTCATCTCCATCTTTTCTATTTATATGGCTCCTTCTCCCTAATTCCAACTAGATCAATCTTTAGAGAGAGGAGCCCGATCTCCGAGAAAAAATTTCGTCGAGAATTGTGCCTAGCCTCCGAGTCGTCCGGTGACAGCGAGTCGGCCTTGTCGAGGAGATCACGGTCCATTTTCCGCTCCTAAGGTGAGATCCACATTTTTCGTCTTATTTTTATCTTAGTTTAATCGTAGTTTAGTTCATCGCATTTTTTTATCTCATTGTCATTTTTATTTCTGTAGATCTTAAAAAATTTTCATCACAATTTTGATCTGCTCCGACTCGATTTTTCATCTCATTTTCTCGATCTCCACGCGTTCTATTTCTACCGTCCATGATCTCTTAACTCCGGCCACGTATGGTGGCCGGAGATCGGATTCTCATTCTCCACTTTCGCTGAATCCCCATTCATTTTTTCCTAGTTGTATATAAATAAAAAAATTTTCATTTATGTTCTTTATCTCTAACGTTTGTTTTACAGGAACATTAAAAAGAAAAAAATAATAAAAACAAACATTTCTCATTTCCTGTTTTATTTCCTATTTTCGGATTTACAAAAATAAAATAAAATAAAAGTTTTTTTGGATTATTTACTCTTTACATTGAAAAAAAATACAAAATAAAAAAAATAAAAAATAGAGAGGGGACAGCCGCCCTCCCGGCGCCGCCCCCCTCCCCTTCTCCTCCGCACCTCCGCGCTGGGGACCGCGCGCGCCCGCCGCCCCGAGCTCCGTGCGCCCCGACGCGCCCCTCCGCCCGCCTGAGCGTCGCCCACACACGCGGCTTGCATCCTCCGTGTGGAGGTGTCGTCGAGCCGTGCGCCTCCTGCCACAGTCCGTTGTCCGACCCTCCAGCGATGCCGACCTCACCCTCCGCGACGCTTGGATTGCCTAGCGCACCTTGCTCCTCCCGTGCCTCCCACGTGCGAGCAGCGCCCCCACCGTCGAGTTGCGCGCCACCTGCTCACAAACCGCCTGGAGGCCCCCTCCGCGTCCGCCCTGTCCAAGCGGCACCGCGCGAGGCTGCGGCCAGCCCATCACCGCACCTTCTTAGGTTTGGGAGCTCTTGATTAAAAAAAGGGAGAATTTACAGTTACGCCTCCGGCTATTTTGGAAATTGCAAAAACATCCTTGCCAGATTCAAGCACATGCCAAGCACATGATATCTTGGTAAAATTGCGATTTCTTTCATGTACTTTATTTCTATTATTTATTTGATGCAAAGACAGAACTTATTTACATTTTAGTCCCTGAACTGCAAAACAAATATTTGCTTGCTCTTTTTGAATTAAATAAATGTTATTTGTGATCCAAAAATTTCACAAAAATTGTGATATGCTCTTGATTTGATTATCTTCTTAGCATAAAATTTTCATAGCATTTTGCCTTCATTTATTATTTTTAAAAAATCAAAAATAGTGTCTTTTTGTCTTGAAATTCAAATTTTCATAAAAATTTGAAAAATTGTCATCCAGCGACCATTGGATGCCAAGCTCCACAACAACTCAATCAGATGCTGAGATCTAATCTCAATCATCTATCATCGAAGCAGTAGGGAGCACTATGAGCAGTCGATTTCCATAAGTGAAACATCATGATCCGTCGAGGGTATTATGCACTCTAGACCCTCCACCATTATATATTTATCACTCAATACTCTATCTTTCATTTGTAGTTGGAATATTTTGTATTATTTGCAATACGAATCCTAGAATTTATTTTATTTGCACTTTAGTCCATTCAATGTGAGAATTTTATGTGGACCCCTTCGAGGTTTATGTATTTAATTTTGGTCCAAAAAATTCGTATATGGTTTGAAATATTTTTGCTAAATTTGCATGCTTATCCCTATTTTTCATGATATTTGCATTTATACCCCTATTTGTATAGAATAAATTCAACTACGTAGAAAAATTTAACCTATACCCCTATACTTTGTTTAAGGATTATTAAAAGCTCTGAAATTTTATTGAAAGGTCCATGTACTGTAGATTTAATTTTGTCTTTGCATTTTAATTATTAAAGTTATCATTTCACCTCAAAAAATCATAGGAAAATTATTTTAAATGCATGGAACCGTATTATATAACACATATTTTGTTAAGGTAATTAAAGTTATTTTTCTATTTATTAAAAATCAAAATTATTGCATTTTATCTTGTTTAGCATTTAAAAATCCCTAAAATTTACAAAATGTTTTGAAAAATTCCCGAAATTCCTATCTATCTACTTCTCATCTTTTATTTTCTTTATCAAATATTTTTCTAAAATATTACTGAAAACTCATAAAATTGAAAAATATAGAAAATCTTATAAAAATTTTAAAAAATCACAAAAATATGCTTTAAGTTTCTAACTTTTCTTTATATTATCTAGTGTCTAGGAAATTTTAAATTGGGCAGTCTGATTCGATTGATATTTATTAAGGCTATTTCAAGTTTTAGTATTTACTATTTTAATTATTTTATGTATTTCCTTTTTTAAATTCCATTAAAAATATCAAAACTTATCCAAAAATCATCAAAATGGAGAATTGAAGACAAGTTTAAAAATCATAATCATTCTAATTTCTTTGTTTTCCAATTATTTATTTTTCTCTTTTAACGCTTATTTTCCTAAAAAGTGTTTGTTAGGGACTAGCAAAGCTAAATATGGGGCGTGATGAATAGCCATTCGTTCAACATTATTCTTTTATATTATTTTTAAAACCCTATTAAAATACATATATATATATATATTACTACATTGCATGAATTAACATCCTAAACCTTGATGTGTAAATATTATATAAATACCTGTATTTAAACCCAAAACAACATAGTCTCTTCCTCTTCCCATCGTCAGATTTCCTCTGCCACCTTCATTTCCCCATCTTATTACGTAACACCTGGGTTGAGGAGCTTCATCCTCGAGCCCTGAGTTGCTATATTATTGCGTAATGGATTTTTCAAGATCATTCCTATCAACAGTTTTTTTATGCGTTTCCATTAATTTGGTATTTATTCTTATTGACCGCCAGCCTCCAGGGATCGAAAAAAAGAATGAAATCCGGTGATTGTTCGCTCTTTGATCATACTGGCACTCTTTTTCTATTATTTCTTGCTGCTATATCTTTGATAGAGGGTTGGTTACACCTACAACCTAAATGGAAACCGAGCATCTCGTGGTTCAAAAATGCAGAATCTCGTCTTAATCATCATTTGTTAGGACTTTTCGGAGTAAGTTCTTTGTCTTGGACGGGCCATTTAGTTCATGTCTCTATTCACGGATCCAAGGGCAAGTACATTAGATGTGAGGTAGAATCTGAGTCTGTCTGTCTGACCTGAGTCTTAGGTAGAGGATGAAGGTGAAGGACATCAAAATGACACTGGTCTCCCATAGGCATCGGTCAAGAGAGAGATTGTTAGGAAGAGGTGAGAGAGGGGGAAAGAACCCAATAGGTTGAGGTTGCAGATGTAGTGCTGCATAGGCCTCATATGAGCTTACTAGTCTACATTCAAAAGAGCTCATAAGAGTCTTCCTGTGCAAGAATCGAGCCTCTAGGACCCCCTTTTGGGTGATTTTAGCCCAGGAGACCAAGTCCCAAGTGTCCTAAAAAGAACGAGCTCTTGGCCTCGTTCAGCAAGGCCCGGATGCATCTGAGACCTCCAACAACTACGGAGCTCCTTAAGGAAGTTGATGAGCCACTTCTGAGCTCGACCCACCAGTGGAGTTGCGATAATAAAAAAGGAGTCACAGTGTACAGTTCTTCCATGATCTTCGTGAAGAGATGAACTGCTCGATTGAAGGAGATGCTCCAGTTTTAATCTCAACCATCAGATCTCGCCAAGCCTCAACTGTCGAATTAAAACCCCTTCTAATCCCAGCCACTGGATCCGAGCGATACGGTACACAACATTAGTTGTTGATCAACTTAAGTGGATGTAGTGTGACCATTGGGTCAGGAGCCACATACACACCATGCATGCTCCAGAGGGGTATTTTGCAACCCTCACCCCTTCATTTTTTATTCTATTTATTTAGTACTCAAACTTTCATATGTAGTGTAATAACTTTAGGTTAATTTGCACTTGGACCCTTAGCATTTCAAGTATTTTCATTTTAGTCCCCACTTGGTCACCTCACATGCTGCTCTAGAGGAGGCAACTTTGGACTTTTTGTGGGTATACCCCGATACTTTCTGTACTTGTTATTAAATGAAAAAGAAACTTTCAAGTATTTGCATTTTAGTCCTACCAAGCTCATGTATAACATGTGTTTTGTTGGATATATTGCGTATTTGGCCTTGGATTTTATTTATGTATTCTGAAATGCATGAAATCTTTACATTAATTACAAACATGTCCATGTGTTGTTGATTAATTTTATTTCATATGTTCTATTTTTATTTAGTGCTTTTGTTTGTCCAAAAATTGTAGGAAAAATGCATTAAGTGCATGAAACCTAGATCTAACACATGCATTTTTTATTTGGCATTTAAAATTATTTTTCTATTTATAAAAATACAAAAACATATTCATTTTCCCAATTTAGAATTTAAAAACCAATAAAACTAAAATATCTATCTACAGTTTAAAAAATGTATTATCTAATTTCAATATATTTTAACACATATCCAAAAATAACAAAAAAACATAAAATAAAACCCTAAAAACTTGGAAACCCTAAAAATATCACAAAAAAATTAAAAATATTCCATGAAAATCCAAAATTTTTTAGGAATTTTCTTTTTACATATAGTATTTTTATTAAAATAGCTTAAGGTTAATTTTGGACTGATAGCTATTTTTAAAACCCTTAACAAGCTTGTGAGTTTAATATATTCATTGTTTTGTGTATTTTTAACTTTAAAAATCGATAAAAAATAAAAATACTCCAAGATTATCAAAAATGGATAAAAATATTGAAAACCCAAAAAAATATTTTCTTTTATTTATATTGACTTTATTATACTTATTAAAAAATCTAAAAAGATAATTTCCATATAATATTTATTATCTATAATCTAAATTACATTATTAAAACAAAAAAAAGATTAAAAATTTGTAAAATTAAAATATATAGAAAATATAAAACAAAAATTTGCATATAATTAAAATACCACAAACATATTAAACATAAAAATGGCATAAAAATTAGTAAAACTAAAGGCCTAAATATTATTATTAATTAGCAATAATTAACAATCATTTGCTTCTACCATTGTTTGCGTCCCTCTATTTGACACTCTTCTCTACTTACACTTGTACACATTTTGAAGAGTTATAATAAATTTTAACTGACACACACACACACACCTGAATAATTCATCTAGAATGTGGGTAGATAGTTAATCGATTCCGTACTTGGTCATCGCATCGATTATTATTCCAGCCTTGTTAGGAGTAGTAGACAACAAATTCAATTAATCACTATCGTAGTCAATATACATGGAATATTCAATCGCCCTGTCCTTATCGCCATCTACTAGCATGACTAATCGACCTATATCACATACAAAGCGATCTCCATGCTTCTGTGATGCATAAATCAATTTTACTAAATTGACTCCCTTCATCCTATGTGAAACTACTCATATTTTCGATACAAGAACTTACGTGTAATCCTCACTCTCCCCACGTCGCAGTGATATAATTTATCTACATGTAATGCATAGATTTCACATAAAATGCCAAAGAATACAATGATAATTTGATATCCAACTTTACATGCGACTGTAGGGGCAATCCATGCATCAAATTGATGTAAAATCAATGTAAGAGTGTCATGCGGACAAACAATAAGGTGATAAAGTAAAAATCTGTTCTATGGGGTACCTCCGGATTCATCCTACACTTAAAAAATAATGTTTTCGGAATGTGTCGCATAAACATACTTGAGATTTGAGCAGAACTCGTCATCCTCTTCGTGTTGATACCTTTTGCTCGTCGATCGGACGTTGTCGGCGATGGCGGCGATGGAGCTCTGATGGCGATACGAAGAAAGGTTCACATCATATGAGTCCATGGCTTAGCCACTTGGGCTTAAATAGACTCGGGCTCGGAATCAGATTTGGATTCAAAGGTCATAATCCATCGTAGTTTGTGCGTAACTTTCACATACACTTTTACTATTCTTGAGCTCATTGCAAAGATTGCGAAGAGTACTACAAGAGATGCTCATTTTCCTAATTTACATACTAGATCAGGTTAGAAACAAAGATTTAGTGTTTTCAGTCCTTCAGGGTTTCACATTGGTCGATCATACGGTCAATAAATTGATCATGGTTTGTTGTAGATAATGAGCTACAAGTATGAAATATGCAGGAATAGTTGGCCTCATAATCAAATCTTAAGATGCAAAACTAACATTATATGTATTGAGAAATTCAAGATCAATTATATGACAAGATAACATGATATTCAAGTGTTTAAATCATGGTCTATGCACTCAAACTTCATCAATCTTAATGTGAGAAAATCAACTCTGAAACTTCAAAAATAGTAGATTTATATCATCATGTCAAAAATTATTTGCATGATAAGATTTCGATCCAAACTTGTAAGATGGAATGAGAACACATCCAAACATCCTAAATAAAATCAAAAATCAGGGAGCTAATGTGAGAAATCAACTCTGAAACTTCAAAACTAGTAGTTTTATATCATCATGTCAAAAATTGTTTGCGTGCTAAGATTTCGACCAAAACATGGATGGAATGATAACACATCCAAACATCCTAAATGATCCAGAGATCCCTCAAGAGATACATACTCTACCGTATATATCTTCCAAGTTCTTTCTTCCTTACATTCCTTGATCCATTCAAGCCTCCATGAATCACAAAATTGCTAATAAGCATGGCTCATAAATGGGAAATAATATCAGCAACACTTGTCTTTCACCCACGAAGATCACTAAAATGATCTTACCTTGATCCACAAGCCCTTAAGTGGGGGAGAGCGTAAGAGATGGCTGCTTTTTTTTCAGAAATACGAGAAAATCACTCAAGTGAGAGAAGGCTTCCATACAAAGGTATAGAATGAGGAATATTTGCACGCTTAATCTCAAAATAGATATTCCTTTACCGAAAGAGCAAGGATACCCTTGCGCACTCTTCACTTTAAAGAATGGTATATTAGTTACTTAAATCACACATCAAACCCAATTCCACTCATGTATACCATAATTACCGCACTTAGAATTTTAATATTTGGGTAAATTTCATGTTAATCTTTCGTACTTGATGAAGATCACATTGTGCTTCGCTTAGTTTAATATCTTGGTACTTAAAAGCTAGATTTAAATTTATTTCTTGACTCTATATTTATGAGTTGTTTGGTAGAGGAATAAAGGAAAGAGATAAAGAGAGATAAGATAGTGTTTCTGTTAGGTTGGAATGAGAGGATAAGACGGAATAACTAGGGATAAATGGTATTTATATGCTATTATCGGTTCGGTAGGAGGGAGAGGATAATGAGGGGTAAGAGAATTACGTTAGATTAGATTGTTAGATAAGTGGTAGTTATTTTATTTTTTTAGCGGGAGATGCCTATGATAGGAAAATAGTAAGCGAAATCTTATTCATCATTTTGACTTCAAGACCAAAATGTTGACCGTCTATGGAGAACCCCTTAAAATTGAGAACATACTGTTAATTACCCCTTCATGTTGCTTTTTCTCGGCTTAATTACTTGCCTCGAGTCTCGTACCAATTTCTTTGCTTTGGATAAAATACGACATTTAGTTGTTTGTTTTAATTTGGTGCATGTGGATTTTGATAACCAGGTAGGATCCAAATAACACCTCGGATTTTACAATGAAGATCCTTCCCATGAGGACTGGGGACGCACAATAACCGAATCAACTATCGATTTACATGTCCTATTTGAATTCAAATTACTGGAACCATACATTGAATGGATCCGTTTGTATAGAAGTGCTATATAGGCCCCCTTATTTTTAAGGCTTTCTACTATTACTTTGTCATCAATTTAGACAGATATATATATTGCCACCGTTGTGCACATAACTGCGCAAAAGTTTAACCTATAAATCATGTCTCAAGATCGTTTTATGTTCTTATTGATTGTTTCGATCTTCATTCGACTTCAGATAGGCATAGCTCAGTCAAGTTTGCAACTCATTGTAATTAGCAACAACCTCAAGACCAATCCAGCATCGGATTTGGTACCTTCTTGACTGCAGCTGATCCATCACCAATTACCTATCTTCAAAACATCCAATATAGGCTCTCAAGATTTAGAACCAAATTTCCTAGTAATGTTATAGCATTTGAGCCAGACATCACAAGTAAAGCAGTACCAACCTAAATTGGTAACAAATCATTTTTACCTCTTGGAATTTCAAAATACTAATCATAAGTACTTCGACCTACGCCGACACGCAAAAGGATAGGGATGCATCCGTACCCAACTTGCCCTTATATCCGTTTTATACATATTTTGGCATATGTATCCGTGTTTGTTTTAAAATGGATACAAATACATACATCACTTTGATATTCGCAAAAATCCATATCCGTATCCATATATTTGTATTAATATATAAATATAGTTGTACATTTATTGTTAACTATATATAACATAAATATGTACATTTTTTCATCATAGATGGTATAATTTTTTTATGATATAAGCACATGTACTATACTTGTATCATGTGTTTCATGTATGTTTAAGTAATCTGTAAGGTATTTATATCATTACTCATATGCAATCAATATCTATTTTACATCAATACCCATTTTTAGGATGTGGTAACGTAATTTTAACATTTATCAATATATGCATATACATCTATATTCATATTTAAAAATAGATAAGGATATGATAACATATATATATATATATGTATGTATGTATGTATGTATGTATGTATGTATGTATGTATGTATGTATGTATGTATGTATGTATGTATGTATGTATCTGCATCCGTCCATTTACATCCCTAACAAACACCGCATATACTCAAATGAAGACACTCATCAACTCCTCTATTCACCCATCTAGAGATAACTCGAAATGGGAACAACTTAACCAAGTGTAAAAATGAGATGAAAACCCCCAACACCAATCCACCAATCACAATGCCAAATGGCTTCATCAACCTCCCTCCCCTCACCAAAACCTCCTCCACAATTCCAAATCCACCTATACCCAGCCCAAATCCAACCCCTCCCCCTCCACCACTATTTTTTTCTACACCCAACAACCCACAAAGCTCTTCTCCGCCCTCCCATGCTCCTCTTCCTCCCATATGACTACCTCCCATTACATTTCCACCTCCACCAACAGTGGTCCTTCCCCAGTCTCTCACACCTACCTTCCTCCTGCAACTTACACCTAGTAAACAAGGAGACCAGCCACCTCATTGCCCCTGCTAGAGACACTGGTGTCAAACTCAATGACGTTTTCTTCTCAGAGGTGCAGTTCATTACAGGCTCTGGCTGAAGCATAGCAGGAGCCATTTTGGCATAGAGGGCATGGGCATCTATGGGTGAAGTAGAGGTACTTCACAAGGTTCTTCGTCAAGGTCAGGTAGATAAAAAAGCTAGACTACAAGGTCAATCAGAACTCATACAGGTCCTTCCCAGAGGAGTGTATATGGGAGCTACATGACAAGACTGTAGATGACCAACGTGCTCAAGGATACACAACTGTTGGAAAACATCCTCATACATCCTAAATTCATGGTCAAAGGAGAGGAGGAGATGAATGAGGTGGCTCAGGCATCTGCAGCTAACCAGCTTCCAAGTGGAAAGCCAATGACACTAATGAGCACTTTGAAGACTGATCATTCATTTAGATAGATGGTACAAAGTTTTGTTATTGTCGAATATTTTCTCCTTGTTACCATGCTTGTAGTATTGTAGAATGCAGGAATCGTCATCTGTCAAAATAAGACTAGCTATATAAAATTTATGCTACATGCATTATCATGAATGATGTTTCACAAAATCATGTGAATTCCATGCAGGGATCTAACCTTCCAACAAAAGATCCTTCATCATCACAGATGAATTTTAAGAACAAAGGTTCACCCTTTCATTGGTATGTTGCGTCCTGGAAGTGTGACCTGCTATCTTATGACCATTAGAAGGTGCTTCTGACCATCCATGCACCATTGCTCTTGTACGGATTTGGTGACGGTGATAGTTGGTATTTATTGCTTTTTTTCCACTAGATCTGGAATGGTAACCGATACTTGAGATGCACAACGATTTGGTTAAACTAAGAATACTGCAGATGGAATACTAAGTCACATTAGGGTCCCACTAAAGGTGAATCGGTTAGGAAGCTTCAAATTTAATTCACTGCTGGCTTAAGTAGTTTCAACTTTATCAATAGAACTTGTCAATTGGGCTGCGCACACAGCATATTCCTTTGCTGAATGTTTTATGACGCTCAGCTGTCAAGTAGCATATTTTTGCACTTAAAATCATTAAAGAATTCACCATGTTCCAGTAAGCCTGTGCCTTTCCGTTGTGGAAATTTATGAGCTTCCTGCTTAAACAGAAGGGTAAATTTGGAATCCAGTTCCATCATATGCATGCATGCACAACCTTTAATGGCCAAAGCATCCAAGTACCCCAAGTTCTGAAAATAACTTTACTATGTTTCATGGAGTAAAATTCGCACATACCGTATGCCTCGAATCTCATTCACCGCGTACGGTGAATATTTTTATATTTAGCTAAGTACCATGAGAAAGCCGCCTTTTGAAAAGGCAGCTTCAATTTGAGCCAAAACCTGCGATCCAAAGGTGCATACACACAAGATCCAAAGGTTCCATTTGAACAGGAAGCCGCCATTTGAAGATGCGGCTTCAATGAACAGCACCAAAGCCGCCTCTTCAAAAAGCGGCTTTGGCTCAAATGGAAGCCGCCTTTTGAAAAGGCGGCTTTCTCACGGTACTTAATTAAATATAAAAATATTCACCGTACACGGCGAATAAGATTCAAGGCATACGGCATGTGCAAATTTTTCTCCGGTTTCATGAGCTAAAATTCGTCTCAAATTATCTCGAGTGGCTATTTATCTTCAAATTCCAAATATTAGAACTCTGCCCAAGCCATACATATATGATCACGATAAAGGAATATTTCAATAAAATATTTGATTAAACCTATTAAAAGCATGACACTTAACAAGTGAAGTAGAAATGCACATCATGTATTAATCAGATTGTACTCAACCTATATTCATGATGAGCGCACACCCCAAAATTGAAGCAAGAGAACTTTCAAAGAAAACCTCACTAAGCACATGGGCAGAGCCTCCTTGTATATCTATGAGAGCCATCACAGGAGAGCATACCCTCATTCTGTGTGTACAGACAAGCTCCTGGGTTCTGAAAGCAGATAATAAAAATGTTCAGTTTCAAAGCAAAGTTAAAATACCACGATTAGCAAAGAAAGAATAGCATAGCTAGCATTAGAAAAGACACATCTTTCAAAAGATGCTACTATACAAACACTACAGCATTTCCATTGCAATTTTATTTAGAATTCAAAAAGAATTATGTAACTGACCTTTTTAACCATAGCTCCTCCCTCGACACTTTTTTGCATAAAAAATATTATGATGGTGCTGCAGAATGACTTAGGTAGGTAGGTAATTGGATCTTTCCAGGATCCAATTACCAAATCATGAGTGATAGACACATCATTTGTGACTGTGAGTGGAACTTTGGAGAGTCAGTGGGGTTATATAAAAATCCAAGGTTGCAGAAAGCGATAGTCAGTACTCGGTCGGTGGGGTCACTGACTAAGGATTAATCAGCAGTCGGGCGACTAATCGGATTTAGTCGGCCATTAGTCGGTTTTGAATTTTTTATTTATAATATATAAATAATTTTTTATACACATATTCTTATATATTTGCAATATAAATCATTTTTTGTACATATATTCTTATATATTTGTATATATTTGAACATTTTCTATACTATTATAATGAAACAAAAGGAGTAATTGACTTTAAATATAACATTAAGTATATTAGAATAGGTTTGATTTAAAAAAAAGCAAAAAAAAAAAAACTCTATGTAAAAGTCAGCCGAGTAGTCGGCCGACTAGGCCGACTAGTTAGCCTGATTAGTCGGGTTGACCGACTAATGGCCGACTAGGCCTAGTCGAGTCGGCTATCCCCCCGACTTGACTAGTCGGCCAAATCAGCTGACTTTTACAACAGTGTAAAAATCCGCACATACCTGTACAAAATGAGAATGAAATAGAAGAAACCACCCTTTGAAGTGTTCTCACGTGTCTTCACAGAGTAGGGTTCCACGTAAAATCTCCAGTGTTCTTCACGGTTTTATTGCTCTTGATAAACTTTCACTTCTGCATTATGTTTTTCCACATGGCATCAGAGCCAAGTCAATTTTGGGAGATTCATTTCTGTTTTCAAATTCCATTATTGTTATTTTCCCAAATCGGAGATTTGTTTATGGGAGAAAGATGGCAAGATTTGTTTATTTCAATAACTTTTGTTCATGCACATTTGTCCATCGCTGGGTTTAAAAGAAACTCTAAAGTTCATGTTGGAACCCTAATTCTCCCTCACTGCAAGTAATGATCCCCATCTCAAATCACACCGAACGTGCCTCTCTCCCTCATGCATCTGATCTCCGACTCAACCAAAGCCTAGACGTGCACCCACGAGGATCTCAACCATAAGTGTTGTTCTCGGAGAATAAGAAAAGCCACACACATGCGATCTACCTCAATATCAGCATTCCACATGCGGGTGCACAACTCCAGTTGCAAAAAGATGTGAGCCCCGTTATCTCTGCATTACCAACAATAGTGCACAACTCCAAGCCATTGGCAGAGCCTTTCCCAAGCGACTACAGAACACCAGGCATACCTTCCTCACATGCAAAGATCTCAGGTGGCACACCTCCACGTCGCACCTTTGGATAGCAATGCCCTCAAATTGCATCCTCTAAATCATGCGACCCAGTAGCACCCCAAACATAGTACCACCTCAAATAATTACAAAGTATGATAATAGCTTATAAGTAGTGCGGGGCCTCTACTACTAGTAACTTGGGCTTAAGCATTCTAGCTAGTGTTAAGAGCTCCAATTAAGCCCGAGCCCAACAAGTTGTCTAGGCCAGTAATCTTCGATAACAGACCGAGTCTTGGGCTTGAGACGTTACAGATGCTATCGGAGCAAACTCACTCTAATAGTGAAAGAGCTGCCCACATTGTAGAGCCACTTCTACAAGAGAGTTAGGAGGAAAGGACTACCCACGAGGTGAAGCTACCACTGGGAGTAGGTTATGGGCTATTACGCAACGAGGATGTTGTGAATACAAGTGAGTTTGATTGTAGCACCCCAAACATAGTACCACATCTAGTAATTACAAAGTATGGTACTACCTTATAAGTAGTAGGGCCTACTACGAGATAACGTGGGCTTAAGCATTTTGGATTGTGGTCAAGGGCTCCAATTATCCCAAGCCCAATAGGTTGTCTAAATCAGTAATCACCGATAATGGACCGAGTCTAGGGTTTAAGATGTTACGGTTCATCTCCCCCTGCGAGCGCCATTGTCCTGGCAGTACATCCCATGTGCGTCTACTAGGTCGATCGCACCTACATGTGATGATGTTTTGCTCCATTATTTCTGCCAGCGACGCTATATGCCGCCTACTCCGGCTCCAGGCAGCGTGGGGCATGATTTTTCCTATCCACTTGCGAGCCACCCCTAAGGCGCCGCTTGTTTAGTTGGAAAGGAATTACAGTGGAATCGAATCAAGACAAGAATGGAATTAACAATGGAATGAAAAGTAAGAAGTTTTTCCATTCCAATTGTTTGGTGCATATTAGGAATTGAAATATTTATTATGATCCACATTCCTTTTTTATGTTTGGAAAGGAAAAAGAACAGAAAGAAAATAACCTTCATTTGATATATTTCGTTACGTAGAAAAAAATAATCGGTATCCTCCAACTTATTTTATCATATAATTAATATATTTCATGTAAGGGATCAATAGTTAAATTTAAATGGAAAATACTTTGACTTCTCCATACAAATGATATAGTTGATATATCCATATATGTATCCGTTAGAATATTTCATTACCATATCCGTATCCATATCCTAAAAAGTTGAAAATGTTATGGGTATCCGTATTCGTAAAAAAAATAAATAAAAACACATATCCATGTCCGGATAAATATCCACTAAAATGTAACACATATCCATATCTTAAAAAAGTAAAGATGGTATCCATATCCATAACTATAACTGCAAAAAAATAAAAACCTATTTCCATGGCCATATCCGTTTCCACAAAAAAATCCTCATCCATGTCCATATCTATATCTGCAAAAAATTAAAACCCATATCCATGTCCATATATATATATGATAGAATATAATAAATATCCATATCTTATAAAAATTTATAATCAATATCCATATCTTATAAAAGTTGAAAATTGCATCCATATTCATATCTATATTAGAAAAAAAATCTCATATCCATATCCGGAAAAATTAACAAAACACATATCCATGTTCGTATCCGTATTCGTAAAAAAGTCATATTTGATAAATTTTATCCATATAATAGATATATTTAATATATATATATATATATGTATTCATATCCGTTAGAATATCTTGTAACCATATTTGTACTCATATCCAAAAAAAATGAACTTTATCTATATATGTATCCGAAAAAATCCCATATATATGTATCCATATATGCATATATTTGTAACATATCGGACCTTTTGCATCCATATATTTATATCCATGTCAGTGACCATATATCCATACCCAAAAAATCATATCCATGTCGGTATCCAAAAAATATTCAAAAAAGAAAAATACATATCCATGTCGATAACCATATATCTGTAACAATGATATTAATTAAAAATATTGAAGAAGAATACATTCATTAGCATTTATAAGCAATGGAATCCCAATTCCTAGAAGGTACCTAGGAATGGCAATTCTCATAAATGAGGGAATCTGGTTTCCTTTGTAATCGTTATTCCTATCTTAATATGATTTAACAAACACAGGAATGGAATCGATTGAAGAATGATGATTCCATTCTCCCCTCTATTCTTGCGTAACAAACGAAACCTAAGGGGACTCATGCACCTCCTCTGCAGACAAAGCTCCAGCGGGGCGCATTCATAAGGCGACGACAATGCCGTAGCTCAAAATAAGAGATGAGTTCTCTCATTGAGTGACCTAGAGAAAGAAGAGAGAAGGGGATGCATTCTCTTAAAAAAATATTATTACCGAGCCATGTACTGCTTCTTACAAAGAGGAGACTTGGGTTTTTTTAATGAGGAAAAGAGAGAGGGGGAGATGATTTCAGGCCCAATTGGCTCAAAAAAAGGAAAGAAAAATAAGAAGGGGGGTTGTGGCCCAGTCTATGACTTAGGGCCCAAGTAAGCTAAAAAAGGAGAAAAGAATGGGGGGTTATGGATATTGGGTTGCTGTATTTGAAAAAGAAAGATGGAAGGCTACAATTTTTTATACAAATGTATGGAAAAAAAGAAAGAAAGCTTGACTTGCGACATCAACTACAAAGCCTTTTCCCACAATTAATTAGAGTCGGGTCAAGGACTTTTTGCCTCCATTTAGATCTATTTTGGGTCATTCTCGGATACGACTTGCAAATATGAGAAAGAAAATGGCCAAAAAAATAGACAACTGCAAAAAATGATTACATGTGCAAAAACAAAAAAGAGAGAGAAAGCACAAAATAAAATCTAGAAAAGGGAGGAACAAAAAATTGATGAAGTGGTTTCACCCCTATTCATTTGTTTTTCCAACTTGGCCAAGTACCCATCCATATTCCGACAAGTATAGAAGCAAGGCCCTAAATGTCAGTTTCGGTCACCATTTAAGTATTGGCCAAAACAGAATTTCGATGGAATTTCGGTGGAATTTCGATCGGAATTTCGGTCATTTTTTGTACTAGGGCCCCCATATTTCGGTCATTTCGGTCGAATTTTGATTTCGACTGGATATCGATATTCGACAGAAATTCGACCGAATTTCGCTGAAATTTGAGGCCATGTATAGAAGAAAGGAAGGGTGAGAGAGTAGATGAAACACATAAATTCATTATTTTGGGAGATTCTACCTAGAGATTAACTCAATGTAGATTTATTAAGAGTCCAATGACCATGAATTCCAGTACAAGATCCTTCTGAGGTTCCCAAGAGAGAGACACCGTTTACGATCCCAAGAGAGTGACCCACATTCAGAGATCTGTGTATGGATCTTCCCACGACATGAAAAAAAAGACATTTGATGACAGATCCCCAATAAGTGACAAGTCGACCCCATGGGTTTTTGACAATGAAAGAGATTCATTACAAAGGCCAACCCTCAAATTCATCTTCACTAGCATGACATGCAAAACACCATCCTCAACATCAACCAGTAGAGTATGTATTGAGTCGTTATGGTTCTTAGTGTCATGTACTCAACGAGTGGGTTAATACCTTTCCTATTGTTTGTCCAAGTTGAGCATTGCATGCTTCAGCTTGAGTGTTAGAGTATGACCTATGTAGGTGATTGGATCTTTTGAGGATCCAACTACAACATGAGAGATAGTCCCACATTGTCTGTGAGTGGAACTCTAGAGAGTCAGTGGGTCTATCTTGTTGGGAAAAACCAAAGATCTGTTATTCAAAGGAACCCTAGGCTCTCTTATATAGGGAGAGACCTCAAGGGTAAAATACATAGTAGTCCAGAGAGAAAACAAAAATTACGAACGGGCACATAGCATATAATAATATCTATCTCTACACTCCCCCTCAAGGTGGAGCATAGATGTCTTATGCAGATCGGAAATTTCGGCGACGGCGAAAATTAAATCTTTGAACGGTGGCTTTCGGTGGTAGAGAAATAGAGGGGTTGAGAAGAGAAACTCGTCGGGAACACGAGGGGATGGAGAGGAGAAACGTGGAGATCACGCGAGGGGCGACAGAAGGAGAAGGGAGAGGAGAGATAAAATCTCAATTTTTATAAGTACTGAACTGTTTATAACAATAGCCCAATCATCCCTTTATATAGGAGGGATGAGATTACAAATTTAGAAATCAAATTCAAATTCAACTAATTAACCTAAATTGACTCTAACCGACTAATTGGAAATTCAAATCTCTAACTAATTGATTGAGATCTCAGGCGATCTCGTTTATTTAATTAAAATTGCGACAACTCAAATAAACGTAAATAAAATTAACCGATAACATTAAATAAATATGTGGCCCTATATTTCGGTTCCACGCTGCATCAACTCTCCTCCGCTTTAAAAATTCGTCTCCCAACGAATTGTTGGATCTGCAGGCTTGGAGGTTGATAAATTCGAATCCGCATTCTCGGTCATTCCCTGGAAGAATTGGTGTGGAGCGAATGGCGGAATCCACACGCACGTGACGCGGGCGTTGGTGACGTGGCCTTCGTGGTGGAAGAACATGTGTGGCGCAAATGGCGGCGTCTTCATGAACTTTATCTCCTCTTTGCGGTGATTGAAAAATTGATGAGGCATGAACAACATGGCCTTTGGAGAATCCATAGCAAAGCAATAGCACAATGAGAGTAGAGGAGGAGATGTGTCCAATGAATGAAGCCATGGGACCTTTAAATAGGTGAAACCCATGATCCTAGTCCTATTTGGATAAGGAGGATTCTCAGATTTCCTCTTTTCAGCACTCCTCTTTAAATATTTCTGCAGCAGGGGGTTTGGGTGAAATTTCCGTACCCCTTTAATTAAACAAATCTTGTGAGAGGGGCCCTTGGCTTTTCCCTTTGAATAAAAACCTCTGCAAGGGGGGTCCTTCATGTAATTTTTCCCACTTAACTCCCAATCCCACATATCAAGGGATTCATCTACCGTGGGGAGGGAGCTCCCTGTTAGGGTTCCTCCCTTCTTAAGCTGGCGGCGGCCGCACTGAAGCTGGAATCGGGGGCGTCATGTGCGACGCAAGGATCGGTGGCGAAGACGGCGAGGTAGTTGACGCGGAAGTAGGAGAGGTTCTTGCGGAGGCGGGAGGCGGCGTCGGAGAGGGAGTCCGGGCGGGAGAAGGCGGAGCGATCGAGGAGCTCATGCCAGGGATGGCCGTTGGAGAGGGAGCGGCGGGCGGAGTCGACAGCGCGGGAGAGGAAGGAGCGGAAGGCAGTGGTGTTGATGGACGGAGGAAGGCCTCGCGATCGGAGGACTGGCGGCCGAGAAGGACGAGGGGTTGGTCGTGGTTGCGGAAGCGGTAGAGGAAGCACCAGGCCGCGAGGAGCGACAGGAGGTCGACGAGGGAGAAGGGGTTGTAGATGGGGAAGACGGCGGCGAGGAGGGGTGTATGCGGGGAGGGGCGGTGGCGAGGGGAGGCGGAGGCGCGAAGCTTAGCGCGCGGGAGGGGAAGGTTTGTGATGGGGCAAGGGCAAGGGAGGGTGGCGGGGGAGGGGAAGGCGGTCGCGCCATAAATAGCGTGCAGGGGGGTGCGGGTCTGTGGGAAGGGGCAGCGGTGATGTGGAGGGGGCTGGGGCTGGGAGTGTTGGGGGCGAGGTGGTGGCAGCGAGTACAGGGGTATGGGCTGCAGGGGCAGGGGCTTCAGGGATGGGGGCTGGGGGTTTTGTTGGGGCCGTAGGTGCTGCGAGAAGTGGACCCGAGGGTGCGGGGATGACAAGGCTGGGCGGCAGCGGGGCTGAAACTGTTGTCGGGGGCGACAACGTCGATGGTGGCTGAACTGAAGCGGACTGGACTGCGAGCAGTTCGTCGTTGTCGATGAGTTTTTCTTCCTCACATGTCTGGATAATGGCTTTGGTAGTGGACAACGTTGGTTTGGCGGCACATAGGGTCTTGAAATTAGCCATCATTTCTCGACATTTGGATTTGAATTCTTGACATTTGGACCGGAAATCACGCAGTGCGTCCATCTCCTTGTTGTAAGCTTCTTCGGCTCGTCGTTTCCGCTCCGACGAATGATGGTGTTTCGTCGCGTGTCGGAGCGAATGTCTGGACGGATCGTCAGATCGTGAGGATGATCTGTGGGCCATGCTCTGATAGCAAATGATGCAGATCGGAAAATTCGACGACGGTGAAAAATCTTTGAATGGTGGTTTTCGGTGGTAGAGAAATAGAGGGGTTGAGAAGAGAAACTCGTCGAGAACACGAGGGGATGGAGAGGAGAAACGTGAAGATCACGTGAGGAGAGAGAGAGAAGGAGAAGGGAGAGGAGAGATAAAATCTCAAATTTTATATCAACTGAACTGTTTATAACAATAGCCCCATCATCCCTTTATATAGGAGGGATGAGATTACAAAAATAGAAATCAAAATTCAAATTCAGATAGAACTAATTATCCTAAATCAACTCTAACCGACTAACCGACTAATTTGGAATTCAAATCTTTAACTAATTGAGATCACAGGCGATCTCGTTTATTTAATAAAAAATACGACAACTCAAATAAATGTAAATAAAATTGATGGATAAAATTTAAATAAATGCGGTCCTATATTTCCTTTTTACATTGCATCAACTCTCCTCCGCTTTTAAAAATTCGGCTCCGGACGAATTGTTGGAGGGATTCATCTACCGTAGGGAGGGAGCTCCCTGTTGGGGTTCCTCCCTTCTTAAGCTGGCGACGGCCGCACTGAAGCTGGAATCAGGGGCGTCGTGTGCGACGCAAGGATCGGTGGCGGAGACGGCAAGGTAGTTGACGCGGAAGTAAGAGAGGTTCTTGCGGAGGCGGGAGGCGGCGTCGGAGAGGGAGTCCGGGCGGGAGAAGGCGGAGCGATCGAGGAGCTCGTGCCAGGGACGGCCGTTGGAGAGGGAGCGGCGGGCGGAGTCGACGGCGTGGGAGAGGAAGGAGCGGAAGGCAGTAGTGTTGATGGGCGGAGGAAGGCCTCGCGATCGGAGGACTGGCGGCCGAGAAGGACGAGGGGTTGGTCGTGGTTGCGGAAGCGGTAGAGGAAGCTCCAGGCCGCGAGGAGCGACAGGAGGTCGACGAGGGAGAAGGGGTTGTAGATGGGGAAGACGGCGGCGAGGAGGGGTGTATGCGGGGAGGGGCGGTTGCGAGGGGAGGCGGAGGCGCGAAGCTTAGCGCGCGAGAGGGGAGGGTTTGTAATGGGGCGAGGGTGAGGGAGGGTGGCGGGGGAGGGGAAGGCGGTGGCGCCACGAATGGCGCGCAGGGGGGGTGCGGGTCTGTGGGAAGGGGCGGTGGTGATGTGGAAGGGGCTGGGGCTGGGAGTGTTGGGGGCGAGGTGGTGGCAGCAGGTACAGGGGTATGGGCTGCAGGGGCAGGGGCTTCGGGGATGGGGGTTGGGGGTTTTGTTGGGGCCGTAGGTGCTGTCAGAAGTGGACCCGAGGGTGCGGGGATGACAAGGCTGGGCGGCAGCGGGGCTGGAACCGTTGTCGGGGGCGACAACGTCGATGGTGGATGATCTGAAGCGGCCTGGACTGCGAGCAGTTCGTCGTTGTCGACGAGTTTTTCTTCCTCAAAATTCTGGATAATGGCTTCGGTAGTGGACAACGTTGGTTTGGCGGCACATAGGGTCTTGAAATTAGCCATCATTTCTCGACATTTGGACTCGAATTCTTGACATTTGGACCAAAAATCACGCAGTGCGTCCATCTCCTTATTGTAAGCTTCTTCGACTCGTCATTTCTGCTCCGACGAATCATGGTGTTTCGTCGCGTGTCGGCGCGAATGTCTGGACGGGTCGTCAGATCGTGAGGACGATCTGTGGGCGATGCTCTGATACCAAATGATGCAGATCGGAAAATTCGACGACGGCGAAAATTAAATCTTTGAACGGTGGTTTTCGGTGGTAGAGAAATAGAGGGGTTGAGAAGAGAAACTCGTCGGGAACACGAGGGGATGGAGAGGAGAAACGTGAAGATCACGTGAGGAGAGAGAGAAGGAGAAGGGAGAGGAGAGATAAAATCTCAAATTTTATATCAATTGAACTGTCTATAACAATAGCCCCATCATCCCTTTATATAGGAGGGATGAGATTACAAAAATAGAAATCAAATTCAAATTCAAATTAAACTAATTATCCTAAATCAACTCTAACCGACTAACCGACTAATTTGGAATTCAAATCTTTAACTAATTGAGATCACAGGCGATCTCGTTTATTTAATTAAAAATACAACAACTCAAATAAATGTAAATAAAATTGACGGATAAAATTTAAATAAATGTGGCCCTATATTTCCTTTTTACGCTGCATCAACTCTCCTCCGCTTTTAAAAATTCGTCTCCCGACGAATTGTTGGAACTGGATACGTCGTTGGAGAACTTGCTGTTGTAATTGTAGCTTGCAATTCCTTCAATTAGATCCCTTTCAACGTTACGTTTGTAGTTTTTTTCAATTGGAGGGCATCTCTGCAATTTTCGTACCCCTTCATTTGTTAATTTTCCCTTTGAATAAAAGCTTTTATAGGGGGATCTTTCATGCAATTGTTCCAAATTACTTCCCAATTACCCCGCTGAGTGATTTCTTTCCATCGTGGGGAGATCTCAACCCTTACTAGGGTTTCGACTCTTCTAAAGCATCGACGGCGTTGTGTTTGGCGGTGAAGGCGGCAATCGCGCCAGAAGCACGCGTGACAGCAGCAGGGCCTCGAGATCAGTTGACGGCAGCAGGGGTTACTCGAGCCGTATGTGTGGGGCCGATGGCCACGCTCTCGGGGAGGGCATCGAGGAGGGGCTCGCGGTGTACTCCTTCGGTGCGGTGGCAGGGGGAAAAGACGGTGGATGGCAGAGAAGGGATGTAGGGGAGGGGTGGGTGCGGGGCCAAGTTGGAGGGGGTGGCATTGGATAGAGAGGGTAAGTGGGGCAGAGATAGAGGGGGTAGGCTGGTGGCAGTGGGAGCCAAGGTTTGGGAGGCGATGGGTGGTGGTGTGAGGGGTGGGAACAGTAGTTGGCGGTGGTGCATGGCTGAGGGGGTCTGCAGGAGGCGTAGTGGGAGAGACCGATGGGGCTGGGAAATGCGTTGGGGTGGGAAAGGTGGGTGGCGGCGACAGGGTTTGGGGAATGGGAAGGGTCTGTGGCGATGGTGGGGCTGGGGGTGTGAGTGTTGCGGCGAGCATCGTAGGGGGTTCCACGGTTGCTGAAGGAGCGGGGGCGGGGGCTGGGGGCCATGCCGTGGAAGGGACTGGGGCTGGGATTGCAGCGAGATGGGGGCCCGGAGTTGCGAGGATGGCGGTGGGGGTCCGCGAGAAGGTCGCGGAGGGGGAAAAAATCGATTCCGGCGGTTTTAACGAGTCTGGATATACCTAGACAACAAGCGTTTCGTCGTTTTTTTCTTCCGAAATGGCTTGGACAGCGAGTAAATCATCATCGATGGCGAGTTTTTCTTCGTCGATATCGGTTTCGGTGATTGGTGTTGTTGGAGCCTTTGATTTGGCGACGCACATAGCCTTGAAATTAGCTATCATTTCTCGATATTTGGACTCGAATTCTTGACATTTGGACCGAAAATCATGCATTGCGTCCATCTCCTTGTTGTAAGCTCGTCGTTTCCGTTCTGACGAATGATGGTGTTTCATCGCGTGTCGGCGCACATGTCTGGACGGATCGTCAGATCGTGAGGACGATCTGTAGGCCATGCTCTGATACCAAATGATGCAGATCGGAAATTTCGGCGACGGCGAAAATTAAATCTTTGAACGGTGATTTTCAGTGGTAGAGAAATAGAGGGGTTGAGAAGAGAAACTCGTCGGGAACACGAGGGATGGAGAGGAGAAACGTGGAGATCACGCGAGGGGCGAGAGAAGGAGGAGGGAGAGGAAAGATAAAATCTCAATTTTTATAAGTACTGAACTGTCTATAACAATAGCCCCATCCTCCCTTTATATAGGAGGGATGAGATTACAAAAATAGAAATCAAATTCAAATTGATCTAATTAACTTAAATTGACTCTAACCGACTAACCGACTAATTTGAAATTCAAATCTCTAACTAATTGATTGAGATCTCAGGTAATTTTGTTTATTTAATTAAAATTGCGACAACTCAAATAAACATAAATAAAATTAACGGATAACATTAAATAAATATGTGGCCCTATATTTCGGTTCCACGCTGCATCAATGTCTATCATGCTCAGCTTGGAAGAACATCTCTGAAAAGGTCCTCTGAGCAATGGCTTGGTGAATACATCGACAGTCTGATCCCCTGAGCTTACGTGAATTGTAGATAGCAATCCTCTTTGAATCAAATCTCTAGTGTAGTGGCAGTCGACTTCAATATGTTTTGTTCTTTCATGAAAAGTTGGATTGTTGGCAATAAACAAGGCTGCCTGATTATCACACAAAAGCTGCATGGGTAGAGATATTGCTACATGTAGATCCTCTAGTACAGATCGGACCCACATCATCTCCGTGCTTGCTTGCGCCATGGCCCTATATTCAGATTCAACACTGGATCTAGCCACAATAGTTTGTTTCTTGCTTTTCCAAGAAACCAGAGACCTCCCAACGAAAACTGCAAATCCTGAAGTTGATTTTCGATCCTTAGGGCATCCTACATAATCGGCATCTGCATATGTTGAGATAGATAAATCTGTGCCCTTTTGAAACAGCAATCCTGAACCTGGAGAAGACTTCAAATACCTCAGTATCATGTGTATGGCATCCATATGAACTTGTCTTGGCTGCTTCATAAATTGACTCACCCTGTTTACCGTAAAGGCAATATCAGGACGGGTTATAGCAGTGTTCACTAAATCGGCCGCACGGGCCCCATATGCGGCCGCATATGCCCGTGCGGCGTGCAGACCGCACCGATTACTTAATTTAGTGCATTATGCGCCCTCCCCGCATATGCCCCGCATATCCCGCATATGCCCCGCATACTGCTCCAGCAGCTCCAACTTTTCAATGTTTTCATTCAGGTCCTTAATTCTGTAACTCTGCCTCTTCATTCAATTGTTAGAGTATGACATGCATTTCTATACAATACATTATACCATTATGTATATGTGATGTTTTATGTTTTTCTCATGTATTATTTTCACAAGTATATGCAATGTATCGTCGAATATTTTTTATATATGCCGATTGAGGTTTTGCTCATATAGTGCATGTATGTGTATTGAAGTTTTGTTGTTAAGGATCATATGATGTAAAGTTTTTATGGTAAATGTTTTTTTGTGATTAAATATGAGACAGTTAAAAGTATATATGCACATCCTTCTAACATAAACCGTCTTTCTTAGATCTTCTTTAACTCCACTTAGATACATATTTTCAGTTGTAATGTTATTCATAGATATTTTTTATTTTTAAATTAAAAATTAGAAAACCGCTTAGAACCGCATATACCCCGCATATGCCCCCGCATACCGCATAATCAGTATTCGGTGACCAGTCCGAACGCATACGCATACCGCTTTCCTGAACCTTGGGTTATAGTAATATAAAGGAGCTTACCCACCATTTCTCTAAATCTCCTCTTGTCCACTTCAGCCGTGTCATCATCATACAACTTCATGCTCGGATCCATGGGAATACTTGATGGTTTGCATTCAGCCATGCCAGTTTCAGTCAAGAAATCTGTAATGTACTTCCTTTGGCTCATTACCAGACCCTGTGCATTCCTGGCAAATTCCAACCCCAGAAAGTATCTTAGGGTCCCAAGATCCTTCATGACGAACTGATGGCCTAGGAATGCCTTCGCCCTTTCTATGCCCTGAATGTCATCTCCTATAACCAGAATGTCATCCACGTAGACCATGATAACAACCATACCTGCAGATGTCTTCTGAACAAACAACGAGTGATCTGCATTTGACCTCTTGAATCCATGTCACTCTATTAGATTGGAGAGCTTCTGTAACCACGCTCGTGGACTCTGTTTAAGGCCATAGATAGCCTTGTGAAGTCTACACACCATATGCTTCTCCCCCTCAGCAGTAAACCCTGGTGGCTACTGCATGTAGACTTCCTCCTGCAGATCATCATACAAAAAGGCATTTTTGACATCCAGTTGAGATATACTCCAGTCACGTACCACAACAACTGATAAGAGAATACGAAGGGTGGAATGACGAGCCACTGGAGAGAATGTATCCATATAGTCCACGCCATAGGTTTGTGTAAAGCCGCGTGCTACGAGACGTGCTTTGTACCGATCTAGACTGCCATCCGCGTGGTATTTAACTGTGAATACCCACTTACAGCTTATAATAGATGCATCAAAAGGGGGGACGACCAAGGTCCATGTGCCACGAGACTGCAAAGCACGCATTTCATCTTCCATAGCATTTCTCCAGCAATCAATCTGTATAGCTTCCTGGTAGGTACGTGGTATGTCTACCGAGGATAGAGCTGCAGCAAATCTCTGAAAGTCGCCTGTGAGGCGATGAAAAGACACCTGTGAAGCAAAAGGATATGAAGTACACGTCCGCTTATGCTTTCGGATAGCAATAGGAAGATCAAGATCATCTTACACTATACTGGATGGTGTAATCTCCTCCTGAAATGAAGAATCCTGCACATGTGCCATGTCTGACCCGTCAGTAGTATTGTCATCTGAACATACCTGAGGCGTGATGGATGTCGGACGTGTAGCTTAAGCAGGACCTAACCGACGTGTGTAGAATTTCGGTAGAGGTGGAATAAGAGGTCGTAGAGGTGGTGGGGGTAGAGGTGGTGATGAGGATGTCGTTGGAACAGGAACAAGAATGGACTCAGGTGGACTCCAAATAGGAGGTGGTGGGACATAGACATCATTGCTGGTAGTGGATGGTACCATTCTGTAACCTGCAGGGGAAAAATACATAACAGACTCAAAGAATATGACATCAGCATTGACGAAATATTTCTTGTTTATGGGATCATAACACCGATAGCCCTTCTGAGTCCTAGAGTAACCGACAAAGACACACTTGACAGCTCTAGGAGAGAGTTTGTCAAATCCAAGAGTCAGAAGATGAACAAATGCCACAGTACCAAAGACACGAGAAGTAAGTGAGAATAACTCCTTGTCAGGAAAAATGACAGAAAGAGGAATTTTCTCACCAAGAACAGAAGATGGCATACGATTGACCAGGTAGCAAGCGGTAAAAACAGCATCCCCCCAGAAAGAGATGGGAGCACAACTCTGAATCAGTAGGGTTCGAGTAACATCAAGAAGATGGCGATGCTTTCTTTCTGTCACTCCATTCTGCTGAGATGTGTAAGCACAAGTGATTTGGTGTATAATGCCCTTTGACGAAAGAAACTGGGAAAGGGACCGTGTGCAAAATTCTAGAGCATTATCTGTTCGAACATATTTGACAGTAGAAGAAAACACATTTTGCACTTCAGTAATCAAATTCTTAATCACATCGCCTGCTTCAGATTTATTCTTAAGAAGAAAGACCCAAGAAACACGAGAAAAATCATCCACTACCACAAGATAAAATCTGTGTCCCTGATGATCGTGTACACGACTCGGACCCCATATATCTATGTGAAACAACTCAAAAGGGGAGCTACTGCTCTGACTCTGACGACTAGGAAAGCTTGACCTATGATGCTTTCCCAACTGACACGCTTCACAGCGAAAGGAAGAACTTGGAGAGATCTGAGGCAGAAGATGTCGCATTTTCAGGAGTGGGAGATGACCAAAATGGAGATGCCAGATATATGGAGAAACTGGTCCGGCAGAACAAGAAGAGACGCCAGCATAAGAATTCCGGACCAGTCGATATAGACCATTCTGCTCAGAGCCACAGCCAATCACCCTGCCCGTTAGTATGTCCTGACAAATAAGAGAAGACGGGTCAAATATAGCACGACAATGCAAATCCTTCGTAATCTGACTAATAGACAATAGATTCATCGAGAACTCTGGAGCATGGAGGACATTCTGTAGATGCATAGTAGGAGATAAGGAGACCTCCCCCTGTCCAACAAGGGGGGAATGAGTACCATCTGCAATCTGTACTGAGCGGCCATGGGGTATGTCCCTATAGGACTCAAGTCTCTCTCGATCACGACAGAGATGATGTGTGACACCAGAATCTATAATCCAATCTGAGATATCATGAGAAGATGTAAATGTAGTAGCACTACCTGAGGTACTAGCAGCAGCAGAGGAACTGGCAGATGCTGTAGCAGCAACATCTGAAGGTCCACCAGAAGAATCACCAGACGATTGTGGCATAATGTCACGTAGACGTGCCACAAGTTCCTCGAAACGATTGTCTGCAACATATGCCAATTGAGGCTGAGAATGCTCCGCTACACGTGCCGATGCTGGGAAACCATGCTTGGAGTAGCATGTCTCCTCCGAGTGACCTGTCCGATGACAGTATGAACACGGCTGACGAAAACGACCACCCCTACCCTGGGGTCCATGGCCACGACTACGGCGAGAATATCCCACATTGCCTTGGTAGTGGGTTGATGAAGGACATCATTGACAATCTCTATCGACAATGTTCCTGACAACCAGACCTTGGCATATGAATCATCAGCCTCCCACGAGGCATATATCCCTGTCTTCTCTGCGGGCTCATCCTCGGTAAGAATGTCCTTCTTACCATTAGACTTCATGAAACTCATGAATTGCATCGCCCAGAGCTCATAGTTCGACCCATCCATCTTGACTATTGGCGCAGGACCTTTGAATGCGCCTACGGACGGCATATCAATCTTTGATTCTAACATATCGTTGCGAGAGAAGAACTAGAGTTTGTAGACAGTGACAAATGTCTACACAAACTGCATAGGATTCGAGTGTGTATGTAGATTTTACACACCCAAATCCATATATCAGGAGGAGATAGCTAGGGCACGCCGGGACAATGGACAGCCGGCGGGATTGGAGGCTCCTCCCTGCACCAAGG
The DNA here is from genome assembly GCA_037367405.1 of Ottelia alismoides. Taxonomy (NCBI): domain Eukaryota; kingdom Viridiplantae; phylum Streptophyta; class Magnoliopsida; order Alismatales; family Hydrocharitaceae; genus Ottelia; species Ottelia alismoides. The sequence continues at coordinate 570,477 of JAZKJV010008677.1, forward strand.
AGGCCGGCAGCACCAAGATGCCCGGCGGTGCAAGGAGAAGGTGGCGGGGCCCGAGGAGGCGGTGGGGCCCAGAGGAGGCTGGAGGGCCCTAAGGAGGCGGTGGGCCCCAGAGAGGCGGAGAGAGGGACGGGAGGCGGAGGCGCGACCGAAGAGGCGGCGGCGTCGGCGGGGAAAAAAATGAAGGGGAGAGGGCGGCGGGTGGGGAGAGGGAGAGCCCTAGGGCTTGGGCTCTGATACCATGTTGGGAAAAACCAAAGATCTATTATTCAAAGGAACCCTAGGCTCTCTTATATAGGGAGAGACCTCAAAGGTAAAATACATAGTAGTCCAGAGAGAAAACAAAAATTACGAGCGGGTACATATCTATCTCTACATATCTAAAGAGCCACACACACTTGTACTCATCGTGAGAATGAAATAGAAGAATCCACCTTTAAGTCATTCTCCTAAGGTTTTATCGTGCTCCTTACAGAACAGGATTCCATGTAAAATATCTAGTGATCTTTACTCCTTTATTACTTCCGATCTTTTGCGCTTCCACATTATGTTTTTCCACAAATGAGTACATGGGAAATGTTCTAATAATGCATCCCTTAACACAAAATAGATAATAGTATGTGACCACCATTGAAAGTAATCTTCACAAACACGAACACAAGTTCTAATGGCTTCAATTTAAGGGAATGTATAGGGAAAAAGGAGCATACACCCATGTGTAGGTAACTTCCTACACATGTCCTTTTCCCTTCTATTTTTTTATTTTTTGAATTGAATCCTTGAGGGACTTCCTACACCGAGGCGTCATTCAAATTTCAACTTATTTAGAGACTCCTAACTTATCCATCAAGACAATCAAATTTTAACAGTCTCTTGTTGAAATTGACCACTTCCGATGGATATGTTAGGAATGCCTATTTTACATGAAATTTGAAACACATTCCACTGAATATTCTAAGTTAATCCCATAAAGATCCATTTCAAAAAATCAAAAAAATGAGAGGAAAGGGGCATGAAGAAAGTTACCTCTACACATTGGCATAGGCTCTCAAATCTCAATCCCACATATATATATAAGAGAAACTTCAAATGAGGTGGGGTCTCACCACTTTCATGGTGAGCCATCCACCTCATCTATTTATCTTCAATCATACAGTTGTAATTAATGCCCATTTAATTTTATTGCTTTAATGTTCAAAAAACTATTCTGACCATTTTGTACATTTTAAAAATAGAATATAGCAACCATCAATTTCATTACAATTGAAAGCCTAATACCTATTCCTAATTGTGTAAGCAATGCAGTGGGCGGCGACACAGGAGGTCGTGGTTGCGCAGGAGGATGCCAACGACATAGACGCAGGAGCACGGTGGCGGTGCAATGACGCATGGGCAGGAGGATGTGCTCGTTGTGTACAGCGCCATGGTTGACACGAGAAGGTTTACGTCGAGAGGGTGGTGGTGATTTGTTTGATGTAGTCCACTGGGTGTTATGGTGGCCTGTGAAGGAGGTTATTTGGTTGCGTACGACCTAGACAATAGAGGATCGCGACAACAAGTGGCGGTCACGAATTTCCCACGTTTGTTTCAACGATCTTGAGGCCAATTGCCTGATCAGATCTTCCTATTAGTTTAATATTAAACTTGTTTTTACAAATATCATATTTGTTTTGCAAATTCCATATTATTTTCTACCAATGTCATATTTTAATACAAATGCCAGACTGTTTTGCATGGTATCATTTCTTTTATCAATGATTAGTAGTCTTTTTTCTTGCAGAACACCATACAAATACTACAATGGGAACACAATTTCCTTATAAAGAAATCGTGAATATTACAATCATGGCATGTTCCATACAAAGTCTCACAAAGGCAGTGTGAATATTACTTCGGAATGACATTAATGGGCCGAGAACGTAAAACTAAATAAGATATTACAAAGTGGTTATCATATTTACCTAATATCAGAAAATTACAACAACAAAACCTTTTGCAAAAAATTACAAAAATATAATTACATTTAAAAAGAAACTTTTCATTCCGTTGATTATAACTCAACATTGAATGTTAAAAGTAGTTAGGCATAATTAAAAAGCTCTATATAAAATTTACAACATACAACGATGGTTTTGCAATGAGTCTTTTCATTCCACAATTAATAACATTTGTGGACGAAAAAGCAAATTGATAAATAAAGAATGGACGAAAAATACCAAAGTTACACAAGCTAAAAGTAGTAAACTAAAAGGATATAATGAAATTCAAATTCAATGAGAAACAGAATGACTAAAATTCCCTTTTGGGTATGATACCATTGAATTGAGATCCAACAGATCACATCGATGGCTTACCACAAGATTGGTAAGACGCTACCTCATTTGAAGGGATCCTTACATATATATATATATATATATATATTTATATTCTCTGCTTTCATTTCATTCACAATCTACTCCAAATAAATATAATGTATGAGCATCACCTTTGCTCCAAAAAAATTATGCTCAAAATCAATAATAAATTGGATTCTTACATACATAATCCTATAGAACCCTCTATAATTGTGAATTACATGGATAACCCTAAATACTGCTTTAGCTCTTACATGGCATAACCATGTGTTAATTTCCATCAATTTTCTATGTCAACTGTGACGGAAAATATTGGATGTTGATAATTTTATCCTTAAAGCATATCACATTTACAAAGGATGCCATTTGTATAAATTATTGTTGGACATGTGAGCCCATGGCGAGTCATTTTCCGATAAAAGCTATTGCAAATCACTCCATAATCTGAAATAAGGAATAATTAACTTGTATATAAGGTCTCTCAGTATAATTAATGTGAACCCCGAGGATTCGGGTACCTGTTTACGATACTTTCACGGCATTTCCTTCACATGAGATCGCACAAGTTACAGAATAACAAGGGAAATTTTTCGCACTGCTGTATTTGCATATGACATTCACATTCTTTGTATAAACCACAAGGATAAGAAGAACAAGAACCATCACCATTTCATTTCATAATTTAATATAATTACATTATATACAAGAAGTCTGCCAGTACATACAATATATCTCAAAAATTTGTACAGAAGAGAAGGGGAAGCATTTACATCTTAAAGTGAACCAAAAACTGAAAAAAAACAACATATTGTCTTGTATATACCATGACTCCTGAAGTCATTAACCCGCTACAACGCTAAAGGCGCCTGCCTTGCGTGCAAGGAAGAAAAGGCATTAACGGGCGTTGGTACTTCCCATAAGTTTGTATAAAAAAATATCAACTGGCATTTAAAATGTTCAAAAGTAATCAAGTGGAAAGGTGGAACAAGTACAATTTACATTTAGTAAAAAGGGTTTTTAAGTTGTGTGTAAGCATCTCTCAATCGCTCATTAACCCAACACTTCCCATATATGTCATATTTATATTATACATAAATATTCATGAATGTATGAGTGTAAGTATATAACATCATTTTCTTCAAAGATCGTGTTTGTGAGTGATGATGGAAAAGTTAGAGATTGGAATGGTTTCTTGATTTATTTAGATTCTTAAGTCTAGCGGATAGTCTGTGGCCTTGGTTAGTGTGCAACCTCACACTATAACTCTAAGACTTGGGGAATGTCTTAGGTTTGGGGTGCCTCCGTAGGTATGCGGTGTAGTATAATGCATCCTAACTAAGTTCCCAACACGTCCACTAGCTTAATGGGATTTCGAATCAGATTATAGTGACTTCCATTTACTCAACTTTAATTGTAATCCCTTCAAACATCAAGTGCAACTATCTCAGATGTAACTCTAGATGGTGTAGATATAGATAGGGATGATCTGGATGTAGAATCACCAAGTCTGTTGGCGAAAGTAAAACTCAAGCGGTGAAGTAGCCAACAAAAGGGCTCTTCCGTCTCTCCCTCTATTTGGAAGTGCGGTCCAATAGAGGGATAGATCTACTCCAAAACTACGTCACTGAGACGGGTGAGAGATTCTCCGGAAAAGTCCCTCCATAAAAACAACCCGACAAGTACGGGCAAACGAGCTCGTACGTAAAACTGAAAACCGAGGATCCCCCGCCTGGGTATCCTAAAACAAAGGGTCAACGGAACTGGTCTAAATTCGAGATCCCAACGAAGCGTAAAAACACTGCGAGCTCGCGTAAAAACCGGGAAAGGGACTGGAATCCTAGACCCACGCACTTGGCGCCCGCTGCCCTAATTGAGCTTCCTATTCTTCCGCCCAGTTTAAGGTCACCTCACCCTCGCACAGTCAAGTATAGAGTCACCATGACTGGACAAGACTTGATTTTCATACTCATTCAGCGACATATTCACTTCCTCGATCATTTTTGTGGTCAACTTAACATATTTGAGTACGTGGTTAAAAACCTATTAATAGTGATTCATACTAAAGAATTTATTGACGAGTTAAATGTTCTTATTGATCACAGAATTTGTAATTTAATTTAATTATATTGATATATATGAATTTAGGAATTTCCTATCAGAAGAATGGTCAATCTAGAAGAGGTCAAGTGCTTAGTCTGGAAAAGATAAGCTCAAGGTTATATTGATTGGCGTATATAAAATGCCAGCAAATCGAATACATGTGATTATGTTTTGAGACTAAATTCATATGGAAGGTCTCAGATTATAATAGTAGATAAACATATCAACCCAATAGTAGTAAAATATAAATTATTGCAGTTGTTCATATTTTGAAAATTTACATCTGGTCTCAGACAATGGTTTTTCAAAATATTATCTGTTTGGACTTTGATTTTTAATAAAATTAATCAAATTTAGTCTCGTTGCGCAACCATCCGGTGTTTTGACTAAACCACCGTTACAGTAGTAGCATCATGGTTACAAACAGTGGCCAGCTACTATACGAAATGTCGCAGTGAAAATGACCAACTGTTGTGAAGATACAACTTTATGTCCAATTTTTCTTATTCTGCTATATGTGTGTGTATACATATTATGGAGATAGAAATAGCAATAGGTCAGGCGTCTCTTTTTTTTCATTTTTACTCAGAATTATGCATATTACTATTGTGATTAATATATATTTAAAATATCAACATTATCATATATCAATTTTTAAGCTCATAATGGCAAGTCGTGCCTTCACATAAAGTCATGAACAAACAATACCTCTAATCCAAGCTTAACCTCTAGAAAAGAATCCCCCACTATTATTATTATTTGAAACTTAAATCTAATAATAACTTACAGACAGACAGAAGCAGATAATTCTTTTATTTTATTATTATTTTTAAACTTAAACCTGGTATTTGGACGGTACCGAAATGGTGACCGAAACCGACATTTAGGGCCTTGCTCATAATATGATTCCTTTACACAAATTTTCACGCTTGGGTTTCAAGAAAAAGAAAACTTGTATATTTTTAACCGGAGTTCACTGAGTATATAATTATATATATTTATGTATATGTGTATATATATATATATATTTATATTTAAGAGGATACAGTGCAACACATATACAAAACCTTACAAAACATCTCATATACAAAGTCTCCTCCCAACAAGATAATTGATGGATATTGGATCTACATGGAGGGTAGAAAATAGGGGACTAAACTTGTAAAAAGGAAGGTTAGGGATGTACCTATTTAGATTGCTCTCAGAAAACTTGGAGTAGATGAACAGTGCTGGAGGGAGGGCTGCAGTTGGGGATGTAGCAGCAGCTTCAAGCTCCAAGGGAGCTGCAACACTTCTCTTGACTAAAGCTCCAGCAGTTGCTCAAATTAGAGCAGCAATATGGCTGTAATCTTCTCTTGATATGTTGGAATATAAGGTCCAGCAGTAGCTGGACAGCAACAAGAGTTTGAAGATTGGGGATTTTTGGGAAAAGAAAATAGGATGAAAGGTTCTATCGGCTGGAAATTTGGGAGCAAAGAAGAGATTGGGGGTGTTTATATAACCAAGAAGAGAGACTCTTGGTATTCACAAGTGGGGGTTTCTAAGTGCCAAATGGAATGGGAATAAGAGACATGTGGAAAGAGAACAAAACAACATAGAAAGAAAGGGGAAGAAAAGAAAACCCACGCTGCTTCTACAGTCTGCAGTAGCAGACAGTACATTAATTTTTTTTTTATTTTTATATATATCTTAATATATATTTTTTAACTTCTCTCCCATTTTAAAGTCGCCCGTAATCGTACGTCGAGCCTCCGATTTCGACGCGCAATGGCTCGTTTTGACCATCTCTAAATGGTGATTAATATGAGTATAATATTGATATACTTTTGTTCGGGTCTAGATCCCCGAAATTTTCGGGATACGGTTTCGATTTCGGATTAACTTTTGATATTTAAAAATATCAGACGACCTCCGATTGACGAAAGGTCGATTCCGTTGGTCTTGATTTGTCGAATCGGATCTAATGACGGTTTTGGTTCGTTTCGCGGTTTCCCAATTTGTGTCGCGACTTTTTCGCGGCATGCATTACGATGCGACCGATTTTTGGTCGATTTCGCCCGAATGACTTTTGATTCACGATCAATTGATCGTTTTAGGTTGTTTGGTATTGACCAACAATTTTATTGGATTAATCGGACCATAATCGAGTCGAGTTCGGGTTTGTGTAGATTTCGGATGTTACAACTAAGGTTATGTAGCATGGCCATCTTGATAACAATACATATGTCCATTCAATAGTTGATCATAAAGGATGGTGCTTAGATGATATCCAAAGAGTTAGATTGAGGTCTTATCTAGCACTGTCAAATGATTGTTAAGAGAGGATCTCAAGCTTGAAAAGGATATGACAATCCTTACTCCAAAGGTTGATATCTGACCGACCTCTTGATGCAGGTCATCTACATAGGAATAGATTCGGAGGTGTCGGATAAATTAAGTTAAAGAGTTGACTTAGCGAGATCGAGATAGCTTAGACCTATGTCCTATGTTGTCATGATATAGGCATACATCCTCTGATCGGTGACAGACGGATTAATATATGTCCGAGTATATACATTAGGCAGACCATTAGGATGATGACCTAATCAAGGTCTATGCACTGACGAGTTGGTGTATATATAAGGACATATTAGTAATATGATCTCTCAAAGGAATCATACAAGTTCACTACCGAATGAGAAACTTAATGATAAAATCCTGAAGAAGACAATTCAAATGAGATGAGAACTTCGGGTTTATTCTATGTCTTCCAGCATGCAGAAAATAGTACGAGTATTAGGAATACTGAAGGGTGATATGATCTTAAACGATTCTATAACAATGACGCTTCCATACCAAGGGAGTGATAAAACAAATTTGAATTTTAGTGACCCCTCTCAGTGGACTAGATATCCGATCTTGATCCAATTGTTGGACACTGATCTGAATATGATTCGGATGAATCTAAACGGTCTTCTAGATCTGGATATGGGATAAGATCTCATTACCCAAGTCACTACATGGCATATACAATCACATTGACCTTATCTCCAAGCATCTGAGAAGGCACGCAATTCTTAAAAGAGTTCGAGAATTGTTCCATAGTAATATTATCTAAGCACTGGAAAATTGGATAATTAAATATGATTTAATTATCATAATTAATGTGGATAGAGAGATCTAGGATAATTAAATTAGATTCAGTTATCATGGATAAAGTACCCACTTAATGGTCTAGTGGTAGTACAGTGTGTCTACCACACAAAAGACCAGGGTTCAAATCCCACTCTTGCAGGGGTTGCGTTAGGTAGTCAACGGCCAGCGTAAAAAATAGTCGAATCTTTCAACATGGATTTGAGCAAGAATCCATGTAGGCGACCCTACTTATAGTGGGAAAAGGCTTAGTACATATAATTATCATGGATAAAATTACTATATAATCATGGATAATGTAGATATGAACCACAATATCCTGACGAGAGTTAATTGTGAATGAGATTCACAATTTATATGTTAATGAGACTTGGAATCACATTACATAATTTAATGTAAACATGATTTACATTAAACATTGATTGGAAGTATTTAATTCTCAATAATCAATGGTATAGTTGCAATCATCACAAATAATTTGGAATTATTTGGTGATAATTCAATTATTAAATTAATTAATAAATTAATTTAACTCATTCCACTACTTAGACTTCCGTAGGTTGTTAAAATCATGGTAGATGTCCACCCTATTTTTAGTAAATGGATGGAACCTCTTTCGATTAAATCCATTTATCACTTAATTGTTTTAATTGAGATAATTCAGAAAATATTTTCAAATTATCTCTTTGTGTTTTCTTCTATGTTTATTGTCAACTAAAAGGAAACACAAATAAATATTAACCATTGATTAGTAAGAGCACAAGGATTGGATCCATGGAAACAAACACAAATCAATCTAAACCATTGATTAGTGTAAGCACATGGATTGGGATTCATAGACCTCTAGAATGCTATAAAAGATAGGCCAACCCTAGCCCCCTTCACACAAGTTGAAAGCAAGTGTTACATTAACAAAACTCTCTCTCTCTCTCTCTCTCTCTCTGCATATCCACTCTCTCTATAACCTTAATGGAGATCACAATCATCGTCGTGCTGCCGGACTAATTGCTCGAGGAATTCAGTATTCTTCGGTGCCTCGTGCTCGTGAAGAAGACAGTGGATTTTGTACGACGAAACTAGGAGGTTCCTTGCTTGGATCGTTGATCGGGATTGCAAGAAGCACGTGACTCATCACCACTCCCGCAAGTGCACTCTCGTCAGATCGAACTTGAGTCAGGAGGCTTCTTCCATTAGAAGCTCTGAGGATCACAAACACGCTTCAAGAGGTAAGCCTAAACTCGTTTGGTCTTGATGAAACGACATGGGAAATGGTCTCGTGCCATGTGGTTTCATCTTAATTTTGTTTGTTTTTCTGCGACCATGCCAACTAGTACGACTAGTTGACCTAGATCAGATTTAATCTGATCTACATGCTTTACTGATGCGCAAGGTTAACATCATGCCTTCAAAATGTATCAAAGCCATTGTTTAAGGTTTTGGATATGATCCAAACCCTAGGGAACAAGGCTTTGGATATCATGATGAAGGATATGGTTAGATCCTTAAGCGCATCACGGAAACGTGAGCATCGAATCGAATACGACGAAGAACGACTAGTCGCACTAGTTGTTCTATGCAGCGGAAATTAAAATTTTTTTCATGCGACAAAACCACATGATCCAAGAACACTTCTCGGATCGTTTCATCTAAACCACAAACAAGTAATAGGATTACCTCTTGAAGCGCGGTTGCGATCGAGTCTCTAAACGAAGAGACCTCCTGTCTCAAGTCCGATCCGACGGAGGAGGCGCTTGCAAGCGCGGGGATGAACCGCGTGCTTCTCGCAATCCATGTTGATGATCCAAGCGGTGGATCTCCTGATCTCGACACACGAGATCCATCGTCTTCTTCACGAGCGAGACGTACCGAAGAAGACGGAGATCCACGAGCAAACGATCGGGCAGCATAACGACGACGCTGCGGCGATGGAGAACTCCCTCTAGGGCATCCATGGTGAACGGTCATATGAGAGGGAGAGAGAGTAGGCGTGTAGGAAGAAAGAGAGAGAGAGATGTGCTCCAATAGCATGTCACTCAAGAGAGCATGGTATGCCTCTTTATTTATAAGGTTTTGGGATCCATGGATCTTAATCCATGGGACATATAAAATCAACGGATGAGATTGATTTATGTCTAATCCAATGGTCAAGATTGTTATTGGTAAAAGCCAACAACTTATGATCTAATTTAGATTAAAATATATTTGACAAAATCAAATATAAATCAATCCTAAATTACACCAACAAATAAGGAAAGGATATACATGGAGATTACATCTCCATGTACATTCAAAGTGGACGGCCACCCATTCCAAGTAGGAATTGGGTGCCGCCCACACATGCCATATGGGAGGGCAATCTCATGAGATTTCATGAGATTGCATATCTCCATGGGAATCTCCATTATTTTTTATCCAACAACTTTTTGTTGTGATTTATTCTTTAAAAATAATTTACAATTAATTTTGAGAATATTGCAATCTTGCCATTGAAAAATTGTGAATCACGTTCACAACCTAAAACAAAATATAATTTACATTTTCAATTAATTACACAATGTGTTTCCAATACACATTAATAATTAACCAACAAATATAAATTATAATTAGCTCTCTCTAATACATTATAAATCACATTTATAATATATTATGAATAATTGGATATTGCTATCCACATTATTCACATCCAAGATAATTAAATCATATTTAATCATCTTAGATCTCTTTTTCTCTTGTGCCCAAATAATATGAATCACATTCACATTATTCATATCTTTGATAATCAAATCACATTTAATTATTTAAGACAACCTTTTTTATAATATGAATCGAATTCATATTAATCATGATAATTAAATCACATTTAATTATCCATTTTCTCATTACTCGGATATATATATATATCAACAATAGCATTATCCATGAACTCCTTCAAGGATAATGCGCTTTCTCCGCGAATACTTGGAGATAAGGACAGGGCGATTGTATTGTTCCACGTATAGTGACTTGGATATTGAGATCATATCTCAAATCCAAATCGCGGGCCTCCCCTAGATGCTTGATTAAATCAAGACCGTAAATCTAATCTTCTCATTGCATCTGAATCACATTCAGATTAATGTCCAACAATTGGACCAAGATAAGATTACTTCTTTACTGAGAGGAGTCACTAAAATCCAGACCCGTTTCATCACTCCCTAGGAATGGAAGCATCATGGTTATACAATCGTTTATGATCACATCACCCTCAGGTATTCCCAATACCTGTACATCCTACATACTGGAAGACTCAGAATAAACCCGAAGTATTGGATCAACTTTATACTGTCTACTTCAGGGTTCTATCAGTAAGTTTCTGATTCGATCATTGGGAGTCGGTACCGATCATACACTTTCCAAAAGCGTATATCATACCTAGGTCTTGATCATATACTTTCCAAAAGTATATATCAAACCTACAAATTCAGTCAAGCTTCCAAAGCGAGACGACCGTGCGCATGGAATTTGATTCTTCCCAATATCTCATGAGTGAGCTCATGTCTTCTGGTTCAGTAACTGAACATGTATGATCCCTTTGAGGGATCGTATTACTCATATGCCCTTATATGCACACCAGCGCGCCGTTGTATAGACCTTGGTTAGGTCATCAACCTATTGGTCTGCCAAATGTACATACTCAAACATATAGTAACACATCTGTCTCCGATCAGAGGATGCATGCATTTATCGTGACAGCATACGATATAGGACTTTGGTTATCTCGATCTCATTAAGTCAACTCTTTGACCTAACTAATCTGACACCTCCGAATCTCTATTCCTATGCAGAGGACCTGCATCAAGAGGTCGGTCAGATATCAGCCTTTAGAGATAAGGATTGTCATCTCCTACTCAGGCTGGAGATCATCTCTTAACAATCATTTGACGGTGCTTGATGAGTCCCCAGTCTAACTCTTTAGATATTCATCCAAGCACCAGCCTCTATGATTCAACAGTTGAATCAACAGTTGTATGATCATCAAGATGGCCATGGTACATAACCCTAATTGTACTAAGGGACCTATTATGCAAATTATTCATTCTTCATTTCAGATCAGGGAATGATATTCGCAATAACATTTATTGCATAATGGCTCGTCGTGGGCTCGCATGTCCAACAATCTCCCACTAGCCCAAAGAGTCATTAATGGGCTAATCATTTAAACCCTCACTCATGTGACAATCATAAGCTATTTAGAAAATAGCTAGGTAAGTTGATCAGTCAATCTGTTCCCGCGAGACTACGCCAAGTCCTTTTACGGTACTTGCATATCCCTAGTAACAGTGCTTGGATCTAATGTGAATGTTGCATCTTATGCAACCATTACTCAATCTTGTTAGTTACAGTGTCCTTGACACTACAGCTTCACAATTACCATAACCAGTATTTCAATAATCCTTATCAGAATACCCATATTCATGAAGATCACTATCTCTTAGGGGTTGTTTGGTTGCTGGGTTGGACTGGGTTGGGTTGGGCTGGGTTGGGATGGGTGAATAGTAATCTGTGAGGAGAAAGTACCCTTGTGAATAGTAACCTGGGTTGGGCCAACCCTGCCCAACCCTGCAACCAAACAGGCCCTTAAGGTATCCACAATTAAGACCTTTTAGATCTTTATCTATAAAGTCTTAAGTTTTTAAAGATAAGACTTTGAGATCACTATCTCAAAAATCTTGTCCTCTGTGAAGATATTGTTTTTACTGCAATCAAGCATTTTCTCTCCATATTAGGATTAGTAACAGTTTACTACTCCCACTGCATGGCAGGTATCTGACTTTTATACACATCTAGCATACACTCAGCTTCTCATAACTAATGCACAAGTGCAAGTAGTTCTAGCATTGACTTCCTCAACTCTTTGAGGTGCTATCCCTTTAGATAGGTCAGTACCATATCTTAAGGGGTGGAAGCCTTTCTTGGATTTTTCAAAAAATAGAACGTGTCCAAGGTGTACTACAAATGTGACAGTCCCAATACCCTCTTCTCTTTGCTCCTGGACACCTTCAGAACTAAGATCCAAGAAGTATCATTGAGATCATATCTCAAGTTATTGAACAACCAGATAACAAAACACTTATTATTATCCTTATATCATTTTAAATGATTAGGATATCATCTACATTTAACACGATGAACACAATGGCACTCCCACTAAGCTTCATATGGCTTATCAAGATTCTATCTGAAATCATAACATTTATAATCTCATAAAATCGTATGGTCCAACTTCAAGAAGCTTATTTGAGTCCATAGATGGATTCCTTAGCTTGCACACTTTGCTTTCCTCAACCATGAAGCTCTGAGGCTACTTCATTTGAATATCCTCAGAGAGGTATTTATAGAGGAATGCAATCTTGACTTACATCTCTTGAAGATCCATTTACACCTTTATGGGTCTTACCCATATAGGTGGATCCTCGAGGGTCCATATACAACACTTGTATATGAAGTCTACTTTAGACTTTTATTGCTAAAATCCATCTATCCATGCCATGATCTTCAGAAGCTTCATCACATGAAGTTCGATCATTGTCAGATTTCTCTAACACATGGAATCCATCCTCAAACTCATTTGAAGAGGTATTAGTGTTTCATCTTTAATTGTCCTTTCAGTTTCCCATTTCAGGAGCCTCATTATCTTTTCAAGATTAAATGAGTTCCTACACTTCATTTTCATCTTGATTCTCAAGAGTCTCAACCTCTAAGAATCACATTCTCATAGATGAGATATTTTAAGAATCTCAAGGTCATAAAGTAGGTATCCAATACCATCCTTTATTTTCCTAATGAAGCAGCACTCTCAAGTGCTAGATTCCATCTTGCATGGAACCTTATTAAGGATATACATTGTAGTCTCTACTACACATATATACCTGGAAACTAAGGGATAATTATGCAAAAAACTCATCATTGATAAGATCATGTCACACATGATCCAATTGTATCTCCCTATAACTCTATTGAGTTAAGGTGTATTAGGAGAATTGAGATAGAAATGATATTCATATCTCCATAAGGTATTCTTTAAATTCATCTAACAGGTACAGACTACCTAGATTAGATCAAATTCATTTTATCTTCTTTCAAACTTTGGTTGTAAACCAAAATAATGAAATCTTTGAACATTTCAAAGGTTTCTTAGGTAAAGAGAAGAAATCTCATATCATACATAATTATCAACATATATCACATATCCATAATGTTAACTATGATATAGATGATCCGCATACATCAATATGTATGAGATCCTGAATACCTTGACATCTTACACCTTTCCCACGGAAGGGTTTAGTGGACATTTTTACTTTTGAATACAATATTCACAAGTATGTAAGATCTGAAATTTTAGACATTCTAAAGTTTCATCTCTTACTAGTCTATTGATCAAATCAATAGACAAATGTCCAAGTCTCGATGCTAGATCATTGTCAAATGATCTTCATCCCCCATTGATCTTAAGGTTTAATTTCAATATTTAGAAATGTTAATGAACCATTCATTAATTTTCTAATTTAGTAGAGTCCACTAGATTTTAGATTACTATCTGAAATATCTCCATCATAACTCTTTATGATGGATTTATTACAGAATTTATGTTTATTTCCAACATTTAGAAATAAAGAATGAGTGTATTCTAATATCTAGGTCATAGAGACATTCTCTAAGACTAAGGGCTCTCCCACAGAAATTATGAAGTCCAGTGATCCAATGGAAATTGTTGCAACAATTGCATCAATATCTATTTGGATGACTATAAACCTTAAGATCAAATTTTCTAATCTTCTAAAATATATGCAACCCATTGCTAGTGTTGTAGAAGGTTGAGATACAATTACAAGACTTTATCTTATTCAATAAGCAAGTCAAAATCAATGATTATATGTAGATTATTCTGATGTACTATCTGATTCCTTCTCTAAGGATTCTAGATAGATTTGATAGTCATACTGTCAACACATCAACTCATTGCAGTATTGGCATTCATCCAACTCTTTGGATGTCATATGGAAGTCACAGAAGTAAAACCAACTCTTTGACTATACTTCTCACTTGGGTCCAACCCATGCTTCCACTGCGCTCCCTTCATCTATAAACAACCATTGCTTAAGACTAAGGATCTCTTACGTTAAATTCAAAAGAATTCAATGTAAGATCATTTCAACATTTATACATGCTTTATTAAATTCATACAATATGAATATTATGAAGCTTAATGAATGACTAGAGTATAGATAGCAGAATGATGACACTCATCATCTATATCCATCTAAACTCTTAAAACATTGGTTCAGGTAGGTATTCAAACATTTTGAATACATCGTCTCTTATGAAGCTACCATTCTGCATGATGCAGTAAACCATGTCATTCATGATAAATGTCAAGAGCACATATGTATGCTAGAATATCTTCATTGATTTTATAAGGATTATTTGACAATTGCGATCATCATCGACATGTCACTTCCAAAGTACATCCGATGAGAAATCAAGACTGTAGAGACATACAAACTCTAAGGATGTAGTCCTATTATCTATTTAATTGTCATTCCTCATTATTATGAGGAAACTTGCACATTCCAACCACATACATTATGTGTCCAACTGCAAGTACAATATCTGGATCATGAGTCCAATCCATGATATTTTACTGGTTATTATTGAGTATAACATTGAGTGGGTTTAATGAAGGATTATCTGAAATAAGAAATTTGCATAAGTGTATACTTATATATATATATACATATTTTACTTTGATTTAGGATTTTTATATTAAAGTTATCTTGCCTTGTCAACACTGAAAGTTCATTCCCTTAATCACTTTCAATGTAAAAGATATACTTACCATTATATCTCAAGCAAGATCTGGGATCTCCTTCCTTATCTTTGTTTTATCCCAATAATATGAGAACCTACAACTCGGATAAAAAGAAGCGGGAACACATTCCGCCTTGCAAGTCCAACTTGCATCTCCCAATTCGGTCTTTAACACCCGGACCCACCACCCCTAAGGCGATGTTGACCCATCAATAATTGAACCAACCGTCAACAGGAACACAATTCGCTATGCGCAATCCAATATCGCCCCAATAATATGAGGACCCGATATTGGGGTCACTACACACACGTCCTTACTCTTTCGAGAAGCGAAGAGCCCGATCCAGATGCGCTTGTATGCAGGAGCTGTCACGTCGGACAGGCGTCTCCTACATACAATCCCTGGCGACGAAACCCTCCGCCTTGACGGGAGACCATGGATGTCACTTATGTGATCCTCCATATCACATTCAAATTCTAATTAATCATTATGAATCGTATTCATTACGATTAATTCTTCCAAGGGAAATAACATCTCTATTTATAATAGAGTGTTTTAATTTTAATTGGATTCCAATTAATCTAATCATATTAAATTAATGATCAAATTAATATCCAACAAACATTTTTAATTGTTATTTGAATTATGGTATTATCTCAAATACGTATTATTTCGAATTTTAATAACTAGAAATACATCATGATTTCTTAAGCATTATACTAACCCTACCCGTTGTCATGGCCAGTATCGACAAGAGTGGGACGGACCACATACGTTGCAACCCGCTGCCCCAATGCTCTCCGACTAGACACCATATCCACCTCAGGAAAAGATAATGCAAAATAGATCACTTTGTACTTAAGATGATCTTCGGTTCTTCAACCAAAATTATACCATATATAATAATCAAAACAATTTTGATTAACATTATAATGAGATTTGCTAAACAAATCCCAAGTCCTATTCAAGCAACATGTTTGTTGGAATGTAGATCATATAACCAATTAGTGATCTAGATTACATCTAATCAA
Source organism: Ottelia alismoides (assembly GCA_037367405.1). Taxonomy (NCBI): domain Eukaryota; kingdom Viridiplantae; phylum Streptophyta; class Magnoliopsida; order Alismatales; family Hydrocharitaceae; genus Ottelia; species Ottelia alismoides. Next base: position 586,943 of record JAZKJV010008677.1, read on the forward strand.
TTATTGGTTAAGGCAATGTCATTTAAGGAAATAATTATCATCAAATATTTATGCACAATTATTCCAGGAAATTAAACAATTTAATTTCACTAATTGATTAAATAACAATCACTAGGTTCTTGATTAGGAAAGTATTTCCAGCAGTGACCCTCACTAAAAATACCATATGTCAATCAATTTAAATCCAAATTAAGCAAAGTAAGTTTCTAAAGTTTGCTAATTTGATTTACAACAGAATCTAAGTGATTTGCACGCATTTCAAGGATTTCAAATCCGCAATTAACTCTTTAATTACGTTGAGATTCACAGTCCTCGAAACTGTGGATACATGTTCATTAAAATGAGCATAACTTGAGCAAACGGAATCGAAATCACGTAAACTCATATCCTACGGTTTCCTTATTTAATGGGGAACAAAATCCAATTATTATTTTCGTGTTTAAACAATTTAAACAGTGCTGAAAATAATCTCAAAACAGAGATGCGAAAATGAAAAGCAAGAAAACTTTTGCAAACCCTAATGAACCCAAGTCGTCCTCGGTTAATGGATCGTATCCAAAAACACCAACTTGGCTCAGATACCACTTGAAGGATATGGTTAGATCCTTAAGAACATCATAGAAGCGTGAGCGTCGTATCAAATACGATGAAGAACGACTAGTCGCACTAGTTGTTCTATGCATCGGAAATTAAAATTTTTTTCATGCGACGAAACCACGTGATCCCAGAACACTTCTCGGATCGTTTCGTCTAAACCACAAACAAGTAAAAGGATTACCTCTTGAAGCGTGATTGCGATCGAGTCTCTAAACGAAGAGACCTCCTGTCTCAAGTCCGATCCGACGGAGGAGACGCTTGCGAGCGCGGTAATGAACCGCGTGCTTCTCGCAATCCATGTTGATGATCCAAGCGGTGGATCTCCTGATCTCGACATACGAGATCCATCATCTTCTTCATGAGCGAGACACACCGAAGGAGACGGAGATCCACGAGCAAACGATCGGGCAGCATAACGACGACGCTGCAGCGATGGAGAACTCCCTATAGGGCATCCATGGTGGACGGCCATATGAGAGGGAGAGAGAGTAGGCGTGTAGGAAGAAAGAGAGAGAGAGAGAGAGAGAGAGATATGCTCCAATAGCATGTCACTCAAGAGAGCATGATGTGCCTCTATATTTATAGGGTTTTGGGATCCATGGATCTTAATCCATGGGACATATAAAATCAATGGATTAGATTGATTTATGTCTAATCCAATGGTCAAGATTGTTGTTGGTAAAAGCCAACAACTTATGATCTAATTTAGATTAAAATATATTTGACAAAATCAAATATAAATCAATCCTAAATTACACCAACAAATAAGGAGAGAATATACATGGAGATTACATCTCCATGTACATTCAAAGTGGACGGCCACCCATTCCAAGTAGGAATTGGGTGACGCCCACACATTCCATAAGGGAGGCAATCTCAAGAGATTTCATGAGATTGCATATCTCCATGGAAATCTCCATTATTTTTTATCCAACAACTTTTTGTTGTGATTTATTCTTCGAAAATAATTCACAATTAATTTTGAGAATATTGCAATCTTGCCATTGAAAAATTGTGAATCACATTCACAACCCAAAACAAAATATAATTTACATTTTCAATTGATTACACAATGTGTTTCCAATACACATTAATAATTAATCAACAAATATAAATTATAATTAGCTCTCTCTAATACATTATAAATCACATTTATAATATATTATGAATAATTGGATATTGCTATCCACATTACTCACATCCAAGATAATTAAATCATATTTAGCCATCTTGGATCTCTTTTTCTCTTGTGCCCAAATAATATGAATCACATTGACATTATTTATATCTTTGATAATCAAATCACATTTAATTATTTAAGACAACTTTTTTTATAATATGAATCGAATTCATATAAATCATGATAATTAAATTACATTTAATTATCCATTTTCTCAGTGCTCGGATATATATATATTTATATATAAACAATAGAATTATCCATGAACTCCTTCAAGGATAATGCGCTTTCTCCGCGAATACTTGGAGATAAGGACAGGGCGATTGTATTGTTCCACATATAGTGACTTGGATATTGAGATCATATCTAAAATCCAAATCGCGGGCCTCCCATAAATGCTTGATTAAATCAAGACCGTAAATCTAATCTTCTCATTGCATCTGAATCACATTCAGATCAATGTCCAACAATTGGACCAAGATAAGATTACTTCTCTACTGAGAGGAGTCACTAAAATCCAGACCCGTTTCATCACTCCTTAGGAATGGAAGCATCATGGTTATACAATCGTTTATGATCACATCACCCTCAGGTATTCCCAATACCTGTACATCCTGCATACTGGAAGGCTCAGAATAAACATGAAGTATTGGATCAACTTTATACTGTCTACTTCAGGGTTCTATCAGTAAGTTTCTCATTCGATCATTGGGAGTCGGTATCGATCATACACTTTCCAAAAGCGTATATCATATCTAGGTATTGATCATATACTTTCCAAAGTATATATCAAACCTACAAATTCAGTCAAGCTTCCAAAGCGAGACAACCGTGTGCACGGAATTTGATTCTTCCCAATATCTCATGAGTGAGCTCATGTCTTCCGGTTCAGTAACTGAACCTGTATGATCCCTTTGAGAGATCGTATTACTCATATGCCCTTATATGCACACCAGCGCGCCGGTGTATAGACCTTGGTTAGGTCATCAACCTATTGGTCTGCCAAATGTGCATACTCAAACATATAGTAACACATTTGTCTCCGATCAGAGGATGCATGCCTGTATCGTGACATCATACGATATAGGACTTTGGTTATCTCGATCTCATTAAGTCAACTCTTTGACCTAACTAATCTGACACCTCCGAATCTCTATTCCTATGCAGAGGACCTGCATCAAGAGGTCGGTCAGATATCAGCCTTTAGAGATAAGGATTGTCGTCTCCTACTCAGGCAGGAGATCATCTCTTAACAATCTTTTGACGGTGCTTGATGAGTCCCCATTCTAACTTTTTAGATATTCATCCAAGCACCAGCCTCCATGATTCAACAATTGAATCAGCAGCTGTATGATCATCAAGATGGCCATGGTACATAACCCTAATTGTACTAAGGGACCTATTATGCAAATTATTCATTCTTCATTTCAGATTAGGGAATGATATTCGCAATAACATTTATTGCATAATGGCTCGTCGTGGGCTCGCATGTCCAACACAGGATGTGTGGGAATTCATTTTTTTGCACTGTTGAAATTTCGAATCGATTTTGAACATATATGATATGTCTCTTGTTTTGCCTTGTTATGAACGAATTTTTGGGATACTTAATCATGTTTAGATGATCTGGATATATACCCAAAAATTGGCCAAAATTGGTCATTGTTTTGAATTCAAAAAGTTCTCGCAGTGTTGTTTTTTGCATGAAAACTCATATCTATAACTAAACATTTTTTCCTGTAATGAAACGTGTTAAAAGCACATTATTTATGTTAACAATCAAACTAGAAAACCGCTCGAATTTACTTCGCATGATTCTGACTCCATTTCCCTTAGATATGCGATATTTAGTGGAAATGGATCTGAAGATGATTGGATCACCTTATTGACATCTTTTAATGTGTTTAATCATTCAAATATAATCATGAAATTTTGGAATTTGTCTTGATTAATTGTTGTATCATCTACATGGCAAACAAATACATCAAATGATTGCTTCATGACATGAAAACCCTAGTTTATCCTACAATAGTTTTAGGACAACTTTTACATGCAAAAGCAAACTTGTTTGTTTGATATGACTAGAAATTTTAGGATCATTAAAAATATTTTAAGATGCCTAAAATTTTTTAGTATTACTATATAGTTTCATGTCGATCATCAACGGTATGATCAATAAAAACGCAAGTACATTGATACATGTATTGTTCTAAATCGAGATGGTGAAGGTGTATAGACCGGGTTATCCTAACTTAATTACCTAATCAGCGCCTTGTATGTCAAGGAAATGCTACCTCCTAGCATATACTTGAGCATATGTCTAGATAAATTTTCAAGGAAGGGTAATATGAGTTAGTTAAGTTGTACTCTAAAATCAGAATAATATTTACTTGTGAGAGCTAATACAATATAGTAATACCAACCAAACCTAAATATTTGTTGGTTGCATTAGATTGTCAATTGATTTAATGTGATTAAATTAATTTAATCCAATTAAAATTCACAATCTATAATTAATATAGATCGGATTTCCCTTGGAATGATTAATCATGTAAATATGATTCAAATGATTAGTCAAATTAGAATAGGATGTGGAGGATCATAAGATGACATCCATGGTCTCTCGTCAAGGCGGAGGGTTTCGTCGTCATGGATTGTGCATAGGAGACGCCTATGCGAAGTCATAGCTCCGGTGTACAAGTGCGCATGGATCATGCTCTCTGCTTCTCGAAAGAGTAAGATCGTATGCATAGTGACCCCCAATGTTGTTCCCCATATAATTGAGGGGCATTGGAATACGCATAGCATGTGCTATTCCTGTTGACAGTTGGTTCAATTGGCAACGGGTCAACATCATCTTAGGGGTGGTGGGTTCGGGTGTCAAAGATCGAATTGGGATGCAACTTGGACTTGCAAAGCGGAAATTGTTCCCGCTTCCTTCACCGTAGTTGCATGTTCTCATATAAATGGGTTGTGACGAAAGCGGAAGGGAGGTCCCAGATCTCGCTTGAGGTAATTTGGTCGGCATACATCTTGCTTCGAAAGTTTGAAAGGGAATGGACTTTCAAAATAATAATAAAAAGTGAGCCAACTTTGATTTAATAACCTTAATCAAAGTGTGTGTGTGTGTGTATATGCAAATTATCTTGTTTCAGATAACCTTCTTTTGAACCCACTCAATTTTACACTAAATATTAACCAGTGTCATGGATATGATCCATGATTAAGATGCAGTGCTTGCAATTGAACACATAATGTATGTCGTTGCAATGTGCAAGTTTCCTCGTAATAATGAGGATAGACAATTTAATAGGAAGTAGGACGACGATCAATGATTCATATGTCGCTACAATTCTGATCCTTTATCGAATGTGCTTTGGAAGCAACATATCAATGTTGATCATAATTGTCAAGATCTTTCTATGATCTGAAGGAGATGTTTTTAGGCAAAGTTATGCGCTATCAACATATGACCATGAATGACAAGGTTCACTGCAATATGCAAAATAGTGGCCCCATAAGGAGATGATGTACTCAAAATGTCCGACTACTTGCCTAAACTGAATTCATAAAAGTCGAGATGGATGTGGATATGATAAGTGTCATCATTCTACTATCTTTGATCAAGTCGTTCGTAAATCTTCATGATATTCATATTGCAAAATAGGATAAGGCAAGCATATATGTTGAAATATTCGCAGATTGAAGTCCTTTGAGGACATGTTCAATAAATGGGATCCTCTATCTTAAGCAATTGTTATTTAATTTGAGGAAGCACATTCAAAGTATGGGTCGTACCCATATAAGGAAGAAAGGTCAAAGAGTTGACCATGCTTCTTCAACTTTCACATCCAAATGGCTGGATGAATGCCAATACTGCAAGAAGTCGGTATTTTGATTATAAATATCCATACCAATGTTCAGGAAGGCAGTATATGGTATTCAATCGGAGGGGTCACTGCATAGAGAGTATGGGGTGTGCGGGAGAGTATGCAGGGAGTATGCGATTTTATGTGGTTTGGTATTTTTTATTATAAAAAATATAAATAAATATTTAATATTATGTTTATATCCTCTAAATATTATATCTCTTGATTATAATAATAAAGAAGTGAAGGTACTAGGAACAAAACTATTGGGATAAAAAGTAATTTAGAGTCAAATGAGCAAAAACATCAATTGAAAGAGCATAAGGCAACATGGCTTCCTCCAAGTGTTATCAATAAATACAAATATGCTCTCAAAACATGGACATTCAAAATCATGTCAAAAACATAAAGCATCCAAAAACAAAAGGCATCCAAAAGATTCATTCTGATTGTCATTCATCTTCAAATTCCACTCGAGGAATAGTATCCTTTTCACTCTCTTTATCAGTTGCAAACTCATCGGCTTCATCATTATCTTCCAATGTAATAGGCCTTGATGCATCAACAATTCTTTGACTCTGTCTATGTTGAACAAGATCTTCTGCACCAGTTGCCTCAGCTACCAAGTTTCGTATTAATTCTGATCCTGGAAATACCTCTCCATCTCCTCCTCCTGTAATCTACTCGCTTACATTATTATGATCCTTGGAAAGTAATGGATCCTTTCCTTTTCCCATCTGATGCTCTCTCAATATTGAGTTAATTTAACAAATACCAAATCATACAACCTCTTGACTTCAAGTTTATTCCTCTTTTTTATATGAATCTATAATTAAAATAACATATTACATTCTCTATCTATAAATGACAAGTAATGGCAATAGATTTGAATTGTCGATGAGAAAATGCTCCAATTCCTTTTACATCCAGAAGAGGAGGATGTCAACTTCAAAATCCTCATTGCCATAACCGTTAGATGAGGACACCCTCCACCATATAGCATCCACCAATTATCTACATATAAGAACTTTGGGATTAAATTGTCCTATAAAAAACTAAATTGATGATACTAATTAATACGAAATAATCACAACACCCGAACTAAAGTGGTCATCAAGTGTCGATCTTTGTTTCACGGCTAACGACTTGCCAAAAGATCCTAGAATATTCTTGTAAAAGATCAACTCCTTTGATGTGATTACATCTTGAATTTTCAAATCAGGATAAAAGATTTCCATATATTGCATGAAGCCCTCCACAACATAGCCCCCATTTTCAAAGGCGTTGTTATCTCTATAGTAGTAATATGGATTAAGAAAATAAGTAGCAAGATGAAGAAGGCTATCCAATCTACCCTTTGATTTTGAGTCAATGTATAAAGGGTTTGTATTGTGCTTCGTTGTCTTTGAACACTAGCATTATTGCCTTTCTGGCATCCAATAATGCACCGTATACAAATCCCATGGATGGTCTTTGATCCCAACACCAATACGCAAAACATAAACCAAGGAAGAGAAGATCTTCAATGTCATAAACACTTGGTTCTGAAATGCAGTACTGAAAACAATAGATGAAGACATTTCTCCTTTCTTTGTCCTTGACAACTTGCATTGCCTCCACTCATCAGACGAGAACATCAATCTCAACTTCTCTTTTTTGTCTATCATTCTTTGTAGTGTGAGAAATGTGGTAGCAAACCTTGTTTGTCCCAGCCATACAATCTCCCCTTTTGGATGAATTGCCTCATCAAGCTCAAGGTCCTCGCATGGCTATAGATGAATGCAGTGAGAGATCTTGCCTTGGCAATTGCATTTTTAACCTAAGGTTCTTTCCCAAATTCTTCCAGCATACGGTCTATGCAATGAGTTATACATTAAGACCAAAATATCCTTGGATACTTAGTCATAAGTATCCTTCCAGCAACTAAATTGGAAAATGCATTATCAGTGACGACCTGAAACAACATCATCAACTCCAACCTCTTGAATAGTTTCATCCACCAACTTGGATATATACTATGCAATTTGGGACTCAGATGATGAGTTAACATACTTTAAGAAGCATGTGTCCGACTCATAATTCACACAAAAATTCATGATGCTCCTACCCCTCATATGTATCCAAGCATCCATCATGATGGAACAATCATCCTTCTTCCACAACATCTTATGGCTACTTATGAACTCCTTCGTCTCCTCAACTTCATCATTCGACAATGTCTCTGAGATCTCATAATAAGAGAGAGGCTTGTATCCAGGTCCATAATGTCCTATTGCCTCACACATATGAACAAAGGACTTGTGGGTGACCACATTGAATGGAATTTGACATTCATAGAAGAACTTGGCGACAAACTTTTTGACATGTGCACGTTGTTCCTTGCAAAATGCATCTTCGACTGAACTTTGATGCATTTTGCATTCTTCAATCGATTCTGACACTTTCTGTCTTTTTTCCTCTCTTTCATGTGGAGTTGAACTTAAACCCATGAATAAATTGCCAACTTCATCCCTCACTTCTTGCAAATCTTTCGATTTATCCCACTTCTTTTTCTGTGTATTGTCCAAGTAATCCTTAATTTCTTTTATTATTTCAAAATTGTTCTAATTACAGAGGTATCAAGTTGATGAGTCACACTATGAAAATTTGGGAACGTGTGATCGAAAGAAGGTTGAGGCAAGTTTCTAACGTAAAAGAAAACCAATTCGGATTCATGCCAGGTCGCTCAACTATTGAAGCCATCCATTTGCTGAGGAGAACAATGGAGATTTATAGAGCTAAAAGGAAGAACCTCCATATGATCTTTATTGATTTGGAGAAGGCTTATGATTCTGTCCCACGAGAGATATTGTGGAGAGATTTGGAGAAGAGACAAGTACCTGTCCTATACATTAATATCATAAAGGACATGTATTATAGGGCTTTATCTTGTGTAAGGATCCCGTCTGGGAAGACTGGCTATTTTGACATCAACATTGGTCTACATCAAGGTTCGGCTTTGAGACCATTTCTTTTTACTTTGATTATGGACGAGTTGACAAGTCACATTCAACATGAGTTACCTTGGTGTATGTTATTTGTTGATGATATTGTGTTGATTAACAAGACTAGAGATGGAGTAAATGAGAAGCTTGAGGTTTGGAGACATGAGTTGGAGAGTAAAGGATTTCGTATAAGTAGGGCTAAGACAGAATATATGGAGTGCTCCTTTGATGGAAGCAATGGTGAAGGAATCGAGGTGAAGATTGGTGATGATAACATTCGGAAGAGAGATTCGTTTAGATATCTGGGATCTATTTTGCAACATGATGGGGAAATTGATGGAGATGTTACTAATAGAATAAATGCAGGGTGGCTAAAGTGGAGAGGAGCCTCTGTTGTTCTATGTGATAAGAAAATTCCTTTAAAAATTAAAGGAAAGTTTTACAAAGCAGTTGTGAGACCTGCTATGCTCTATGGATCTGAATGTTGGCCTGTGAACCATAGACATGAGCAGAGATCGGATTCGGAATGATGCAATCAAAGAGAAAGTTGGTGTAGCTCCGATCAAGGATAAGATGCGAGAAAACCGCTTAAGATGGTTTGGTCATTTGCAAAGAAGATCAGCTGATGCACCAGTTAGGAGATGCGAGTGTTGGGATGTTGAGTCGGTAAAGAGAGGGAGAAGACGACCCAAGAAGTGTTGGAAAGAAACTATACGAAGGGATCTTAGTTTTATGGATATAAGCTCGGGATTGACCCAGATAGATCTGAATGGAGGCGAAGAATCCATGTAGCTGACCCTACTTAATTGTGGGAAAAGGCTTTGTTGTTGTTGTTGTTTGTATTTCAAAGTCAACCTTTAAACAAGATACCACATCTCCTTTGACATGTGCTAAATGTTGCTTCATTCTAGTTATACCATCTTTTACAATCTTGTCACATAGTGCACATGTGACTGTATTTGGATCAATCTTTTATGCGAGGAATGCATATTTTCGAACAGGATCACTCGAGACATGACGGCTTGATGATGTATCTCCAACAACTTCAGAAGCTGGTTGTGAGGCCATTGCTGCCAACGCCATCAAATATTAAAACATAAATCAAACTTTTTTACATAGATTATAATAAATTATAAACAAAAAGTATTTTATAAAATGATGGATTAAATTGACCCACTAAAAACCAAGAAATTGTTCATTTACTTTGTATTGTGTACATAGTTTTTAAGACATTTTAAAGATTTTTTTTATATAAATCAAACTTTTTTAGTTGTATCCTCAAAAAGCTAGAACTTTAGATATTTTATAAAATTGCACACTATAATGACAACTAAAAAAACTAAAAAAGTCAATCACTTTGTTCATATTGTTCAGAACTTCATACATTTCACAAATTTTTTATGTCATACATTTAATTTGAATTTGTTCACATTTTATAAAATTAAACATTTAAATAACATATTTGAAATCAGACATTTAATTTTATTAACAGACAAAGGAGCTGACTATATTCCCTCAGCAAGGTCTCTGATCGAACTCGCCTCATAGCCTAATGAAAGAAAGAGATGAAGCTAGACAACTAGAACCCTGGCCCTATGATTGAGGAGTTCTTCCAGCTTGCTTGCTTTTTTCTTCTCATTCCGGTGAGATAGGGTCTTTTATTCGATGGTTATTTTATAAATGAAACATTAACATTTAATTTTATTGACATTTAAATGATTCAAAACTTCAGACATACTATAATATGAAATATTAAAATAACAAATATTAATATGAAATAATAAAATTTACTCATTGTTAAGGTGACGACGTGGTCAGAGATGTTGGTGGAGGAGTTACTGGAGGTTGTGATGGAGCAGGGCTCGTGTGCAGTTGGCGGCAGCCACGAGCCGAACGGTAGAGGCTATCCACCGGAGTTGGAGCTGCTGGTTGAGAATCAAAGGCATTGTGTGAAGCTAGGGCTCGGGGTCGATCGTTGTGACGACACTGGAGGAGGCGAGGAAAGCTCCGAGCAGAGCTGAGGAGGCAAGCAAAGCCTCGACTGTAACTAGGGCTCGAGGTCGGGGTTGATGGAGGCGCTAGCGAAGGCGAAGGGGGCTCTCCAGTCGAAGGCGAGGGCGGGGGGCTTACCGATCGGAGGCGAGGGACACTCGAGGTCGATGGAGGCGCTGGTGAGGGGGGCTCGGGATGTGAGGGGGTGTGTGAGAGATGGATGTGTGGAGTTTTAAGTTAGGGTAAGTCAAGGGGTAGGCAGGTCTATTAGCACCTTTAAATACTTTATCCGAAAAATGTCCGTCTATACAGCCGCCTATGCAGCCTGACCTACCTTTAGACACGTTTGCTCATACTCGCAGAGCCTCCGAACAAGAGTATACGACTGAGTATGCGGTATACTCGACAGTTTTTCTGAACATTGATCGAGACTATCTAGAATCCTTAAAGGAGTCAAATAGTGCATCAGTCTATCAAACATTTACATATCATTATTGAAATTGAATTACTTATTAATTAAGCTTAAAATTCGATAATTGTATCTCATTCTTCTACTAACACTTGTAATTGGTTGCATTTGTTTTAGAAGACTATTAAGATTGATCTGAAGGTCATCCACAAGAAATTTGATGCAATTGTTGCAACAATCATCATTGGATAATAGGGCTACTCGATTCCAGTGGGAGAGCCCTTAGACTTAGATAATCTCTCTTTAACATAGATGTTAGAAAGGATTCACAGTTTATTTCTAAATTTGTTGGAAATGGACATATATTCTGAGATAGACATATCATAAAGTGTTATGACGAATATATTTTAGAATGTAATCTAACATCAGAAGGATTATATGAAATTAGAATATTAATGAATGGCTCATTAATATTTCTAATACTGGAAATTAAAAACCTTTAAAGATAGTGGAAAATGAAGATCATTTGATAATGATCTGACATTAAGACTTGGACATGTATTCATAGATAAGATCAATAAGACTAGTAAGAGATGAACACCTAGAATGTCTAAGAGTTCAAAACTTACCTACTTCTGAATAATTATTCAGAATTGCTTGTTCAAGGCACTCTTCTTCGGGAATAATGTAAGATGCAAAGGTATTCTTGACCTCATACATGTTGATGTATGTGGATTCTATATACCATAATGAACATTAATGATATATGATAGGGATATTTACACCCATAACCCTGAGTAGTTTGGTATTTACCCCAGGACCCCTCGATAATCACGAATTACTTCCATAACCCCGAATAATGCTTAACCTTTACATGACATAACCCTGTGTCAAGTTCCGTCTGGATTGTCCGTTAACTTTGATGGAAATAGTCACATGTTTGACCATTTTACCCTTTGAAGCACATCATATTTATAACATGATGCCATTTTACATCAAATAAAATCATGCCCCCTCCTTCGGCAAGCTACACCTATCTCCCCCGCTCCCCCAGGCAAGCTGCCCCGCTGCGCCTCCGCCCTCGCTGGCGAGCTCCAGCACCCCTCCCCCCTGCTGGCAGCTGCGCCTCCGCCTCCTACATGAGAGTTCCATCCGCCCGCCCCGCGCGACTGGCATTTCCTGGTCTTGGTTGGAATCCGTCACCTCCTGCACACCAACCGGCCAAGAACGCCTGCAGCTGCTCGAACCCATGCTCCCTTGCTCCCAGTTGCTCGGTCAAGATGATGTTCCCTTGCTCCTGCAACTGCTCGAACCCATGCTCGGCCAAGAACGCCACCTCTATCGCCATGCGGAAATCACTCGGCTTGCTCTCGTACAAGTTAGTCTGCCCTTGAAATATGAGGAGAAGAAGAAAAGGCATAATCACATCACTGACAATCCACCACATCACATCTCCATGAATTTCAATTCACTTCAAGATGTTCTATGAACAAGTAAGTACTTCCCTTCCTCACCCACGCATACTCCTGATCAACAATTCACCACAATTCACCAATGAGATCAACACAATTCAACCTCAATCCAAAGAGCGCGTACCCTCTCATTGCAACTGTAGCCGAAGAACATCACGCAGACCGCGCCGTGCACGCGTGAGATCCCGGCGGGCAGCTCCTTGGGGTCGAGGACGACCGCGGGCCATGCCGGGTACTGCTTCCCGGCCTCGCCCACACGACGTCGCCGTTTATAAATTCCACCATGGGGGAATCCCCCTTGTTCTCTCTCGCGGCCGCCCGCAGTGGCGCGGTCCTCTCCTCGGGGTCCACCGCAGTGGTCAGCGTGCTCCGCGACGTGGAGTAGCGCCTGTCGAGGTTCCTGCAGGCCCTGTAACACTCCTCGTCGTCGAGATTCTTCGCATCCTTGGGCTGATCACCGGACTTTGTGCAGCACCACACGGTCGTCCTCGTTGAGCTCCCACTTGTACCTCCCGCCGCTCTTCTCCTTCTTCCAGGGGTCGAGCATCACGGAGTCGTTGAAGCACGCGGGGAGCACCTGCACGTGCCCACGGCTCGTCCCCACGAGCAGCGGCCTCTACCTCGGGCTCAACGGGCTCATCATAGGCGGCACCGCCGAGGCGGAAGAAGGGGAGGATGTTGCCGAGGAGCTCCATGGGGAAGAGGTCGCGGTCCTTCCGCCGCCGCTTCCAGCAGGGGGAGACCGCGTGCCTCCGCCCCGCATCTGCCTCCTGCTCCCCGCGCGCCTGCACCAGCCCTCCCGCGCTCCAGGCACCACCCCTCGCAGCACCGCAAGCTCCTGACATCCCCCCCCCCCCCGCGCTCCAGGCACCCCCCGGCCGAGCCACAAGCTGCAGACAACCGTCCTCTTCTTTTTTTTTAAATTAATCTCAACCGTTAGATCATTTATTGGTTAGATTAACTCGACCATCTGGTTGAGTTAATGGACTAAACTAACGGAAGGTTATAGATGTAAAACGGAGAGATTATTCAGGGTCTTGAGCGTAATTCGTGATTATCGAGGGGTCCTGGGGTAAATACCAAACTACTCAGGGTTATGGGTGTAAATATCCCTATATGATACCCATTGATGAATATTCATGGTATGAGACTTCTTCATTACACATTAGAGATTTTTTGAAATGTTTCATAATTTTAGTTGAGACCCAAAATTAGAAGAAAGATGAAAAGAATTCGATCGAACCAAGGTAGCTAGTACCTATTGGATAAATTTTGAGAATATCTTATAGAGAAAGGAATATTGTATACCTCCCACTCGTCCTTGTTGGAGTATAAGTTGTATGTGTCATATATGAGGGAGATAGGTAAATGGATTCCTCCATAATCTATTTACACCATCCAGTCTTTAGTCTCACATCTACCAATTTAGAGATGTGGAGACTAAGTGGGGGCTATATATAGACCCCACACCCCTGTAGTCAGATGAGAAAGGCAATAGACTATCAGCCATCTACGGCATTCTCCCGTAGTTTCATCCCGCTCCTTAGGGAGTAGAGTTCCACGTAAAAATTTCTGAGTTCTATGTTTCATATTTCTTATGCTATGTTTATCATTGTGCTTCTACACTCTCTATTTTCTAACATGGTATCAGAGAGGGTCCATTCTCGGGGATTAGTTTCATGTTTTTTTCGAGATTCGATGTTGATGTTAGAGATGTGCTTGTGAAGACTATTGTTCAGTTCAAGTTCATGTACAGTTCGAGGGATTTTATTTTTAGGGTTCTCTAGAACCCTAAATTTGTCCTCGTCTTGTGTCGCACGCTTCCAGCCCTTCGAACATCTAAGCACAGAGTGGGTTCGATTCGCTTCCAGTGGCGAAATAGAGCACATGCTATGGCGCGCGTACGCCCTTATTTCCAGCAACCCAGGCGGTGAACTCTTCAAAAAGCACATCTCCAGTCTGCCGAGGCTCCAATATCAGCCTCCACATCGCGCGACGCCTCCAAGCCTAGCAGGAGCAATCGCTCCAGGAGGCACCTGCCTCTCATGCAACTCACCATGTCTTCGCGCGTCTCTGAGGAAGAAGTATCGTCTCTGTTCCAGGTGGCGCTAACACCCAAGTCTGGGGCTTCTTCGCACGTCTCTCATATCGCGCCAACAATACATGCCTGCATCAAGAGGTGGCGAGTCCCGCTCCTCCATGGCTTCAGCAAGAAGCATTGTTGGTGCTGCTCTATCCTCTTCCTCCCTAACGCGCCCTGAGCTCCTCTCCTCCTCCAGTTCAGCAATGCGCGGCGCACCCTCCTCGCCCGAAGGAACTCTGACAAGTGTCGTGACATCTCCAGGCACCGTCGTCCTCATGTGAGACCTCGTGCACCATCTTCGATCCCCCATTCCTCTTGGTCGCCCCACGCTGCAAACAGGAAACCCCAAAAAGGGGGCGGTGGTGGTCCATTCGATTGGATGGTTCCTGCAAGTGGGATCCCTAAAAGGGGACGGCGCAGGTTTTCTTAAGGCTCGAGCGGGCCCGATGCCCTTTATAAAAAAAGTGAAAGAAGAGAAGGAGGCCTTTGTTTCGAGAAAAAGGCGCATACATAAAAAAAGTCATACGTAAGTATTTTTAAAAAAAGAGAAAAGCCGTAAAAAATTAACTTAAGAAAATGTTTCAAAAATGATTTCAAAAAAAATATATTGTGCAATGGCTATTTAAAAAACTGGAAATAGCCAGGGGGAGAAAAAGAGAGAAGATTTTTTTGAGAGAAAAAGCCAAAAAGTTTGTGAGTTCGGCTTATTGGCTTCATGGTTTATTTCCCCCAATTTCTTTGTCTTCTCTCGACCTGGTCAACGTCCATGTTTTTCAACAAGTATGGGAGAAAGGGGGAGTGTTGTGTATAGTCACAGATCGGATCTAGATTCCAAATTCAGATGTCAGATTTCCAGACCATTCAGATTCCGGACTCTACAGTTTCTCAGATGTCCAGACTCGACGATCATGATTTCTGAGTCTCAGTTTCAGACATGCACTTGTTTGTAGTCTTTTCATATGAGCATGTGTTTGCCATCATTTGTTCATGGTCCCTATCTTTTATGTATCAGCCAGGGTTTTCATGTAAACCATAGGGCCTCCAGAGTGGAGGATCATTCCCTGTACCATGTTGGCTAGGGTTTTCATGTGGTATCATAGGGATTCCAGAGTAGAGTACCATTCTCTGAGCCAGTATAGGAGAGACCCAGTTCTCCGACGAGGAGACTTTCAGACTCCATTCTCCAGCGACCGTGGACTCCGAGAGGATTGCACTCCACGGCCTTTCAGTTTAACTCTTTTAAGAGATGGAGCAGTTGTCCACATTATTGTGGCAGGCCAGAGTACTCTGATGAGGAAACTCATTTTCAGTAGCAGTGACTCTAATAGGCGCAGTACAGAGCATATGCTCTCCGATGAGGAGATTCAGCAGCCTCACTCTCCAGCTCGTTCGTCCTCCTCACCTGCACGACATGAGAAGCAACGTCCTCGACAACAGCCTACAGTTGTGCGCATTGAGTTGATATTGTTAATAATGTCATGTATTGTGAGTTGAGTTTCTTTCTGTTTGTCCAAGCTGAGCATTGCATGCTTCAGCTTGAGGGGGAGTGTTGGAGTATAAATTGTATATGGCATATATGAGGGAAACGGGTAAATGGATCCCTCCAGGATCCATTTACCCCATCCAGTCTTTAGTCCCACATCTACCAATTTGGAGATGTGGAGATTCAGTGGGGGCTATATATAGACCCCCACACCCCTGTAGTCAGATGAGAAAAGCAATAGACTATCAGTTCTTTGAGGCGTTCTCCTGTGATTTCATCCCGCTCCTTAGGAAGTAAGGTTGCACGTAAAAATCTCTAAGTTCTATGTATCATATTTCTTATGCTTTGTTTATCATTTCGCTTCCGCCTTCTCTATTTTCTAACAGTCTTGATATACCTCACCTCAATGGAGTTGTAGCGAGATGCAACTAGATCATGTTTGATGTGATCTGATCAATGATGAATCTTAAATATACCTCTTAGTTTCTGGATATTGCAGTGAAGACTGCAACATATATTAATAAGATTCCAAGAAAATCTATACTCAAAAACCCTTATGAGATATGATTTGGAACCAAGTCTATTGTTTGACACTTGAGGATTTAGGGATACTTGATCTATACCGTAATATGAATGCAAGTAAGTTGGAATCTAGCACCACAGAATGCCACTTCATTGAGAATATCAAGGATGGTGTTGGATACCTGAGATTCTAAATATTTTATCTCTGAGAATATAATTCAACTTCATTAAGAGTCAAAATAAGAATGAAGTAAAGAAACTCATCAAATGCTAAAAGGATAATGAGGTTCGTAATATTGGAAATTAAAAGGATAAGTAAAGATGAAACAATCATACCTCTTCAAAATCAGTTTGAGGGTGGTAAAACCACCTAAAGGGTATGGAATCCACGTGTCAGAGAAATTTGACAATGATTGGACTTCTTATGATGAAGCTTTTGAGGATCATGACATGGATAGATGGAAATTAGCAATAAAGTCTATGATAGACTTCATGCACAAGTGTTGTGTATGGACCCTTGAAGATTAATCTAAAGGGGTCAAACCCAATGGGTGTAAATGGATCTTCAGGAGAAAGAGGGAACCCGATAGGAAGGTAGAGACATTCAAAGCACGGCTCGTGGTCTAGGGCTACACACAAATAGAAGACATCGTTTACGATAAGACGCGTTATCATGTGACCATGCCCATCAGGACATTGCTAACTATAGTTGCACATCTTGACTATGATATCTAGTATATGAAAGTTAAGATTGCATTCCTTAATGGATACCCCAACGAGGATTTTCACATGAAGTATCATTAGGGCTTCATAATTAAGGAATGCAAAGTATGCAAGCTGAAGACTCAATCTATGATCTCAAACAAGCTTCTGGTAATTGGAACATCAGATTTGATGAAACCATAAAGGTTATAATTTTAGATAGAATCTTGATGAACCATGTGAAACTTAGTGGGAGTTCCATTGTATGTATCATGCTAAATGTGACGGAAATCCTAATAATTTGGAGTGATTTTGTAACGTCACGGGCTTAGGTCCCTGGTCCGTTATCAAGGAAAACTGACCCTAACAACTTGTTGGATACGGGCCCAGATGGACCCGTTGGCAACCACCCAAAATGCTTAAGCCCAAGTTGTCAAGTAGTAATCCCCACCACTTATAAGACACACCCACACTTCGTGAGTTTTAGGTATGGCACTATGTTTGGGGTTGGGGTGTTACAACCTCCCCCGCTTGTATTCGCAACGTCCTCGTTGCGACATGACCCATTCACTTATTCCCAGTGACAGTGGCGCGGCTGCACGCTCCCGGCTTAGGTCCCTTCGGGTAGCCCTTTCCACTATCAGAGGGAATCCGCTCTATCAGAGGTCCGGGACGTGACAATGTGGTATCAGAGCGGGTTCCCTCTGATAGTGGAAAGGGCTACCCGAAGGAACCTAAGCCGGAAGCGTGCAGCCGCCACTGTCACTGGGAATAAGTGAATGGGTCATGTCGCAACGAGGACGTTGCGAATACAAGTGGGGGAGGTTGTAACACCCCAACCCCAAACATAGTGTCATACCTAAAACTCATGAAGTGTGGGTGTGGCTTATAAGTGGTGGGGATTACTACTTGACAACTTGGGCTTAAACATTTTGGGTGGTTGCCAACGGGTCCATCTGGGCCCGTATCCAACAAGTTGTTAGGGGTCAGTTTTTCTCGATAACGGACCGGGGACCTAAGCCCGGGACTTACAAATGGTATCAGAGCGGGTTCCCTCTGATAGTGGAAAGGGATACCTGAAGGGACCTAAGCCGGGAGCTTGCAGCCACCACTGTCACTGGGAATAAGTGAATGGGTCATGTCGCAACGAGGACGTTGCGAATACAAGTGGGGGAAGTTGTAACACCCCAACCTCAAACATAGTGCCATACCTAAAACTCACGAAGTGTGGGTGTGGCTTATAAGTGGTGGGGATTACTACTTGACAACTTGGGCTTAAGCATTTTGGGTGGTTGCCAATGGGTCCATCTGGGCCCATATCCAACAAGTTGTTAGGGGTCAGTTTTCCTCGATAACGGGCCGGGGACCAAAGCCCGGGACGTTACAGATTTAAGGATGATGAAAATGTTTAAAATATGATTACCTCATACTTCTGAGATCAAAGATCTCAGTGATTCCTCTTAGGTCTTAGTTCTAAAATGTTCATAAGCAAAGAAAAGAAGGTATTGGGACCATCACATCAATGGTACATCTTGGACAAATCCCATATGGGAAATTCCAAAGAAGTCTTCATTACCTTAAAATATAGTACTGACTTATCTAAAGGAATTGCACCTCAAAGTGTTGAGGGTGTGAATGCGATAACTGCATATACTTATGCATCCGTTATAAGAAACCTTATGTAATGCCATGATGTCTATGAAAACTAATTAAGTGGGAGCGATTAATTGTTGCTAGTCCTACAGTGGAGATAAAACACTTAATTGCAGTAATAAAACATCTTCAAATACCTTAAAAGACTTCAGACTTTGTCTTAGTCTAAAGAGATAGAGATCTCCAAGCATAAATGTATTTTAATGAGGATAATAGAAATTACATATTGGTTATGATAATTTGTGAATCTACGATGCCAAAAGCTAAACTAGCAGGGAATTGAGACAACTTTGACAAGATTGAGCATTAGTTGAATAAAATGCAACATTTGCATTAGATGCAATTGTTGGAGTATTTGTATTATGCGTCACTTATGGTGTAGATGGATAAATGGATCACTCCAGGACCCATTTACAACATTCAATTGTTTAGTCCCACATCTAACAGTTGTGAGATGTGGGGACTCAGTGATGGCTACATAAGAAGCCCCTCACCCTCTATATACAGAGAGAAAGTTCAACGAACAAATCAGCGATTTGAGGCGTTCTCTCGTAGTTTCATCCCGCTCCTTAGGGAGTAGGGTTCCACGTTAAATCTCGTTGTTCTTCCAAGTTTATTTATATTTCTTTGATACGCTTCCGCATTATATTTTCTAACATGGTATCAGAGCGGTTCAATTCTCGAGGAATTTTTTATTTATGTTCGAAATTCGATTGACAGTTGTTCTTAAATATGATTATTATTATTATTTCAAGTTCTGTCCAAGTTCTAGGATTTCTATTAAAACTCTAATCTTTGCTCCTCGCTCAAGATTCTCATATTCCAATTCCTAGATCCAACAACAACGGCAGAGTCCCCAAGCAAAGATGCCATGCTTAGATCTCCAAGCAACGGAGATCCATATCTCAGGAGGAAATCCTCGGCCAGTTCTCAAAGGGCCTCTTCTCTTTCATGCTGCATGAGGGTGAGTGTAGAGATATTTCTATGTTCTTATGTACCTTCTCTGTTATTTTATTTCTTTATATTTATCTTATGTAATTTACCCATAGGACTCTCCTCTATATAAGAGAGCCTCGAGTTTTTATGAATAAACATATCCTGGATTTTTTCCCAACACCTCCTTGGAAAAGTAAGAAACAAACAATTGTGGGTAGATAAAGTATCGAGTCTGAGTATAGGGCTACAACACAAGCATGCACAGAAATGATGTGGTTTCGAGTAGTGTTAGCATATTTGCATATCAATGTACCTCCTCCAATCCAAGCCACCGGCGGCAGCAGAAGATCTCCCCATCAAGGGTAGCGTAGGAAAAAGAGAAGTTCCCATCAGGGAACCCTTAGAGTGGTGGTGGTGTGCGAAAAGGGTTGCCACGATTGGGAAACCCAAATACCAACAGGGGTAGAAATTCTCGGGCTGTATGAAAATATGAATAAAAAAGGAGAGGGGGTCTCCTGCTCATGTTTAGCCCAATAGTGGGCTTCGATTATTGTAAGGGCGCAGCTGGGCCGAAAGAAAAATGTTTAAAAAAAAGAAAAAGAAAAGAGGAGCGTACAAAAGAAAAGCTGTACGTAAGAAAATTTTGTAAAAAATTAGGGGAAAGCCGTAAAAATGAAAAAAAATGAAATGTCTTATAAAAAATGGTGAATGATTCAAAAAAAAGTGAGAAGAAAGCCGAGAAAAGAATTGATATCGGCTTATTCATGTCTTTTCCCCATTTCTCTGTCTTCTCCCAATTTTATAGATGCCACTATTTTCCGACAAGGGAGAAAGGAGGAGTATTGTGTAGAGTCAGGTCAGACCAACCAAATTTTTTCAGACTCTACAGGCATTTAGACTCAACATCAGATAGGTTCTGAGTCTTCAGTTTCAAACACATACATGTATGTGGTCTTCAGTTTGATGTGCGCATGTTTGCCATCTTTTGTGTGGTCCCCATCTTTTATTTTGGCCAGAGTTTTCATGTGTTCCATAGGGACTCTAGAGTAGAGATCTTATTCCCGATGCCATGTAGGCTAGGGTTTTCATGTGGCTTCATAGGGACTCCATAGTAGAGATCTCATTCTCTGAGCCAGTATGGGAGAGACCCAATTCTCCAACAATGAGACTCTTCAGACTCCAGTCTCCAATGACTGTGGACTCCGACGAGAATGTTTTCCATGGCTTTTTAGTTTATCCGTTCAGAGATGGAGCAGTTGTCCACATGATCTAGTCTTCTACATGTGGTGGACCAAAGTTCTCTAGGTGGAGACTCATTCAGTTCCAGTGGCTCCGAAAGACGTAGTTCAGAGCATACCCAGTTTGACTCCCACTACCAGTTCTCTAAGTGTTCCTCCTCACATGCACGGCATGAGAAGCAACGTCCTCGACAGCAACCGACAGTTGTATGTGTTGAGTTGATATTGTCTATAGTTTCTTGTAGCATGAGTTTGAGATTTCTTTCTGTTTCTCCAAGCTGAGCATTGCATGCTCTAGCTTGAGGGGGAGTGTTGGAGTATTTGTGTTATGTGTCACGTATGGTGTAGATAGGTAAATGGATCACTCCAGGGTCCATTTACCACATCCGGTTGTTTAGTCCCACATCTACCAGTTGTGAGATGTGGAGACTCAATGAGGGCTATATAAGAAGCCCCTCACCCTCTGTATCCAGTGAGAAAGTTCAATGAACAAATCAACCCTTTAAGGTGTTCTCCCATGGTTTCATCCCTCTCCTTAGGGAGTAGGGTTCCACGTTAAATCCTGTTGTTCTTCCAAGTTTATTTCTATTTCTTTGATACGCTTCCGCATTATATTTTCTAACAGCAATCATTGTTTTCAAAGATATGCAAGTATGTAAAAAGACTTGGCATATTTTCTCGGAACATGGTATCTGATCAGCTGACCAAGCTATTGCTTATATGTTAACACAGCTTATTGATTAGCACATGAGTGTGGATTTAAAGATTAGTCATTTAATGACTCTTTGGGCTAGTGGGAGATTGTTGGACATGTGATCCCATGGAGAGTCATTTTACAATAAAAGTTATTGCAAATCACTCCATAATCCGAAATAAGGAATAATTAATTTGCATATAAGGTCTCTTAGTACAATTAGGATTATTTAGCATGGCCATCTTAATAATCAAACAACAATTGGTTCAATAGTTGAATCATAAAGGTTGGTTCTTAGATGATATATAAAGAGTTATATTGAGGACTTATCTAGCACTGTCAAATGATTGTTAAGAGAGGATCTCAAGCCAGAGAAGGAGATGGCAATCCTTACTCCAAAGTTGATATACGACCGACCTCTTGATGAAGGTCCTCTACATAGGAATAGAGAATCGAAGGTGTCGGATAAGTTAAGTCAAAGAGGTGACTTGGCGAGATCAAGATAGCAAAGACCTATGTCGTATGTTGTCACGATATAAGCACACATCCTCTAACCGGAGACAGATATATTACTATATGTCTGAGTATGTACATTACGCAGACCATTAGGTTGATGACCTAATCAAGGTCTATGCACCGACGAGCTGGTATATATACAAGGACATATGAGTAATACGATCTCTCAAAGGAATTATACATGTTCACTACTGAACCGGAACACATAAACTCACTCATGAGATATTGAGACTAACCAAATTTTATGCATGTTCGTCTTGCTTTGGAAGCATGATAGGATTTGTATGTATGATGTATGTTTTTTTTTGGAAAGTATATGATCGATATCAACTCCCAATGATCAAATGAGAATCTTTATGATAAACCCTGAAGAAGACAGTACAAATGAGATGAAAACTTTGGGTTTATTCTAGGTTTTCTAGTATGTAAGAAGTATGGGTATTAGGAATACTAAAGGGTGATGTGATCTTAAACGATTGTATAATCGTGACGCTTTCATATTGAGGGAGTGATGAAACGGGTTTAGATTTTAGTGACCCCTCTCAGTGGACTAGATATCCAATCATGATCCAATTGTTGAACATTGATCCGAATATGATTCAGATGTAATGAGAAGATGTGATATTATGTCTGACACGATCAGACGCCTCTGAGCGATCTTTTAGATATGGATATGAGATAAGATCTCATTATCCAAGTCACTACATGGCATATACAATCACACTGACCTTATCTCCAAGTATCCGAGGAAAAGGCACACAATTCTTAAAAGAGTTTGAGAATTGGATGGATCGTTGGTGGAGAGCGAAGGCGAGTGAGGGTGGTTCAACCGAGGTTCGGGGGAAAAAGTTAGAGAGTTCGAAGGAGGTCAGCGCGCTTGAATCGATGAGTGCTGCGGGGGGGGGGGAGCGGCGGTGGGGGTCTCTGAAGGGAAAGGAAGTTGTGCTTGGGGTCAGTGGAGTTTCTCGAGATCGAGTGGAAGTTGGTGTCCGTGGGGAAGGCGGCGAGGAGTGGGGAAAGAAGGGTGGTGGTTGGGTGCAGGTCTCTCACAAGAAGCCGGGAAAGCGTTGCTTCAGGTGTGGTGGGCGTAGGCACTTAGCCTCGATCTGCGAGGTTCCTTCTAGATGTTATGGTTGTAAGAGGGTTGGGTACCGGAAGGCTAATTGTTGGTTTCGTTCTGGCCGTGGAAGCTTCTCCTTCCAGCCGTTAGGTCATACAATGAGGCGTTGGGGTTCGGAGAACGTTCGGGCGACATGTCCAGCCCCCATCGAAGGACGGGGGGTGAGATCTATCGCGCAAGTTGTTGAAGGTTCTCGCGTTGTTTCGAGCTCGGTTGGCGTTGGAGAGTTGGGCGTAGCGGTTACCTCTATTGGTTCGAGAGACGTGATGGGGAGGAGGTTACATGATGACGTTTTGCATGAAAATGTCTTCCAGGGGGGAGAAGAAAGCGCTACGGTGATTAGGGTAGCTCTGCGGAGAAACCTCACATGGGACGTAGTGAGGTCCCATCTGCATGGCTTCCTGGGACCTCATTTCGTTGGGGACATTCTGGCTTTGGATGCAAACCGATGCTGTGTTCGTGGCCTTTCCCCGGATCAACGGGAAAGGCTTATTCGGAATGGCGCGACTGAAGACATATTTTGGAGAGCTCTGCGCTTTGCGGATGGTGCATGTTCGAGCGTCGAAGTTTGCGTTGCGGAGGTGCGAGGGGTTCCCTTCCTCTCTAGGACGTTTCATTGCCTTAATCGGGCTCTCCGGCGATGGGGTGAAGTTCTTGCGGTCGTTGAGGATGGGCTGAGGCCGAGCACATACTGGAGTGTCACGCGAATCCTGATGGAGTGCAGCAATGGGTTGCTTGACGATGCGGTTGGCAAGGTTTTTTATGAATCCATGAAGATTGGTCGCTTCCGATTTCGGGTGGAGCTATCATTCATCGAGCCTCCTGCTCTGCCGGAGGTGGCGCTGTCGTAGAGGGTCGGTGTCGTCGGCCCGGAGGACCCGAGGTTCGATGGCGTCGCCTCGTCTTCTGACTGCCAGGTGGCGTTGCATGGGGGTTATTCCCAAGCATCGCCCCGCATGATGGATCCCCCACGTCCCTTCGGGTTCCATTCTCGGATGTCGTGTAATTCTCCTGCAAGGGATGGTTTGCTTGATAAGGTGGCTTCCGAGGATGTTTCTCCCTTTGCCTTTCGATCCTGGCATTCGGATCGTGCTATCCAGATTAATGTTGCGGGTCTGTTATCGGGTCAAGCGGCGTTGGATGTCAGCGGGTGTCTTTTGTTCGGATCCAGGGGCGGGAGTGGCTGACCCGCGAAACTGTGTTCATCTCTGTGGATGATTCGGGTATGGCCTTCAGGGTGCGTCTTGATGGTATGTCCCCCTACTCGACTGTGAATCCATCTTCCGGTCGTGCGATCGCCGATGAAGGGGGATCTGCTTTCTCGTGGAGCTCCTTAGATCTTGAGGGTGGGTCTCTTAGCAGGCCCTCCGTAGGCCCTCTTCTCCTTGGCGGTGGTGGCTTTTCTAATTTCGTCTCCTCACCAAGCTCGTCTGTGCCTCCCCCGGATGTGGACGATGCTAGCGATGCGGGGAGCCTTTCTGAGAGGAGATCGGAGAAAAGATATCGGAGGAGGAACAGAACTCGGGCGGTCATCTCACAGCAGCATTCTTGCGCGACCTTGAAAGATTCTGTTACGGCTGCGGCTGGGCTTATACGCATTGGGGGTCAACCACATATGTCTTTATGAAGGTACTCTCTTGGAATGTTAGGGGCCTGGGGGAGGCGGATAAGAGGACTCTGAGTTCGAGATTCTCTGAGTGGGGGTGTGATATTGTTTTCATTCAAGAAATGAAGCTGTATGGGATCGATGATGTCCTTTGACGTTCTTTTGGTGCGGGTGGATTGGATGAGTTCAGGGCGTTGGATGCGGACGAGACGACAGGTGGTATTCTGATTGCTTGGAGATCGGCGGCCTTCTCCTTCAAAAATGTGCTTAGGGGGAGGCATATGTTATCTGTGCATTTGGTTCGTATGGATACTGCCATGCCTTTCGTTTTCTCTTGTATATACAGTCCTTGCTGTCATATTAAAAGAAAAGATCTTTGGGATGATTTACGTTAGGCGAGCCGGGTTTTGGAGGGGATACCTTGGCTCATTGGGGGAGATTTCAATGTTACTCTCCATTCTTCGGATAGACCCCGGTCTAGGGGTGGCCAGGACCCAGGCTTCCATGATTTTGCTGAGGTGTTGGATTCGTTAGCGTTAGAGGTTCTGGTGGCAGATGATATTAAATACACATGGAGGAATAATAATTCCCGATCTCGTATTGATCGTTTCTTGGCTTCTGGGGAGTTCCTTGGGACCTTCCCTCTTTGTTCGGTGACCTCTCGGCCTCGCTCTTCGTCGGATCACTCGCCTATACTTTGGGATTCTGGTGAGGTCCCTACGGTGAGGGGCTTCTTTAGATACGAGAAATGTTGGTTGCAGGAGGCGAACTTCAAGGATTTGGTGATTTCGCATTGGTCTCAGTTGCGGTTTGTGGGGTCCGCGGTCTCCAGGTTTTCTCAGAAGCTCTCGTCGCTGCGGAAGAAACTTTCTTTGTTCAAGAAGGATTCGAGGGTGGCGAGGGTTGTCGCCAGGGTGGAGGCCGAAGAAATCATTGCCAAGTTTGATATCATCGAGAACGATAAGGAGCGGTTGCCGGAGGAATTACTTGAGCGTTCTCTTACGCAAAAGCGGGTTTCGGTTGAAGATAAAAAGCGGAAACTGAATGGCGGCAAAGGTCAAGGGTGACCTGGCTTAAGGAGGGGGATGCCAATACGGCCTTCTTTCACCGTGTTGCTAGCGGGAGGAGGCATTCTAATGTTTTACGCTCTATTTCGATCAATGATGTTTTTGTTGTGGGGGACAGACAGATGGGGCGTGCCATTGCCGCGCATTTCAAGGACTTCTCTGCGAGGCACTCCCCGAGGGTGTGGCGGTGGTCGGGATGCGGAGCGGCATCCATTTCGCCTTTGGCTTGCGAGGAGTTGACGCGGGCGGTGTCGATGGATGAAGCCAGAGCGATCATGTGGGACTTGAACGAAGATGGTTCCCCGGGTCCTGATGGCTTTCCGGTAGCGTTCTATCGGGATTTTTGGGAGGTGGTGGGAGAAGATGTGCTGGAGGTTATCACGGAATTTTGGAATGGGAATGCAGGTTTTGATCAGGTTAATAAGGCCATCATTGTGCTGCTTCCTAAATCCTCCGTGGCGGAGCGTATTGAGGAGTTTTGTCCCATATCGATCTCCAACGGCTTATATCTTATTGTCGCTAAGGTGTTGGCTCTTCGGCTTGCTCGGTTCCTTTATACGATAATATCTCCGGTTCAAACGGCCTTCATACGGGGCATGCAGATCTCGGATTGCATTACGCTGGCGTCGGAGCTGGTCGCGGATTGGAAGAAGGCCGGAAAGCAGGGGGTGCTATGGAAGGTTGATTTCGCTAAAGCTTACGACTGCCTCGACTGGAGCATCTTGTGGTCGGTTCTGAGGAGGCGTGGCTTTCCTGAGGTATGGATCTCGTGGATGCGTCGTTGCGTGACCATTGTGTCCTTCACTGTCTTGATCAATGGTCGCCCGGAGGGTGGATTCTTCCAGCCTAGAAGGGGGGTGCGCCAGGGATGCCCCCTTGCTCCTCTTCTTTTTTGTGGTGGCCGCAGATGTCTTGGCTCGCATGGTTGATCGTGTGATTGTGTCCGGGCTCTCGGCGGGCTACTCTGAGGGTGGGATGTGTGTGCCCTTGCTCCAATTCGTGGATGACACTGTGTTCTTTATTGAGGGAGGCTTGTTTGAGGTCTCGGGAATGGCGGCGACGCTTGAGCTATTTAGCGAGTTGTCGGGTCTACATAAGAATGGGAACAAATCCAAGATGATTCCTTTTGGCCTTTCGAAGGTGGAGGCGATTGATTGCGGCCGAGTATTGGGGTCTCCTCCTGGTGAGTTACCTATTGATTACCTTGGTATACCGTTGGTGGTGGGGAGGGCCAGGATCAGGGACTGGATGGTGGTCGTCGAGAGAGTGGAGAAGTGCTTAGTTGGGTGGCGTTCGGCCCTGCTATCGAGGGGGGACGGCTTGTTCTTCTCATGGCGGTGCTCTCCTCGATCCCGGTGTATTTCTTATCGAATCGTCGGATGTCGGTGGGGATTCGCAACCGTCTTTAAAAGTTTATGCGAAGATTTCTGTGGGGAAGGAATGGAGAAGCGGGGGGGGGGGGGGGGGGGAGGCTTGCATTTGGTAGGGTGGGATGAGGTCACGAGATGCAAGCACGAAGGTGGTTTGGGCGTACGGAGGTTGGAGCTTGTTAATGATGCATTCCTTCTCAAATGGGCGAACAGGATTTGGGGCCCGGGTGATGACTTCTATACCAGCATCTTGCGGGAGATTCACGGGGCGTTGGATGCAAGGGATGGTGTGGGCGGAGCTCAGACTCCGTTTTGACGGGGGGTGCTGGAGGTTTTTGAAAGGAATCTGTCGTTGTTTGTGCCGGTTGTGGGAAATGGTGAGTCCTTTAGTTTTTGGAAAGACGATTGGACGAGAAGGGGGATCTTCAGTGTGGGGTTCTCCCTTTTGTTTGCGTTGGCGGCTGATCAGGATGCCAATGCCGCTTCTTGTTGGGCAGATGGGTGTTGGCTCCCGCCTTTCCTTGCAAATTTCTCGGATCAGAGGCTTGAAGACTTTCTTGCACTTATGGACGCAGGTAGGCCTAATGGTGGTCGTGATCATTGGGCCTGCCGGGGCGGCCCCTTCTCGATGCGGAAAGCTTATGGGGCAATAGCTTGGCCCCCGCCTGCGCGGACGGACATGTTGGTGCGTGATTGTGGTTTCTTCTGGGGCGTAAAGCTCCCTAAGCGCCTTGGTTTTTTCTTATGGTTATTCCGCAGGCAAAGGATGATGACGAGGGATCGTGGTGCAAGGCTACTGGGCAATATCTCAAATAGATGTGTATTATGCGATTCGGCGGTGGAGACCATTGATCATCTCTTCTTCGGATGCCCCAGGGTCAGCGGGGTTTGGGAGGAAGCGGATGTGGATTGGGTGTGTACAAATGACTTAACGGCCTTTTGTGAATCGCTGGTGAACAACAGAAACAGGGAGAGAAGGGACATCCTGCATCCCATAGCGAGGTTGTGGTCGATTTGGTTGGGGAGAAATGAAGCCCTCTTCTCGGGGCAACGCTTCTACAAGGACAACGTTCTTATTCATTGTGCGAGATTAGTAGATGATTGGGTTTTGGCTTAGACCCCAATGTGGTTTCTTTTTTTGGGGGTTGTGGCGTCTACTGTAGAGTCGTTGCGTTTTGATCTTTTTACTTCTTTTTGTTATTTCTTCCTTTCTTAATATATTGGGGCGAACACCGCTGAGTCTCTCCCCCTTCTTTTGGGTGTCAAAAAAAAAAGAGTTTAAGAATTTTTTCACGAGCAATGTTAACTAAGCATTGGAAAATTGGATAATTAAATATGATTCAATTATCTCATTCAATATGGATAGAGCGATCTAAGATAATTAAATTGGATTTAGTTATCATGGATAGGATTAGTGTGGATAACACTACTAACAATAATCACAAATAATGTAGATATGAACCACAATATCCTGGATAGAGTTAGTTGTGAATGATATTCACAATTTATATGTTAATGTGGATTGGATTCACATTACATAACTTAATGTAAATATGATTTACATTAAATATTAATTGGAAGAATTTAATTCTCAATAATCAATGGTATAATTGCAATTAATATAAATAATTTGGAATTATTTGGTGATAAATCAATTTTTGAATTAATTAATAAATGGATAAATTAATTTTACCTATTCCACTACTTAGAATGGATGTCCATGTTGGACATGTTAGCCCACGGCAAGCCATTATGCAATAAATGTTATTGCAAATATCATTCCCTGATCTGAAATGAAGAATAAATAATTTGCAAAATAAGTCCCTCTATACAATTAGGGATATGTACCATGGCCATCTTGATGATTATACAGTTGTTGATTCAATTATTGAATCATAGAGGCTGGGGCTTGGATGAATATCTAAAGAGTTAGATTGAGGACTCATCAAGTACCGTCAAATATTGTTAAGAGATGACTCCAGCCTGAGTAGGAGATGACAATCCTTTCTCACATAGGTTGATATTTGACCGACCTCTTGATGCAGGTCCTCTGCATGGGAATAGTCATTCGGAAGTGTCAGATTAGTTAGGTCAAAGAGTTGACTTAACGAGATCGAGATGACCTAAGTCCTATGTTGAATGTTGTCACAGCATAGGCACGCATCCTCTGACCGGAGACAGATGTATTACTATATATCTGAGTATGTACATTTGGCAGACCGATAGGTTGATGGCCTAACCAAGGTCTATACACCGGCTAGCGGGTGTGCATATAAGGGCATATGAGTAATACGATCTCTCAAAGGGATCATACAGGTTCACTACTGAACCGGAAGACATGAGCTCACTCATGAGATATTGGGAAGAATCAAATTCCGTGCACGGTCGTCTCTCTTTAGAAGCTTGACTGAATTTGTAGGTTTGATATATACTTTTGGAAAGAATATGATCAAGACCTAGGAATAATATATGCTTTTGGAAAGTATATGATCGATACAAAATCCCAATGATTAAATGAGAAACTTATTGATAAAAACCCTGAAGAAGACAGTATAAAATTGATCTTGATCTTCGGGTTGATCATAGGTCTTCCACTATGCAGGATGTACAGGTATTGGGAATACCTGAGGGTGATGTGATCATAAACGATTGTATATCCATGACGCTTCCATTCCGAGGGAGTGATGAAACAGGTCTGGATTTTAGTGACTCCTTTCATTAGAGAAGCAATCTGATCTTAGTCCAAGTGTTGGACATTGGTCTAAATGAGATTCAGATACAATGAGAAGATTAGATTTGCGGTCTTGATTTGATCAAGCATCTATGGGAGGTTCGTAAGATCTGGATTTGAGATAAGATCTCAATATCCAAGTCACTATACGTGGAACAATACAATCGCCTTGTCCTTATCTCCAAGTATCTGCGGAGAAAGCACATTATTCTTTAAGGGGTCGAAGAATAATTCATTTGATGAATTACATATCGAAGCAAGGACTTGATGATTAAATAAGATTTAATTATCAAGAATAATATGAATATGATTCATATTAAGAGAATGATTATCCGATATAATTAAATGGGATTTAATTATCAAGGATTGGAGAATGTGGATAATACTATCCATAATATCTATGTATTATAAATATGATTTATAATATATATATATATTGAAGAGAGAGAGAGAGAGAGATTTTATAAATAGCATTCGGTAATTATTAATGTGGATTGGATTCACATTAATTAATTAATTGGAAATGCAATTTACAAATTAGTTTGGGTTGTGAATATGATTCACATATTTTCAATGGCATGATTGAAATATTCACAAATTAATTTGGAAATATTTTGGTGAATAATTTTGTGATAACAGTTATTACAAATTAATAAGAGATAATATGATATAATAAAAAGGAGATAATAGCCACCATTGTTGAGGTGGCGTCACCCATGAAAAAGTCATGGGTGATGCCCCAATTTTAGGAGGCAACATTATCTCCATTTTATTATCTTGATTAATCTCTTAATTAATTGATTTATGTTAAATTAAATTATGTTGATAATGTTGCAACATATATTTAATTTAAATATAAATTAATGTTGTTGGTTTTAGCCAACAACAATCATAGCCATTGATTATTACATAGAATCCCATGGTCGTTGGATCTATGTGTCCCATGGATTGAGATCCATTGGATCCTAAACTAATATAAAAGGAGGGCTAGCCTAGCCTTTCATGGTACATTATTAAGAGTTGTAGAAGCCTACTACTCTCTCTCTCTCATTCTCGCCCTCTCTCTTTCTCTTCTCCAAAAAGTGGCAGTCCACTTTGTGTTGAGAAGGAGAGCCTCTCACGCCTTCGCCTTCAACGACTCGAGGAGCTCCTTCTTTGGGGCTGCTTGCCTTATAGGAAGACGACGGATTTCGTTTGACGAAATCAGGGGATTCATTGTTTGGATCTTCATCGAGGATTGCGGGAGGAACGCGACTCATCATCGTGCCCGCAAGTGCGTTCTTCGTGGATCGGACTTAAGACAGTAGGATCTCTTGTTTGGGATCTCACGATTACAACCACACTCCAAGAGGTATTCCTTATACTTTGTGGTTTGATGAAACGATCCGAGAAGTGTTCTCGTGATCATGTGGTTTCATCTTTAGTTTTAAAAATTTTAATTTCCGTCGCATCTAGCGACTACTGCGACTAGTTGCTCCGACTGCATACGATGCGATCGACACGCTTCCGTGATGCGCTTAAGGATTCTCAATATCCTTCAAGTGGTATCAGAGCCTTAGGTCGAAAAAGGTTTTGGATACGATTCATAGGCCTAGGACGACTTGGGTTTGAAAGGGTTGCGAAATTTTTTGCTACATTTCAATTTCGGCACCTCTGTTTAATTGAATTTTTCGGCTCTGTCTAAATTGTTTAAACACGAAATTTTCAATTGGATTTTGTTCCCCATTAAATAAGAAACCATAGGATCTGAGTTTACGAAATTTGAATTTCATTTGCTCAAGATATGGCCCTTTGAATAATCATGTATTCACTGTTACGGGAACTGTGGATCTAATCGTGATTAACGAGTTAATTACTGTTTTGATCTGCCTCGAAATGCGTGAATTATTACTTGGGTTCTTTAATAAATCAAATTGGCAATCTTAGGAAACTGATTTTGTAATTTTTGGAGTTAAATTGATCAAGATAAGTTAATTTTAGTGATTGGGGGTCACTACTGGAAATTGACATCTTTTGATCATGAACCTTGTGATAAGTCATTCAAATATCTTGATGAACATTAATTGTTAATTTTCTGAAATAATTAGTGATAAATATTTGTGAAATATTTAAAGAGATAATTATTTCATTGAATGACATTTGCCTAAACCATAATGATAAGATTATTGATCTTGATCATTGGTTGATATAAAATCATCAACAAACTTTTTTCATGAAGAACCTTAGTTTATCCTACAATAGTTGTAGGACAACTTTTACATGAAAAACCCTCTTTCTTGAATAGGATTGGGGTTATGTTTAGCAAATCTCCTTATAATATAATCAAAATTGTTTGATGTATATTATATGGTATAATTTCGGTTGAAAAACTGATGAGCATCTCAAAGTACATGATGACCTATCTGGCATTATCCTTTCCTGAGGTGGATATGGTGCCTAGTCGGAGAGCATTGGGGCCGCGGGTTGCAACGTATGTTGTTCGTCCCACTCTCGTCGGTACTGGCCATGACAGCGGGTAGGGACTCGATAATGCCGGAGAAGTCAAAGTGTATTTTTTCTAATTATTAAAATACGAATAATACGTACTTTGAGATTATACATGTTATTCAAGTAATAATCAAGTTTGTTGATTGATGATTGGATTAATGATTAATTTAATGTGATTAAATTAATTATGTCCAATATACACTCTATTATGAATAGATGTGTAATTCCCTTGGAAGAATTAATTATGTGAATATGATTCACGATAATTAATTATAAAATTTGAATATGAGATGGAGGATCACAAAAGTGACATCCATGATCTCCCGTCAAGGTGAAGGGTTCCGTCACCAGGGATTGTATGTAGGAAACGCATGTCCGAAGTGACAGATCCTATATGCAAGCGCATCTGGATCGGGCTCTTTGCTTCTCGAAAGAGTAAGGCCGTATGCGTAGTGACCCCAATATCGAGTCCTCATATTATTGGGGCGATATTGGATTGCGCATAGCGAGTTCTAATCCTGTTGACGGTTGGTTCAATTAGCAACGGGTCAACATCATCTTAGGGGTGGTGGGCCCGAGTGTTAAAGACCGAATTGGGAATGCAAGTTGGACTTGCAAGGGGGAATGAGTTCCCGCTTCTTTTTATCGGAGTCGCAAGTTCTCATATTATTGGGATGTGACAAAGATAGGAAAGGAGATCCCAGATCTTGCTAGAGATATAATGGTAAGAATATCTCTTACATTGAAAGTGATTAAGGGAATGAACTTTCATTGTTGACAAGGCATGACAACTTTGATATAAAAATTCCTAAATCAAAGTAAAACATGTATATATAATATATATACCCTTATGCAAATGTCTTGTTTCAGATAATCCTTCATTAAACCCACTCAAAGTTATACTCAATCATAACCAGTAAAATATCTTGGATTGGACTCATGATCCAGATATTGTACTTGCAATTGGACACATAATGTATGTAGTTGCAATGTGCAAGTTTCCTCAACATAATGAGGAATGACAATCAAATAAGACAATAAGACATCACCTTAGGGTTTGTATGTCTCTATAGTCTTGATCTTTCATCGAGTGTGCTTTGGAAGTGACATGTCGATGATGATCACAATTGTCAATTAATCCTTATAAAATCTAAGAAGATGTTCTGGCATACATATGTGCTCTAGACATTTAATCATGAATGACATGGTTCTCTGCATTATGCAGAATGGTAGCTCGAAAGAGATGATGTATTCAAAATGTTTGAATACCTACCTGAACCTAAGTCTCTAAAAGTTAAGATGTATGTAGATATGATGAGTGTCATCATTCTACTATCTATACTCAAGTTATTAATGAAGCTTAATTATAATCATTTTGAATGAATTTAATGAAGCATGAATAAATGTTGAAATGCTCCTGTATTGAAATCCTTTGAATTCAACATAAGAGATTCTTTGTCTTGAACAATGGTTGTTTATAGATGAAGAGAGCGCAGTGGAAGCATGGGTCGGACCCGAGTAAGAAGGAAAGTCAAAGAGTTGACCTACTTCTGTGACTTCCATATGACATCCAAAGAGTTGGATGAATGCCAATACTGTAATAAGTTGATGTGTTGATAGTATGACTATCAAATCTGTCTAAAATCCTTAGTGAAGGACTCAGATAGAGCATCGGAATAATCTACATATAATCATTGACTTTGACTTTCTTATTTCATAAGATAAAATCCGTATCCCAATCTTCTAATGACATTTGCAATTAGTTGCATATATATATTAGAAGATTAGAAATTTGATCTTAAGGTTTAATAGTCATCTACATGGATATTGATGTAATTGTTGCAGCAATCTCTGTTGGATAGATAGACTTCATATTCTCAGTGGGAGAGCCCTTAGTCTTGGAGAATGTCTCTATGACCTAGATACAAGAATACACTCATAGTTTATTTCTAAATGTTGGAAATAAACATGAATTCTGGAATAAGCCTATCATAAAGAGTTATGATGGATATATTTCAGATAGTAATCTGGCATCTAGTGGACTCTACTAAATTAGAAAATTAATGAAAGGTTCATTAAGATTTCTAATACTGAAAATTAAACCTTGATAGATTAATAGGAGGATGAAGATCATTTGACAATGATTTGGTATCAAGTCTGGACATATGTCTACTGATGTGATCAATAGACTGGAAAGATATGAAACTTTAGAATGTCTAAAATTTCAAATCTTACATACTTGTGAATATTGTATTCAAAGTAAAATGTCCAATACACCCTTCTTCGAGAATGGTGTTAGATATCGAGGTATTCAAGATCTCATACATATTGATGTATGTAGATCATCTATATCATAGTAAACATTATGGATATGTGATATCTATTGATGATTATGTATGATATGATATTTCTTCTCTTCACCTGAGAAACCTTTGAAATGTTCAAAGATTTCACAATTTTGGTTTAGAACCAAAGTTTGAAGAAAGATGAAATGAATTTGATCTAACCTAGGTAGCTTGTACCTGTTAGATAAAATTCAAAGAATACCTTATAGAGATATGAATATCATTTCTATCTCACTCCTGATAAACCTGAACTCAATAGAGTTGTAGGGAGATACAATTGGATCACGTATGACATGATTTGATCAATGATGAATTTTAGCATAATTACCTCTTAGTTTCCAGCTATATATAGAAACTACACTATATATCCTTAATAAGATTCCATGCAAGTAAGCTGGAATTAAGCACTAGAGAGTGCTACTTCATTAGAAAAATAAAGGATGGTATGGGATACCTACTTTATGACCATGAGATTCTTAAAATATCTCACCTCTGAGAATGTGATTCTTAGAGACTGAGACTCTTGAGAATCAAGATGAAAATGAAGTGAAGGAACTCATTTAATCTTGAGAAGATAATGAGGCTCCTGAAATCGGGAACTAAAAGGACAATTAAAGATGAAACACTAATACCTCTTCAAATGAGTTTGAGGATGTATTCCATGTGTCGATTAAGTCTGACAATGATCGGACTTCATGTGATGAAGCTCCTAAGGATCATGACATGGAAAGATGGATATTAGCAATAAAGTCTAAAGAAGACTTCATATACAAGTGTTGTATGTAGACCCCCGAGGATCCACCTATATGGGTAAGACCCATAAAGGTGTAAATGGATCTTCAAGAGAAGAGGGAACCTGATGAGAAGGTAGAGACCTTCAAAGCACGGTACATAGCCATGAGCTACACACCGTAAGAGAAGACATTGCTTGCAATGAGACTTGCTCTTCGGTAACCATGCTTAAAATCATCAGAATATTGCTAACCTTAGCTACACAACTTGACTATTGCATCTTCAAGATGTAAGTCAAGATTGCATTCCTCTAAGAATACCTCTCTGAGGATATTCACATGAAGTGGCCCCAGGGCTTCATGATTGAGGAAAGCAAGGTGTGCAAGCTGAAGAAATCCATCTGTGGACTGAAATAAGCTTCTTGTAGTTGGAACATCAGATTTGATGAAATCATAAGTGTTATGATTTCAGATAGAATCTTGATGTACCATGTGAAGCTTAGTGGGAGTGTCATTGGGTTCATCGTGCTAAATGTAGATAATATCCTAATCATTTGGAATGATATAAGGATGATAATAAGTGTTTTATAGACTGGCTATTCCATACCTTGAGATATGATCTCAAGAATACCTCTTAGATCTTAGTTCTGAAGTTGTTCAGAAGCAAAGAAAAGAGGGTATTAAGACTGTCACATTTATAGTACACCTTGGACATATTCCATTCTTGAAAATTCCAAGAAAGACTTCCTTCCCTTAAGATTTGGTACTGACCTATCTAAAGGGATAGCACCTCAAAGAGTTGAGGAAGTGAATGCTAGAACTGCTTGCACTTGTGCATCAGTTACGAGAAGCTAAGTGTATGCTAGATGTGTACAAAAGCTAGATATCTGCCATGTAGTGGGAGTAGTAAATTGTTGCTAATCCAACTATGGTGAGAAAACACTTGATAGCAGTAATAACAAAATCTTCATAGATGACAAGATTTTTTGAGATAGCGATCTCAAAGTCATATCTTCAAAAGTTTAAGACTTTATAGATAGAGATCTAAAAGGTTTTAACTGTGAATACCTTAAGAGATAGTGATATCCAAGAATAAGGATATTCTCATAAGGATTATGGAAATACTGGTTATAATAATTACTGAGCAATAGTGTCAAGGACACTATAATTGCTTTATCAAGATTGAGTATTGGTTGCATAAGATACAACATTCTCATTGGATGCGAGCAATGTTACCTAGAGATATGCAAGTGTCGTAAAAGGACTTGGCATAGTCTATTGGGAACAGAGTGACTGATCAGCTTACCTAACTATTTCGAAATAGCCTATGATTATCACATGAGTGTGGGTTTAAATGATTAGTCCATTAATGGCTCTTTGGGCTAGTGGGAGATTGTTGGACATGTGAGCCCACGGCGAGCCATTATGCAATAAATGTTATTGCAAATATCATTCCCTGATCCGAAATAAAGAATAAATAATTTGCATAATATGTCCCTCTATACAATTAGGGTTATGTACCATGGCCATCTTGATGATCATGCAGTTGTTGATTCAATTATTGAATCATAGAGGCTGGTGCTTGGATGAATATCTAAAGAGTTAGATTGAGGACTCATCAAGCACCGTCAAATGATTGTTAAGAGATGATCTCCAGCCTGAGTAGGAGATGGCAATCCTTTCTCACATAGGTTGATATCTGACCGACCTCTTGATGCAGGTCCTCTGCATGGGAATAGTGATTCGGAGGTGTCAGATTAGTTAGGTCAAAGAGTTGACTTAACGAGATCGAGATGACCTAAGTCCTATGTTGAATGCTGTCACAGCATAGGTACGCATCCTCTGACCACAGACAGATGTATTACTATATGTCTGAGTATGTACATTTGGCACACCGATAGGTTGATGGCCTAACCAAGGTCTATACACCGGCGAGCTGGTGTGCATATAAGGGTATATGAGTAATACGATCTCTCAAAGGGATCATACAGGTTCACTACTGAACCGGAAGACATGAGCTCACTCATGAGATATTGGGAAGAATCAAATTCCGTGCACGGTCGTCTCGCTTTGGAAGCTTGACTGAATTTGTACGTTTGATATATACTTTTGGAAAGTATATGATCAAGACCTAGGTATGATATATGCTTTTGGAAAGTATATGATCGATACCAAATCCCAATGATCAAATGAGAAACTTATTGATAAAAACCCTGAAGAAGACAGTATAAAATTGATCTTGATCTTCGGGTTGATCATAGGTCTTCCAGTATGCAGGATGTATAGGTATTGGGAATACCTGAGGGTGTTGTGATCATAAACGATTGTATATCCATGACGCTTCCATTCCGAG
Organism: Ottelia alismoides; assembly: GCA_037367405.1. NCBI lineage: Eukaryota > Viridiplantae > Streptophyta > Magnoliopsida > Alismatales > Hydrocharitaceae > Ottelia > Ottelia alismoides. Next base: position 625,083 of record JAZKJV010008677.1, read on the forward strand.
GGAGTGATGAAACAGGTCTGGATTTTAGTGACTCCTTTCATTAGAGAAGCAATCTGATCTTAGTCCAAGATACAATGAGAAGATTAGATTTGCTATCTTGATTTAATCAAGCATCTATGAGAGGTTCATAAGATCTGGATTTGAGATAAGATATCAATATCCAAGTCACTATACGTGGAACAATACAATCGCCCTGTCCTTATCTCCAAGTATCTGTGGAGAAAGCACATTATTCTTGAAGGGGTCCAAGAATAATTCATTTGATGAATTACATATCCAAGCAATCCAAGCAAGGACTTAATGATTAAATGAGATTTAATTATCAAGAATAATATGAATATAATTCATATTAAGAGAATGATTATCCGAGATAATTAAATGGGATTTAATTATCAAGGATTGGAGAATGTGGATAATACTATCTATAATATCTGTGTATTATAAATATGATTTATAATATACATATATATTGAAGAGAGAGAGAGAGAGATTTTATAAATAGCATTCGTTAATTATTAATGTGGATTGGATTCACATTAATTAATTAATTGGAAATGCAATTTACAAATTAGTTTGGGTTGTGAATATGATTCACATATTTTCAATGGCATGATTGAAAATTTGAAATATTAACAAATTAATTTGGAATTAATTTGGTGAATAATTTTGTGATAACAGTTATTACAAATTAATAAGAGATAATATGATATAATAAAAAGGAGATAATAGCCACCATTGTTGAGGTGGCGTCACCCATGAAAAAGTCATGGGTGACGCCCCAATTTTAGGAGGCAACATTATCTCCATTTTATTATCTTGATTAATCTCTTAATTAATTGATTTATGTTAAATTAAATTATGTTGATAATGTTGCAACATATATTTAATTTAAATATAAATTAATGTTGTTGGTTTTAGCCAACAACAATCATAGCCATTGATTATTACATAGAATCCCATGGTCGTTGGATCTATGTGTCCCATGGATTGAGATCCATTGGATCCTAAACTAATATAAAAGGAGGGCTAGCCTAGCCTTTCTTGGTACATTATTAAGAGTTGTAGAAGCCTACTCTCTCTCTCTCTCATTATCGCCCTTTCTCTTTCTCTTCTCCAAAAAGTGGTCGTCCACTTTGTGTTGAGAAGGAGAGCCTCTCACGCCTTCGCCTTCGATGACTCGAGGATCTACTTCTTCTTTGGGGTTGCTTGCCTTATAGGAAGATGACGGATTTCGTTTGACGAAATCAGGGGATTCATTGCTTGGATCTTCATCGAGGATTGCGGGAGGAACGCGACTCATCATCGTGCTCGCAAGTGCGTTCTTCGTGGATCGGACTTAAGACAGGAGGATCTCTTGTTTGGGATCTCACGATTACAACCACGCTCCAAGAGGTATTCCTTATACTTTGTGGTTTGATGAAACGATCCGAGAAGTGTTCTCGTGATCATGTGGTTTCATCTTTAGTTTTAAAAATTTTAATTTCAACCGCATCTAGCGACTAGTGCGACTAGTTGCTCCGATTGCATACGATGCGATCGACACGCTTCCGTGATGCGCTTAAGGATTCTCAATATCTTTCAGTCCATAGGTTGTTAAAACCATGGTGGACATCCACCCTATTTTTAGTAAATAGATGGAGCCTCTTTTAATTAAATCCATTTATCAATTAATTGTTTTAATTGAGATAATTTGGAAATTGTTTTCAAATTATCTCTTTGTGTTTTTTCCTATTTATTTGAAACTAAAAGGAAACACAAATCAATTTTAACCATTGATTAGTGACAGCATACGGATTAGGATCCATGGAAAGAAACACATCAATATAAAACATTGATCAATGTGAGCACATGGGTTGGGATCCGTGGACATTCAGAATGATATAAAAGAGAGACCAACCCTTGTCCTCTTTACACAAGTTGAATGCAAGTGTTGCATTAACAAAACTCGCGCTCTCTCTACACGTCCACTCTTTCCCTCCATAACCTTAATGGAGATCGCGATCGTCGACATGCTGATGTTGTGATACCAGACTAATCGCTCGAGGAACTCTATCTTTTTCGGTGCCTTGTGCTTATAAAGACAACGGATTTCGTGCGATGAGCAGGAGGTTCCTTGCTTGGATCGTGGTGCGGGAAGCACGTGAATCATCATTATGCCCGCAAGTGCATTATCGTTGGATAAGACTTAAGTCAGGAGATTTCTTCCGAAGCTCTGAGGATCACAAACACGCTTCAAGAGGTAAGCCTAAATTCGTGTAGTCTTGATGAAACGGCATGCGAAATGTTCTCGTGCCATGTGGTTTCATCTTAATTTTTTTTTTGTTTTTCCTTTGTCATGCCATGCCAACTAATATGACTAGTTGACCTAAATCGGATTTGATCTGATCTCCACGCTTTGGTGATGCGCGAGGCTAGCACGTTGCCTTCAATTATATACTTCTCCTCTCCTTTCCTTTTCCCTTCTCCCCTAAAAGAAGAAAGAAAGCCATGAGTACCTTCGAACTCGGCCTCCACATCGACCCCAGATCTCCCCTTCTAGATAAAGGAGAAGGTGCATCTTATGCAACCCTTCAGGACAAAGGGGAAGGTGCATATCCACTCCTCAACTATAACCATGCCAACATCCATGAAGTCCTCGAGAATGAGCTCCATATGACCTCATTCCACGAATATTTCCTTAGCACCCACTTGAAGCTTTCAAATTCACTTGAGGTTACAGCTGGACAGTTGCGTGCATGGACTGTGAGGATGCAGGAACACAAAGCTAGAGGCATATTGTCATGCACGAGATTAGTAAGCATGGATAAGCAGCTGGAGGAGGACCGGAGGCATAGAGTGACGCTTGAGAGCAATACATGACACTGGAGAAGGGTCAGAGTGGTGGATATCTTCAATGCATGTGAGTATGACCTGCTCGAGGAGGAGATGCACTACGGGAATCGCACTGCTCCGGGCTCTGAAATTACACTCAAGCCATAGATGTTTATGCCTCTGGTATGTTTGTTTTTGAATTAGCATATTGAAGATACCATGGGGGATGAATGAGGATGGATTCTGTTAAATCGTTGAATTTGTGGAAGAGGTAAATTTTGTGAAAGGAGACATCGAAGTGCTGATAGAACTGTCTAGTTAACCTAGTTTCAAACTAGTAGAGATGGCAAACATGTTTTCTTGGGGTCTGGAGTGCGTCAGAAAACCCACATAGCAGACCCACAATGAAAGACATGGAACATCATATTGAAATGATTGTTCTTAGAAGATCAAATCATGTTGTTAGAAAACTAGCATAGGCTCTGATACCCTGTTAGAAAATGAAGAATACGACAGCGTAATATCAGAGATACAGAATAAACAATAATGAACACCGAGATTTTTACGTGGAACCCTACTCCCTAAGGAGCGGGATGAAATCACAGGAGAACACCTCAAAGGGTTGATTCTTCTATTGAAGTTTCTCTCCTGATACAATGGGTCTAGAGCTTCTTATATAGCCTCCACTGACCCTCCAAGTCTACAAATAATATATGTGGGACTAAATCACAGGATGTGGTAATTGGACCCTGGAGGGATCCAATTACTCATTTACACATGAGTGACACATATACTCCAACACTCCCCCTCAAGCTTGAGCATGCAATGCTCAGTTTGGACAAACAGAAAGAAATCTCAAACTCACAATACAAGACACCATAGACAATATCAACTCAATGCATACAAAACCGTCGGTTGTTATCGAGGACGTTGCTTCATGCTATGCAGGTGGGGAGGAAAAAACGAGCTGGAGTGCGAGTCGAACTGTGTCTCCTCTTCCGAGAACATGTGCTCTATATTGCACATGTCAGAGTCACTGAAACTGAATGAGTCTCCTTGTCGGAGTACTCTGACCCGCCACATGTAGAAGACTGAACCATGTGGACAATTACTCCATCTCTGAAGGGTCAAATGGAAAAAAAGCCATGGAAACATCCTCGTCGGAGTCCACGGTCGTTGAAGAATGGAGTCTGAAAAGTCTCCTCGTCAGAGATCTGGGTCTCTCCCATACTGGCTCAGAGAATGGGATCTCTACTTTGGAGTCCCTGTGAAACCACAAGAAAACCCTAACCCACATGGCATAGAGAATGGGACCTCTACTCTGGAGTCCATATGGATTACATGAAAAATCTGAGACCAAAAACAAAGATGGGGACCACACAAACGATGATCGCAAACTTGTAAGAATCAAACTGAAGACTCGGAACCAATCTAAACATCGAGTCCGAATCTGAACAGTAGAGTCTGAAAATTAACATGGAGTCTAAACTGCAAAATCTGGACTCAGACTTGTAGAACTCTACACAATACTCCCACGTTCTCCCATACTTGTCGGAAAATAATGACATCGACAAAGTTAGGAGAAGACATAAAAAGATGGGGAGAAATAAAAAAACAATAAGTCGATCTTTTTTAAATAATTTTTGTATGGATTCTTTTTGTACGATCCCTCCTTTTTTCCTACAGTTATTTCCTCTGTTTTATATATAGCCGTCTTTTTTTCACATACAGTTTCTTTTGTATGCACCCTTTTTTTGCAAATGAGGCCACTCTTTTTTCGTCCTCTCTTCTCCTTTTTTTTGGAATACACTGTAGCGGGAGGTCCATTGGGCCTCTTCTCTTTTTTTCTTCAGTAACAACTGGACTCGTTGGGCCTAAAGAATTTTTTTATAAAACCGTCGGCCCACTTGATCCCTTATTTAGGGTTCCCAATTGGGAACTCTTCTCTCAAAGAACCATGCCTCCAATAGGGGCCTTGATGCAGATCGCCACCGCTTGGAAGGGAGGGATCCGGAGTTGCTGCTACACCATCTTCTCCGCCTAGAGAGGCTTCTTCCTGTAGGGGCCTCCGCATGGAGGGGAGGGATCCAGAGTTGTTACACCATCTTCTCTGCCTGGAGAGGCTTCTTCCTGAAGCGGCCTCCGCATGGAGGGTGCACGTGAGGAAGAGGTGTCTGGAGGTATCGTTGGAGGAGGCAGTACACATGACCTGGAGGTCCCATCACCGCCCCGGCACTGTTGGAGGGCTTCTTCTCCAAACTAGAGCTCTACCTGCCAAGTTCCTATGCACGAGGGTTGCTCCTTGCACGAGGGCTTCTTCTTCGAGTGTTGATGCTAATACTGCTAGATCTCGCATTGTCATGCTCTGTTACATGCAGATCTTGTCGCGTGGTGGAACAGTAGGTGTTCTTTAGAACTTGATGTCGCGTAAAGGAGAAACCACCGCCTGGATCTGAATTAAGGTCCGCGTGTCTGGGATCGGTGCCGCCTGGCATCGGTGATCTTCTTTGACAAACTCCATGTACCTATGTTTTGCACCCCTCTTTGAACTTGAATTAAGGTTTCATGAAGAAACCCGCATCATAAGAGTGAGAGAGGAATCGCATAAGCACCTGGATCTGGAGATCATGTGAATGTCGACAGAGATTTTTCAAAATGCCGAACAGAACTAGGGTTCCAGGAACCCTAGAATCAAAAGAGGAATGATCGAATAAGAATAAACTGCCATCGGGATGTCGTTGAATCTTCTACAGTATTAGTGTTTCAAAATAAATCCTACAATTCTTGAAACAATATCAAATAAATTACAGAAGAAAATAGAATCTCGAATAAATCATAAATATAAAATAATTCTCGAGATTCGAACCCGCTTTGATACTATGTTAGAAAACTAACATACGCTCTGATACCATGTTAGAAAATGAAGAACGCGGAAGCATAATATCATATATACAGAATAAACAATAAAGAACAACGGGATTTTTTCATGGAACCCTACTCCTTAAGGAGCGGGATGAAACCACAGGAGATTCGGAGAATGCCTCAAAGGGTTGATTCTTCTATTGAAGTTTCTCTTCTGATACAAAGGGTATGGGGCTTCTTATATAGCCTCCACTGACCATCTAAGTCCCACAGATAGTAGATGTGGGACTAAACCACTGGATGTAGTAATGGACCCTGGAGGAATTGAATTACCCATCCACACATGAGTGATGCATATACTCCAACACATTTTGTCAGTGAACTCGGTCTAGTCCTCATTACATTGAATGACGCCAAAGAGGGAATAGATGATCAAGCACATATAGCATGTTCCCCTCCAAAAACATCACTGTGGTAGAACTTGAAGAAGAAGTGAGAACCATGCACGAGTATATAGATCTACCGGAAAAAGATGTCACCCTTTCTGTAGAGATATATCTATATTCCTATGTACCTTTTCTATTATTTTATTTCTTTATGTCTATCTTATGTAATTTACCTAAAGGGTAGAGAGCCTAGGGTTCCCATGAATAAACTCTCTTATTTTTTCAACATGGTATCGGAGCGGCGGTCCTATTAACGAAGCTCTCGTACCCAAAACCCTAACCCTAACCCCACCTTCATACATCGCTACCTCTTACACGCATTGCTGCCCCTGCACGCCGTTGCTCCCGCACATCGCCCTTTCGTATATTGTCACCATCTAGGACATAATGAGGATACATGCTATTCCAAGCATGCCTTTTCGGCTTCAACCCATGTAGCAGAGCAGGTTGAGTCTCCTACTGCACCTATTTCTGATCAGAGGTTTGATGACTTCGTAGGTAGACTATAGGATATCATGCCTCCTACTTCATCACCGAGGTCATTCAGATGTAGCGGCCACCGCATCTGCCAGTACGTCTGCTATGGTTAGTACCTCATGTAGTACTTTTGCTTTAACATCCTGTCACTGATCTGAGATTACTGAATGGATTATGGGGCAACGCACCATTTATGCGGGGATAGAGATTGACTTACAGCATATAGACATGTTCCACCAAGGAGAACTGTTGTGATTGCAGATGGGATACATTCTCTGATCACTAGACAGGGGGAGATTTGTTTGACGCCATCGATGCGTCTGTAGAATGTGTCACATGCTCCTGATTTCTCTATGTATTTGTTATCTATTAGTCATATCACAGAGGATTTGCCTTGTAGAGCTATTTTTGACCCATCGTCTCTTGTTTTTTTGGACATTCTTATGGGTAGAGTGATTGGGTGTAGCCGTGAGCATGGTGGTCTTTATTGTATGGTCAGAACTCCATATGCTAGTGTATCCTCTTATGCAACAGGACCAGTTTCTCCTTATACCTGGCACCTACGCTTTGGTCACCTCCCTCTCCAGAAGATGAGTCATATGTTGTCGCAGATTTCACCACGTTCTTCATTCCAGTGCTAAGCATGTCAGTTGGGAAAGCATCATCGGTCTGCTTTTTCTAGTCGTCGGAGTTAGAGTAGAAGCTCCCTTTTTGAGTAATTTTATGTTGACATTTGGGGTCCGAGTTGTGGTCCTGATCACCAGGGACACCAGTTTTATCTTGTTGTCGTGGATGATTTTTCTCATTTGTCATGTGTGTTTCTTTTGAAAAATAAATCTGCAGCATGGGATGTGATCAAAACTTTTATCAATGAAGTGCAGAATATTTTCTCTACTTCTGTGAAATTTGTGCGGGCTGATAGTGTTTTGGAATTTTGTACTCGTGTTATATCCCATTTTCTTTCATCCCGTGGAATTATTCATCGAACATCTTGTACTTATACTTCTCAAGTTCTCAACAGAATGATGTTGCAAAGAGAAAGCATCATTATCTACTTGATGTCACTCGAACTCTTCTCATTCATAGTCGTGCCCCGCATCGTTTTGGGGTGATGTTGTTCTTACAGCATGCTACTTGGTGAATCGCATACCATCATCTGTCTTGGGTGAGAAAATTCCTTTCTCTATAGATTTCCCTAAGAAGGAGTTGTTCTCACTTACTCCTCGTGTGTTTGGCTCTGTTGCTTTTGTTTACCCGTTGATTCCAGGTCTTGACAAGATCTCTCCAAGAGCTGTCAAATGTGTCTTTGTTGGGTACTCCACGACCCAGAAGGGATATCGATGTTATGATCCATTGTGCAGGAAATACCATATAAGTGTCGATGTCACATTTTTTGAGTTTGTGATGTACATCTCTCCTACATGTGACACGTTGGCTTCATCAGACTCAGATAATGAGGTTTACATGCCACCCCCTCTTACGAGTCAGACACCTCCTCCCGTGCATGTAGTTCCACCACTGCCACCACCACCAACTCTTCCACCCCTCCTACTACCCAGTCGCATGTGCCCATTATTCCACCATTACTTAAATTCTATACCGTCGGACTGCTTATGCTTATGGTAATCGCCCTTCATCCAGTATGCTTCAGGTTTGTTCTGATAACATGGTTCCTAACGATGGATATCTATGCAAGAATCATTGCAGGAGTGGTTCTCAATGACCTGGATATACTAATTGCAATTTAGAAGCAGAAGCGGTCTTGTGGTTCCTACCCTCTTGCTTCTCAGGTCTACTTTCATCATCTGACAAGGGAATTTCAAAGATTTGCAGTGGCTCTATCTGCCGTAGACATTCCACGGAATTATCAGGAGGCCTTGAAAGATAGTCGTTGGTGCTTGGCTATGTAGAAAAAAAAGGCTACTTTGCAATCACATTGTACCTGGAGTTTGTTGTCTGCTCTCTTGAGGCGTCTGTTGTAAGTTGTAAATGGGTGTTTATTGCTAAACATCATGCAGATGGGAGCCTTGATCGCTACAAAACAAGATTAGTCGCACGAGGACTTACTCAGACCTACGGCATAGAATACTTGGGCACATTTTCTCTAGTGGCTTGTCACTCTACTCTACGTGTCCTACTTTCAGTAGCATGGTACGTGATTGGCCTTTGTTTTAGTTGGATGTTAAAAATGTGTTTTTGTCTGGAGATCTACAGAAGGAGGTTTACATGCAGCAGCCTCCGGGGTTTGCTAAAGCAAAGTCCAAGGGCGTGGTTTCAGAAGCTCTCGGATCTGATTGAAAAGCAAGGGTTCAAGAGGTCAAATGCAGACCATTCACTCTTAGAGGTACAGTTGTCATTATGGTCTACGTGGATGATATACTTGTTAGAGGAGATGATGTGCAGGGAGTAAAGATGATAAAAGAATTTCTGGGTCGTTAGTTTGTTACCAAAGATTTTGGTACCTTAAGATATTTCTTAGGGTTGGAATTTGCTACGAATGTGCAGGGTCTTGTGATAACCCAAAGGAAGTATGTTACAAACATGCTTTTTGAGACAGACATGATTGGGTATCGACCATCTACTACTCATATGGACCCTAGCATGAAGTTATATGATGATGATACAGATGAGGTCGACAGAAGGAGATATAGAGAGATGGTGGGAAAGCTCCTCTATATTACTATTACTAGACCCGATATCTCCTTTGCAGTGAGTCAGGTGAGGCAATTCAAGGAGCAACCCTGACAGGTTCACATGGATGTTATATATATGATCTTGAGATATTTAAAACTTTCTCCAGGTATAGGATTACTATTCAGAAAAGGAGCAACTCTTTCTTTGTCTGCATGTGCTGATGCAGACTATGCAAGATGTCTTAAGGATAGGAAGTCTACTTCAGACTTCGTTGTATTTGTTGGTAGTTCTCTCGTTTCTTGGAAAAACAAGAAATAAATGGTGGTGGCTAGATCAAGTGTCGAATCTGAGTATAGGGCTATGGCCCAAGCAAGCACAAAAATGATGTGGGTTCGAGCAGTGTTAGCAATTTTGCATATAAATGAACCTCTATCCATGCAGCTACAATGTGATAATCAAGTTGCTTTATTTATTGCGAATAATCCTACATTCCATGAAAGAATTAAACATATTGAAGTAGACTGCCATTATATTAGAGATATGATTCAGAAGGGTTTGATTTCTACCTCTTGTGTCAGTTCAGGAGAGCAAACAACAGATATATTTACCAAGGCATTACTAAGGAGGCCACTTCAGATGTGTTCGTCCAAGATGAGCATGATTGATATCTATGCTCCATTTTGAGGGGAGTGTAGAGATATTTCTATGTTCCTATGTACCTTTTCTGTTATTTTATTTCTTTATGTGTATCTTATGTAATTTACCCATATGTCTCTCATATATATAAGAGAGACTAGGGTTTCCAGGAATAAACAACTCTCTTGTTTTTCCCAACACTCTCCAACCAAGAGCCCAACATCATCAATGCTTCAACAAAAATGAAGGAAGAAGAATCGCAAACAAATATTATGAAAGAGAACAATCTCAGAACTTCCTCAAGGATAAATTTCCAAGACAATATAGAGGTATTAGATGAAGGCACTATTGGTCCTTGGCTATTGTGAAGAAGACCTAGAGTAACAGAGGAGGTTGACTATCGTGCTCGACTACAGGGAGGTGTACAAGGCGATGGTGATGTCTCAGGTGATGATGATAATGATGGAAATGGGGTGTTAGAGAGGGATTAAACGAGGAGGAGGAAGGAGGTGGGGTTTTAGTGAACAATAAAATAAAGGGGTTTTTACCCGGCAGACCCTATAATCTTTATCAATTACCTCCACGACTTTTGAAACGGTCTAATTCCCTCCTCGACCTTGTAAACTTGCTAACCCTTACCCTAAGAACCCTGTGGTTAACTCACACCAATTCATCCGTTAAATTTAACCTGATTCTGTGGAAAAGAGGTGCAAGTTGCCCTTTTTGTTTGATAAATTTACAAAAATACCATCTTCCTCCACCTCCTCTTCTTTCCCCTCCTTTTCTTCACCAGGGAAGCAATCACCTAGCAGTAGATATGATCATCCCCACACCAATTCTCCAGAGCACGATTATCCTTGAAGAAAACCCTGTGAACATCCTAGCCACCGAGACGAGCACGCAATCGGAGATGGGGATGAAGCAAGCAGTCGTGTATGAGACGAAGGATCCCAACGATGCTGATGGAAGAAGAAATGTAGGACCGATATGGCGGTCCATGGTGCTGGCTTGCCTGGTGAACAACATCGTCATCTGCGCGAAGAGGATGACGAAAACCAAGCTCGTTGACCAAATCGGAAACAGCTTCAGAACGGCTGCAACATCTCCATGGGCAATCGGCACCTTTGGGTCTTCTTGGAGACGAGCATGGATGTGATAATGGTAGGTCGTTATGCCAGCAAGGAAGATAAGCAGAGAGAGCAGCACAGTAATGGATGGGATCCCGAAGCTGAGACCTCAACCGATGTTATCTTGGATATAACTGGAAACCATGACGCTTATAGCAGTGCCGACGCATGCAACAAAGAAGCACCTACTGAAGAAGGAGCTCTTGGATCCGTATTCGATGGGTCATCGGCGTCGAACTGGTTAGCACCGAAGGCTTTCATGCATGGCCTTTGGCCTCCTTGCGCAATGGACTCCAGATATATGGAACAGAAGAAGGAGACCTGGAAGGTGGAGGGTGAGCAACCATCTCTGCTGCATGTTGGTCACAGCGGAGGGACAGTGACGGATAATGTCAACATGATCATACTCTGTAGTCAGAGTTGGTATAACGAGTTAAATCTTATGCATAAAAGGATGTCAATCATACAAGAGATGATATGGGAATTTAATTATATGATCAATGAAGTGGTTGCCAAACTCCCTCAATCTATGATTCACAATGAGTTGAAATATATTCATCTGTTTGCTGGATCTTGCCAGTGGGACGGCGATTAGATTTTGGAACAGAGTTTAAAGATCAATGATAAGATATAATACAGGAAAATCAACCACGGTGTAGAGAAGAAACATGAGGATGATGGTCCTGTAGCGGCCGAGCCATGAATCTGTAGAGAAGAATCTGCAGGCATCATTGAGACGACCTTAGACCACACGTCGATGTCGACTGCAGCCGCAGCGGTGGAGACCCCTAGTGTGAAAAAAAATTGTAATTTGGTGGATGGATGGAGATGAGGTAAAGAGAGAGAAATTAAAGAAGAGGAGGAAGAAGATGATGAATGGAAGAAGAAGAAAAAGAGGAAGGAGATGATGAGGTGAGAGATCCACCAGGTAATGCTCCTCTGGTTAGATTAACCCAAGGTATTGACTAAAGTAAAGCTAAATTTAACGGTAGGGTTCGTGGGGTAAGACGGAGCAAGTTTACGAGGTCGAGGGGGGAATTAGCTTATTTCAAAGGTCGTGGAGGCAATTGACAAAGATTATTCCCTAAAATAAACATGATAAATATCCGTCCTTCAATTGAGTTTAGTTAGATTAACTCAGTGGAGCGATTACGTCAGTGAATGAACTTAACGGAGGGGCCTACATGTAGACGGAAGTGAGTTTTCAAGGTTCTCCACGTAATTCGCAATTATGAAGGGAATAACGAATAAGTATGAAATTATACAAGGGTTATATGTCTAAAAATCCCTAATAAATTATTATATCAAAATCCTTTCTTCATTTATTTAATTACTCTAAATTATATAGGCTCCAAATTTTATTGACATCATTTCAGGAGGACTTAAGAGAGTGAAAGTCATGGCAGTTCCAGAAAGATGTAGAGGCTGTGGCATTTGTAGGAGAAATATGAAGAACAAACAGCACAATGATGAAAATAATTCCACAACTGTTGCTATAGACTAGGGAGGAGACAGTAGAGGAGACATTACTGAAACAATGTAAAACAGGGACCACACTTACGGTCTAGAGGATGAATTCAAACAGATCCATTTACACTAAGAGATGCCAAATTCATTTGAAAAGCCTACAACTACAGCTACTTATGCCATTGACTATTTACCTTAAATAATGACCACACTTAGGATACTAAAAAACAAGCAAACGAACCATGACAGCTCAGACAGATTCCGAAGATTCTACAGTGTCATACCATAAATAATTACAAGGATAGGAAAATTTTGACAGTGCCTTTCTTTAAACTGATGCGTTTCCATTCTTTTGCTAACAAAACAAAATTTTAAATATTTATAGATTAAAATATTCATAGATTCCTGTATCAAACAGAACAATCACATCAGTTGAAGTATAACGACAGTTCACCCAGAACGAGTTTTTATCGTAAGACTTGTTTGGTTGACCCCTCCTGTAAACTCAGAGGAAAGATCATAGAAGATCAAGGATCAAGGAAAAGTTTACCAGGCCTTTAGGAGCATTTTCTGCAACTTCAGCTGGTTGGTCAGCTCCAATGCTAGCAAAGCAAGCTCCCTTGCAATTCATATATTTCTGCAGACTAGTTTCATAGAAAGTACAAACAGATTCCATTACTTGGTAATAATATTTTATCCACTCTCCTAGTTGTTGTCAATTAGGTATTATTGACACTGCAGACCCCTTAAAATCATGTCACAATTCACAGTCAAACTGTAAAAAACATCATCGTCAGAGATGATTCCACTAATGACATTAGACAAAATGAAGATATTGTTTATGATAAAGAAAATTCCAATTCCTCCAGGAAGGAATTTGGTAGTCATCATGAGAAGTCCAAAGTAACATTTGTCCTCATCTGTTTCTTGTGAACCGTACACATGCACAGCAGTATAACATTGACAACTTCATTAAATTTCTGATGAGGAGCCGGGAGGCGATCCAGAAATTGTACAGAAGTAAATTGCAATTACCAGCAAATCTCACTATTTAAAGCCATAAACCCGTGCTTCCATGCAATCTCCCCCTTTTTTGTCAAGGCCTAAGTTTACATCATACCACAATCCATTCCATCATTATGGGAAAAAGACATTTCTATTTTTTGCACACCCACAAAGTGGAGCCCTAATCCATGTAGCTAAAGATGAGTATGTTAACTTGTATAAACTGAGAGATATGCAAAAACAACCTCGAGCACACAACTAGAATAAACATGATGTACATATAAGGCTTTATCCTCTAATATGCCCAAAATTAGAGCATATTCTATCACAATATGTCACCTTTTGCATCATAATTTGAGACATAATGCGTAATTTTCCTCGAAATGTGAGCTTGTATGCAACTATAATCTATTAGATTTTAGCAACATCAAACATTATTATTTGTTTTTGTAAAAAAGAAAACAAAGAATGGAATTGTTTTATTATTCAATGGCTCTTGGGTTTCTTATATAGCATGAAACCCTAGAGAGGCAAAAGCAGAAAAATATATAGATAGCCTTGAAGGGGTTACATGATTCAATAAACACAAAGATAAATAAACCATCAACTCACTCCCCCTCAAGTTAAAGAATATATATTCGATCATGCCCAACTTGGAAACCATCCATGAGAGGCGTTTCATTGGTGGCACCTTCGTGAATATATCTGTAAGCTGAAGATCCGTAGAGATATGAGGAGTAGTAATCCTCCCTCGTACTGCATCTCGAATGAAGTTGCAGTAAACTCCAATGTGCTAAGTTCGCTCATGAAAAACAAGATTGGTGGTAATGTATGTAGCAGACTTGGCACCACCGTACAAGGGGACTGGCGTAGTAGTAGGAATTAGGAAATCCAAGCTCATGTAGAAAGGAGACGATCCACGTAACTTCACAAGTGGCTTGGGTCATCACCTTGTATTCTAAATATGCACTCTGTCTAGAAACCATTGTCTATTTCTTGCTACACCATGTAACAAGGTTGCCACCAACAACCATAGCGCATCCTGTAGTAGGTCGTCGATCCTTATGTGAACTGGCATAGTTCACATCGGCATAAGAGGTGACATTAACATGGTCATTGGACCCGTAGAAGAGGCCATGCCCTAGGGATTCCTTCAAAAACCAAAGTATCAAAAGAATATCCTGCCAATTGTAGAGAGGTCTCTCCATATGCCGACTTGCGATGCATACAATATATGATATATTTATTCTAGTTACAGTAAGGTAAAGAAGTTTACGCACTATCGTGAAGTGTCAAACCTCGGATTATTGGATATAAGAGTGTTTTCGCAGTTTTGCTAAGATGCCAAACAATTTACATCCAAGTAGTCCAACCTCTGTAAGAATATCTAAACAATACTTACGTTGCGATAGAATATAATTCATTTGTAGTGCGTATAACCTCGAAGCCAAGAAAGTATCAAAGTTGACCAAGGTTCTTGGTAACAAATATCTTCTGGAGGAAGTTCTAGGTCTCAAAAATGCATGTTCTATCATTATCAGTAACAATCATAACTTTAACATAGACATCTAGTGTAACACCAAATAATCACCAGTGGACCATCGTCTGATAAACACCGAATAATCAAATGTCATTCCGTGGAAGCAAAGAGAGTTGATCACAGTAGGAAGCATGTCAATCCAGGCTCATGGACTCTTCTTTAGGCCATAAATATCCTTACGAAGTTGGCACACGCTCCCCCTCGATGGAATAACCCGATGGTTGCATCATGTATACCTCCTCCTCGAGGTCTCCATACAAGAAACATTCTTTACATGTAACTAAAAGATAGGCTGATTTTTATTAGCAACAACAAATAGAATGGTTCGAAAATACCACATCCTAGAAACTAGAGAAAATGTCTCAAAGTACGACATAGGTCTGAGCAAGGGATCAAATTTCGTCGAAATTTAGCTGAATTTCGGTCGAATTTCGATTTCGGCAAGTATCTGAAATGCGGCCGAAATGGCCTATATCGACTGAAGTTTGTGGCACTAGCTCAAAAACTGACCAAAATGATCAAAATTTTGGTTGAATTTTGACCGAAATTCGGTTGAAGTATCGCTTCGACCAGTCACCGAAATCGAAATTTGAGGCCTTGGGTCTGATGGAAGCCCTTAGCGACAAGCTTGACCTTCAATCTTTCAATAGACCCATCTTGTGAAGGCCCATCGACATGCAACGAGCTTAACACTAGGGGACACAGTACAAGATCCAACATGCCCTGGAGGTAAGTTCATCCATCTCATCATCCATAGCCTTTTTTCCAACCATGGTCTGGCAATGCACTATGATGATCTTGAGTAGTAGTAATAGACATGAGAGCATTGGTAAATTGCATGTCACAATTGGAAAGACTATCAGTCGAAGTAAAGTATAGCATATGATGTACAATACATTCCCTTTTGGATCACTGCAAAGCTATAGGGAGATCATCATATAGCTTGGTGGATCATCCAAGGTTGTAGTGATGGGAAAATTAGAAGAAGGCACATCATCCTACAAGGCACATGCAAAGGTACATGATAGAAGGAATGGTCTGTTTCCGCATGCAGACATTGGGTCTAAGGGAATGTCACTAACATAGTATGTAAAGTAGCTAGCCCGTTCAAAGAAAGTGACATCTACAGAGATATAGTAGCGATGTCCAATTGGATCATAGCACCTATACCTCTTCTGAGTATAGGAATACCCAAGGAAAACACACTTGATGGCCTGCCGCAACAATTTATTTGCAGTCTGGAAGTTACGAACAAATGCATTACAACTAGAAATTCTCAGTGGTAAGGAAAACAATGTCTCACTGAAATATAAGAGAGAATGGGGTTACACCCGTCTACGCAGATGATGGGGCCTTCTTTATGAGATGAATGGCAGTGAGAATATGTGTGAGTAAAGATCGAGCAATATCAAGAAGATGTCGAAGTTTATGTTCTTCTACCCCATTTTGTAGGAGATATACAAACACGAAGTCTAAAGAATTGTCCCTTGAGGCAAAGAAGAGACCAAGTCATGTTGGACAAACTCAAGGGCATTGTCAGTCTATATAGTTTGAACACAAGTAGAGAGAATTTTTATATGTTGAAAAAATGACTTGACAATTTTATTAATCTCCTACCGTTTTTTCAAAAGATACACCAAAGAGGATATGCTATAATCATCAACAAAATTCATAAAATTATCTTTGTTCACTTAAATTACAAACCAGACATAGTCCCCAAACTTCACAATGAACCAAGGAAAAAGGTGAATTCCGATGTACCTCAACCCTAAGAGGAAACGAGATCCTCAAGGAAGGCATGGTTGTTGGAAAGGTAAAGAGCGGCTTGGTTGTCACATTGTAGATGTACGGGAAAAGGCACATTAATAGCTAGGTCAGTCAGAACGGATCTGACCCACATCATCTCAGTACTCCATTGTGCCATAGCCCTGTACTATGACTCTGCACTAGATCTGCGAACCATAGTCTACTTCTTGCTCTTTGTGAAGATATTAGTATTTTCATATTCCATGTGTATCTCTTTCTTATTATCTTATTCTGTTTTCCACTTTATTTAATTTACCCATAGGCCTCTCTACTATATAAGAGAGCCTAGGGTTCTCAGAAATAACAAGCACTCTTATTTTCTCCAACATGGTATCAGAGCGGCGGTCCTAGACCGGTGCTCTCAATTCCCAAGAAACCTAACCCCACCTCCAACCCCTATCCTTGCGCGTCGCCGCCGCCTTCTCTCCGGCGCCGCATCTTCTCTTCGGCGTCGCCTCCTCGGTTCGCGTACGCGCCCTCGCCTTCTCACCGGCGCCGCTGCCTTGCGGGGTCTCCACAGTAAGGTTGCAGCGCAAGCCTTCCGCGCACAGTGCACGCACACCGTGCGCACAGCGCGCTTGCACCGCGCACACAGCGTGCCTGCTCTCGCGTGTACCGCGCGTACGCCCTCGCGCGCTCGTGCACAGCGCGTTCGACTTGCGCGCATCGCGTGCATCGGGTGTTGTCTCGTGCTCGTGTACCGCCTCGGCTCCGACTGTTGGTTGATGGGTTCGCGTGCATGAGTCTACACGTGCACCCAAACCCATATATGTTTGTGTAGACACACAAACGTTGATCTTTTCCACCCGTAGCAATCTTCTTTCAGCACTATGTCTGAGAACAAGGTTGATGTACCCGCTACTGGCGCATTCAAAGGTCCAACGCCTATTGTGAAAATGGACGGGACAAATTATGAGCTCTGGGCCATGCAGTTCATGAGCCTGATGAAGTCGAATGGTAAGAAACATATTCTTACCGAAGAGGAGCCGGTGGAGAAGACTGGGGTGCATGCCTCGTGGGAGGCAGATGATGCGTATGCCAAAGTTTGGCTATCTGGGACGTTGACGATAGAAATCGCCAACGATGTACTACATCAGCCCACGGCCAAGGCCATGTGGGATATTCTAGCGGCGACATATTCACAGGCGCGGAACGAGACCAAGATACTTCAGTTGCAGCATGATATTTTTACAATCAAGCAGAATGGACGCCATCTTCACTCATTGTACACATCCCTACGAGGGATGTTTGAGAAGCTCCATAGCTTCATGCCATTGACAGCCACTCCAGAACAGCAGAAGACGTACAGGAATGTTACCATGGTAGGTGTATTCATGGCTGCCCTTGATCCAGAGTACGATGCTGCCCAGTCTCAGATTTTAGCTGACACTACTATTCCTCCAATGGAGGAAGCTTTTCGCCGACTGAGCCGAATCACTGTCCCTAACTCGACTGCTAGCCAGACACCTTCAGCGATAACAGCCTCCAGGGGTAAAGGTGGCTCCTCTACCTTTCGTGGTCGTGGCCCCCGGGGTCGTGGGGGTCGGATTCGTCAACCACGCAGTTACTGTCATCAACCTGGTCACTCCGAAGACACATGCTACTCAAAGCATGGCTTTCCTGCATCAGCTCGGGTAGCAGAACAAGTTGAGTCTCCTGCACCTTCCTCATTGGACCAGCGATCCGATGATCTGGTTGCCGGACTGAGGAATATTATGCCTCCTGATACAACTCCTGAAGGTCAATCCAATGTGGTCGTCTCTGCCTCTGCCAGTTCACCTGCCACGGCCAGTACGTCAGGTAGCTCTCATGCTCTCACATGTTGTGGTGGATCTATGATTACGAACTGGATTATGGACTCTGGAGCGACACATCATCTTTGTGGGAAGAAGGAAGAGCTCACTTCATATAGACATGTTTCTTCAGGACGAACTGTGGTGATAGCCAATGGGACATATTCCCCGATCACAGGACAAGGGGAGATTAATTTAACACCTTCCTTAAGATTGCAGAATGTGTTATATGCCCTTGATTTTTCTATGAATTTGTTGTCCATTAGTCAGATTACAAAGGATTTAAACTGTCGAGCTATTTTTGACTCCTCATCTCTTGTTTTTCAGGACATACCCTCGGGCAACGTGATTGGCTATGGTCGTGAGCAGAATGGTCTCTATCGTCTGATCCATACTCCTTATGTCGGTGCATCTCTCCATTCTACAGGATCAGACTCTCCATATATCTGGCATCTCCGGTTTGGTAACCACCCTCTTCAGAAGATGAGTCGTATTTTACCCCGGATTTCTCCGAAGTCGTCCTTCCAATGTGAAGTGTGTCAGTTGGGAAAGCATCATCAGTCTACTTTCCCGAGTCGTCAGAGTCGGAGCAGTGGCTCCTTGTTCGAGTTAGTCCACATTGATATTTGGGGTCCAAGTCGTGTTCCTGACCATCAGGGACACAAATTCTATCTGGTTGCAGTAGATGATTTTTCTCCTTTGTCTTGGGTGTTATTATTGAAGAATAAATCTGAAGCAGGTGATGTGATTCAAATGTTTATCAATGAAGTTCAAAATGTTTTCTCTTCTTCTGTGAAAATTGTGTGTTCTAACAATGCATTGGAGTTTTGTACTAGAACTCTGTCTTTGTTCTTTTCCTCTCGTGGCATAATTCAACAAACTTTATGTGCTTACACGTCACAACAAAATGGTGTTGCAGAGCGGAAACATCGACATCTATTGGATATTACTAGAACCCTTCTTATTCAGAGTCATGCTCCACGCTCGTTCTGGGTGATACGGTTCTCACAGCTTGCTACTTAGTTAATTGCATGCCCTCGTCTGTCTTAGGGGAGAAATCTCCTCTCTCTCTCTCTCTCTAGCCTTTCCTGAGAAGGAGTTGTTGTCACTTCCACCCCGTGTATTTGGCTGCGTTGGTTTTGTCCATCAGTTGGGACCAGGTCTTGATAAGCTCTCTCCTCGGGCTATCAAATGTGTGCTTGTAGGATACTCCAGGACACAGAAGGGGTATCGTTGCTTCGATCCGCTATGTCGAAAATATTTTGTTAGCGCAGATGTCACATTCTTTGAATATGTGATGTTTTTCTCTCCTACAGGTGAAAGACTGACTACTTCTCATTATGATACTGAGGTATTCATGCCACCACCTCCCGTGAGTCAGTTACCGCTGGTGCCATCTCCACCACCACCTCCTGTCATACATGCACCTCCACCTTTACCACCTCCAGTGACCGTTGTCCCCCCGTTACCAAAGCATTATACTCGTCGGTCCTCCTCTGCTCAAGGTCATGGCCCGTCATCCAGCAGCCCTCAGGTTGGCTCTGATAACTTGATTTCTAATGATGAGTCTGAGGAACTATTGATACAGGGAACACAGGAGGATACGATTGATGGAGATTTGGACGTGCCTATAGCTATTAGAAAGCAGAGGCGCACGTGTGCTTCCTATCCCATTGCTTCCCAGGTCTCCTTTCATCATCTTACGGGCGATTTCCAGAGATTTGCAGCTGCTCTATCTGCAGTAGAAACTCCACGCAATTATCAGGAGGCCCTGCAAGATAGCAAATGGTGACTTGCTATGGAAGAAGAAATGGTCGCGTTGCAGTCCCGTAGCACTTGGACACTTGTTCCCCCCTCCTTCCGGAGTGTCTATTGTTAGCTGCAAATGGGTCTTTACTGTTAAATATCATGCAGATGGCAGCCTTGATCGGTACAAGGCACGGCTCGTGGCACGTGGTTTTACTCAGACCTATGGAGTTGATTACTTGGACACGTTTTCTCCAGTTGCTCGACATTCTACTTTACGTGTCCTTTCAGTCGTTGTAGCACGTGAATACGTGATTGGCCGCTATTCCAGCTAGATGTGAAAAATGCATTTTTGTATGGAGATCTCCAAGAGGAGGTCTATATGCAGCAGCCTCCGGGGTTTGCTACTGAGGGGGAGTGTCAGCAAGTTTGTAGACTCCATAAGGCAATATATGGCCTTAAACAGAGTCCAAGAGCGTGGTCTCAAAAGCTTTCAGACCTAATTAAACGACAAGGATTCAAGTGATCAAATGCAGACCATTCACTGTTTGTGCAGAAGACGTCTAGAGGTATTGTGGCTATCATGGTGTATGTTGATGATATTATTATTACAAGAGATGATGGGCATGGAATCAAGATGGTGAAAGATTTTCTGGGCAGTAAATTTGTGACTAAGGATCTGGGTACCCTAAGGTATTTCTCGGGGTTGGAATTTTCTATGAATGCACAGGGTCTAGTGATGACCCAAAGGAAGTATGTTACAGATATGCTTGAAGAGACGTGCATGATTGGATGTCGACCTTCCACGACTTCTATGGATCCTAGCATGAAGCTATACGATGATGATACAGATGAAGTTGATAAGAGGAGATACAGAGAGATGGTTGGAAAACTCATTTATGTTACAATTACCAGGCCGGATATTGTGTTTGCAGTGAGTCCACCCCTATTTTTCCCTCATTTTTTTATTTTTTTTGAAAAATAAAAATTTGTATATTCATCATTATATCCCTCTCACATTCTATTAAAATTTCGTCGGAAACAGAGACTCCTACGGCCTCCATCCAAACATGGTCGATTTAAAAAATCCTGCGACCGTTAAAAAAATGACGCCTGGATGGAGGGCTTAGGAGTCTCTGTTTCTGACGAAATTTTAAGAGCGAGTCAATTCATGAAGCAACCTCGACAGGTACATATGGATGCAATATACATGATATTGAGATATTTAAAATCATCTCTAGGCTCAGGATTGCTATTCAAGAAAGGAGACACACTCTCTGTATCCGCATATGCTGACGCGGATTATGCAGGTTGTCCTAAGGATAGGAAATCAACTTCGGGATTTGCAATATTTGTTGGCACTTCTCTTGTTTCTTGGAAAAGCAAGAAACAAACTGTCGTAGCAAGATCAAGTGTCGAATCCGAATATAGGGCTATGGCCCAAGCGAGCACAGAAATGAGGTGGGTTCGAGCAGTGCTATGCGATCTACATGTAGAGGTTCCTCTACCTATGGAGTTACATTGTGATAACCAGGCTGCTCTATTCATTGCAAATAATCATGTGTTCCATGAGAGAACGAAACATATTGAGGTAGATTGTCATTACACTAGAGACATGATTCAGAAGGGCCAGATTTCTACTTCCCATGTCAGCTCCGAAGAACAAACCGCGGACATCTTCACCAAACCACTGCCCAGAGGATCATTTCAGAAGTGTTCATCCAAGCTGAGCATGATTGATATCTATGCTCCAGCTTGAGGGGGAGTGTGAAGATATTAGTATCTTTATATTCCTTGTGTATATCTTTCTTATTATCTTTTTCTGTTTTCCACTTTATGTAATTTACACATAGGCCTCTCTACTATATAAGAGAGCCAAGGGTTCTCGGAAATAACAAGCATTCTTATTTTCTCCAATACTCTTCCAAGATCTGCCAACCACAGAGCTCCCTAAGAACACTGCAAAACCTGAACTATACTTCATGTCCTTGTGACATCCTGCATAATCTGTATCTGCGCATGTTATAACAACAAGAGATATCCCTTTGTTAAAGAACTAACAAATACCATGAGAGGACTTCAGGTACCTCAGAAACATATGGACCACATCCATATATGTCTTCCTAGGTTGCTCCATAAACTGA
The DNA here is from genome assembly GCA_037367405.1 of Ottelia alismoides. Lineage (NCBI taxonomy): Eukaryota > Viridiplantae > Streptophyta > Magnoliopsida > Alismatales > Hydrocharitaceae > Ottelia > Ottelia alismoides. The sequence continues at coordinate 647,577 of JAZKJV010008677.1, forward strand.
CTGACCATGTTCACTGCAAAAGAGATGGATGGCCTGGTGAAGGTCACATGTAAGAGCTTCCCAACGAGCTCTCTTTATTGCATCGTGTCTACCTCTTTTGTATCATCATCATAGCTAGGGTCCATGGGAGTAGTGACAGGCCTACAGTCTGTCATGTATGTCTTAGAGAGAAGATCAGTGACATACTTACTCTGGGTCATACCAATGATTCCTAGAAAAACCAAGTCCAAGGAAGTAACGTAAATCGCCAAGATCCTTGGTGACAAACTGTTGTCCACTGAAATCCTTAACCGCGCAGATACCATGCACATCATCGCCTGTAACGATGATATCATCAACATGGATCAATATAGCAACTATACCTCCTTGAGTCCTCCGAACAAACAGTGAATGGTCTACAGTCAATCTCATAAATTCTTGTTGTTCTATCAAGTCCAAGAGCTTCCAAAACCATGCTGTGGGATTATGCTTAAGGCCATATATAACCTTATGAAGACTAAATACCCTCTGACACTAACCCTAAGCAGCGAACCCAGGTGGTTGTTGCATGTAGACTTCCTCCTGCAGGTCGCCATGCAATGTCGAACAATGAGCCACGAGAGAGAAGGTATCATGATAGTCCACCCCATATGTCTGGTTGAACCCATGAGCTACAAGCCTTACCTTGTAGCGATCAACACAGCTATCTACATGGTTCTTCATCGTGAACACCCACTTGCATCCCACCACAGAGGCTCCTGTAGGAGCTGTAACAAGGCTTTACGTGCCACAAAACTGTAACGTGGCCATCTCCTCAACGTGGTCATCTGCTCCTCCATGGCTAGATGCCATTGATTGTCTCACATGTCCTCTTGGTATGTTCATGGAACCTCTATGGCTGACAGACCCACAAAAACCTCTTGAAATCCTTTAAAAGACGTCCAAAAGAAACATGGCAAATGAAAGGATACATAGCACACGTGTCTCTGCTTTCGCAGAGCAATAGGCTTATCATGGTCATATGCATCCGCCTTTGCTTGTAAATTAGCTTCCTGAGAAGGCACTTGCTTGTCTTGTACAGTAACCTACTACAAAGACTAATAAATAGTACCATCAGTAGAAACAATGTACTCAGAACATATTTGAGGCGTGTTGTATGATGGGGAAGGCCCATGAGTAGGAGGAACAGTGGGAGGCCTGTGAATGTAAAAATATGGCAAAAACTGAACCAACGTACTAGTTAGTGATGACGGAGGAGCAACCACAGTAGGAGGTGACGATGGAGGCAGTGGAGTAGGAGGGACCACTGGAGGAGGAGGTTGTATGTGGATGTCCTCTTCAGAGGTAGTGATCTTATCACATATAGGAGTAAGTACATAGCCGACTCATAGAATGCGACTTTAGCAATAATGTAATACTTCCATATAATAGGATCGAAGCAGCGGTACCCTTTCTAGGGCCAAGAGTATTCCACAAAAGCGCATTTGACAGCTTCGGAGAGATCTTACGACCAGGGGTCAAATGGTGAACAAAGGCCAGTGAACCAAAGACACCACATGTTAGCGAGAAAAGATACTTATCAGGAAACTCAATCAATAAAAAGAATATTTTCACCTACTAACATCCTGTGGACCAGGTAACATAACAGGTAGTAAGAACAATATCCCCCAACAAGGAGTAAGAAGCATGATTCTGAATGAGCAGAGTCTTGGTCACATTAAGAAGATGACAACATTTGTGTTCTACAACACCGTTTTGCTAAGATAAGGGCAAGAAGTCTCGTGTATAATGCCATGAGACATGAAGAAGTGAAATAACCGAGTAATACAAAACTCTAAGGCATTATAATAGCAAACATACTTGATCCCAGCAAAAAAAATGTTCTTTATTTCATAAATATATGATTGAATGACAAAACAACCTCAGATTTTTTTTAATTGAAACATTTATGACAATCTATAGTAATCATCCATAGCTACGAGATAAAATTTGTGCCCATGATGGTCAGGAATAAGATCGGCACTCCATATATCAAAATAAACTAACTCAAACAAAGAACTACTGCTACGACTCTGACAACCAGGATAACTAGAACGATGATGCATCCCAAGCAGGGAAGCCTCGCACTGAAAGAAAGATCTCAAGAAAATTTAAGGGAAGACTCTACACAACTTTTTCAGAGGAAGATGACCAACCCAAAGGTGCCACAGGTAGGGGAGGAGGGCGTGTCCAATAGGAATGGAATAGGCACCAACATATGGAGACTAAACCAATCTGTAGAGAGCCCCTTGCACATGACCACATCTAATCACCCTTCCCGTAATTATATCCTGAAACTTAATAGAAGAGGAGTCAAAGATGGCACAACAATATAAATCATTGGTGATTTGAACAACAGATAATAAATTCATTGAGAAATAAGGAGCTTGACGTTCTGTAGGTCCATAGACTATGTCAAAATGATCTCCCCATGTATAATAACGTAGGAATGAGTGTCATCTGTAATAACTATTGTTCTACCATGTTGAACAGTTTTGTAGGTAGTGAATTGAGTCTTGTCTCCGTGCAGGAGATGAGTAGCACATGAATCCATGGTTCATTCCGAGAGGTCTACCCTGTGGCAAGTAGTAAGGGCATAAATTATACCTGAAGTACCAACATAAGCAGATACAATGAAGTCAGATGAACCAGATGGAGCATTTAAAAAACTAGAAAATCCGGAAGTGGCAAGCATGATCTCTCTCACTAACTCAACGATCTCTGACTAGATTTAGTGGCAAGAGGAGCAGGTGTCTCAACTTGTTCAACAGTACAGGCAGATGCTGGAAATCCAAGCTTAAAATAGTATGTGTCCATAGAGTGATCGGAGCACAGTAAGTGCATAAGGATAAGGATCGTGAACGACATGTTCCTTTACCACGGGGACCTCATCCTCTGAACTATGAAGATCCTCCTCTATCGTAAGATACGATCATTATTAAGGAGGTTTGAGAGGAGGCTGGCGGACGAACAGTAATCCTGTTAATTCTGTAGTATGCTTCCTCCATAGGAGGTATGGTAGCATAAACAAGTAACGGTCAGCATGCAACATCATGCTTTGGATCAAGAGCCGCCAAAAGGACACCAACCATGGTGGCATTCCTGTACACTTTCTGTTGCTCCGGTGTCGCTGCAAGAGGCATGAAGTTGTATAGCTTCTCAAATAAACCCCTGAGAGATGCGTAAAGGGTATGAAGTGTTGGACATGCGAGCCCACGACGAGCCATTATGCAATAAATATTATTGCAAATATCATTCCCTTATTTGAAATGAAGAATAATTGATTTGCATAATAGAGTTAGATTGAGGACTCATCGAGCACCATCAAATGATTATTAAGACATGATCTCCAACCTGAGTAGGAGATGGCAATCCTTTCTCATAAAAGTTGATATTTAAGACCTCTTGATGCAGGTCCTCTGCATAGGAATAGAGATTCAGAGGTGTTAGATAAATTAGGTCAAAGAGTTGACTTAACGAGATTGAGATAACAAAAGTCCTATGTTGTATGTTGTCACTATATAGGCATGCATCCTCTGACCGGAGACAGATGTGTTACTATATGTCCGAGTATGTTTAGCAGACCAATAGGTTGATGACCTAATCAAGGACTATACACCGGCGCACTGGTATGCATATAATGGCATATGAGTAATACTATCTCTCAAAGGGATCATACAGGTTCAGTTACTGAACAGGAAGACATGAGCTCACTCATGAGATATTGGGAGAATCAAATTCCGTACACGGTCGTCTTGCTTTGGAAGCCTGATTGAATTTGTAGGTTTGATATATACTTTTGAAAAGCATATCATCAAGACCTAGGTATGATATATGCTTTTGGAAAGTATATGATCGATACCGACTCCCAATGATCAAATGAGAAAATGATAAAAGCATGAAGTAGACAGTGTAAAATTGATCTAATACTTCAGGTTTATTCTGGGTCTTCCAGTATGCAGGATGTACAGGTATTGGGAATACCTGAGGATGATGTTATCATAAACGATTGTATAACCATGACGCTTCCATTCCTAAGGAGTGATGAAACGGGTCTGGATTTTAGAGACTCCTCTTAGTAGACAAGTGATCTAACCTTGGTCCAAATATTGGACATTGATCTGAATGTGATTCAGATATAATGAGAAGATTATATTTGCGGTCTTGATTTAATCAAGCATCCATGGGAAGCCTGAGATCTGGATTTGAAATGTGATCTCAATATCCAAGTCATTATACGTGGAACAATACAATCGCTCTGTCCTTATCACCAAGTATCCGCGGAGAAAGTGCATTATCCTTGAAAGAGTTAAGGATAATTTCATTGTTGATATATGTATCCGAGCATTGAGAAAATTGATAATTGAATGCAATTTAATTATCATGAATAATACGAATTTGATTCATATTATAAAAAAAGAGTTATCTTAGATAATTAAATGTAATTTAATTATCAAAGATGTGAATAATGTGAATGTGATTCATATTATTTGGGCAAATGTATATCCAATATGATTAAATGTGATTTACTTATCATGGATATGAATCATATGGATAAACATATATATTATAGATGTGATTTATAATATATAAGAGAGAGCAATTTGTAATTTACATTTGTTAATTAAATGTTCATGTGAATTGGATTCACATTGGAAAATTAATTGAAAATGTAGTTTACGTTTTATTTTGGGTTGTGAATGTGATTCACTAATTTCCAATAACAAGATTGTAATATTCATAAAATAATAATGAATTATTTTTGTAGAATAATTTACAACAAATGTTGTTGTAAATATTGGAGATTTCAATGGAATAATGTGATCTCGTGAGATTACATAAGATTCCCACCAACTCCCATTAGGAAAGGGTGATGTAATCTCCATTCCCTAATCTCCATGATTGATTGATTTCATATGGGATTAATTTATATTGATTTATCAATATATATTTAATCTAAATTAAATTAGTTGTTGTGTTGTTACCAACAAAATCTTGACAATTAAAAGAAACACAAATCAATGTGAGCCACTGGATTTGTGTTGTCCATAGATTGAGATCCACGTATCCTAAAATATTATAAAAGGAGTGGCTCCCCCTTTGCTCTTCTTTACAGAACTTCATTTTCTCTCTCTCTCTCATTCTCTAAATACCCTCTCTCTCTCTTGTGACCGTCCATCATGGAGCCCTAGAGAGAGTCGTTCTCCCTGCAGCGTCATCGTTATGCTGCCGAACTATTTGCTTATGGATCTTCGTCTCCTTCGATGCGCCTCCCTCGTGAAGAAGACATCAGATCTCGTGTGACGAGGTAAGGAGATTCGCCGCTTGGATCATTAACATGGATTGCGAGAAGCACGTGTTTCATCAACGTGCTCGCAAGGGTCTCCTCCGTCGGATCGGACTTGAGACAGGAGGTCTCTTCGTTTAGAGACTTAATCGCAACGACAGAGGTAACCCTAATACTTGTTTGTGATTTAGATGAAACAATTCAAGAAGTGTTCTTGGATCATGTGGTTTCATCACATGAAAAATTTTAATTTCCGCTGCCCTGAGCAACTAATGCGATTAGTCGCTCCCGATCGCATACCATGTGATCCTCACGCTTGCATGTTGCGCTTAAGGATATAAGCATATCTTTCAAGTGGTATCAGAGCCTTAGGTTGAAGTTTTTGGATGCGATCCATAAACCTAGAAAGATTTGGGTTCGTTAGGATTTGCGAAAGTTTTGTCGCATTTTATTTTTGCATCTCTATTTAGTGAATATTTTCGGCCTTGTTTAAATTGTTTAAACACGAAAATAAAATTGGATTATGTTCCACATTAAATAAGGAATCCGTGGGATATGAGTTTGCCTGATTTCGAATCCGTTTGCTCAAGTTATGATCATTTTAGTGAATATGTATCATTGTTTCGGAGACTGCGAATCATGACGTAATTAAGGAGTAATTACGGTTATGAAACGCCTCGAAATGTGTGCAAATCACATAGATTCCATTGTAAATCAAATTAGCAAATTTTAGAAACTTATTTTGCTTAATTTGGATTCAAATTGATTGAGATATGCTAATTTTAATAAGTGAGGGTCACTGCTGGAAATTAGTTTCCTAATCAAGAACCTTGTGATTGTCATTTAATCAATTAGTGAAATTAAATGGTTTAATTTCCTGGAATAATTATGGATAAATATTTGTGAAATATTTGATGATAATTATTTCCTTAAATGACATTGCCTTAACCAATAATTGATTAGATGTGATTTAGATCACAAATTGGTTACATGATCTACATGATCTACTTTCCAACAAACATAGTTGCTTGAATAGGATTGGGAATTTGTTTAGCAAATCTTCTTATAATGTTAATAAAAAATGATTATTATTATTATTATTATTATATGGTATAACTTCGGTTGAAAAACTGATTATCATTTCAAGTACACCATGATCAATTTGGCATTATCCTTTCCTGAGGTGGATATAGTGTCTAGTCGAGGAGCGTTGGGGTAGCAGGTTCCACCGTGTACAGTCTGTCCCACTCCCATCGGTCCTGGCCATGACAGCGGGTAGGGACTTGATAAGGCAACGTATTTGAGATAATACCATATTTCAAGTAATAATAAAAGAATGTTTATTGGATATTAATTGGATCATTAATTTACTATGATTAGATTAATTGGAATCCAATTAAAATTAAACACTCTATTTTTAATAGAGATGTTATTTTGCCTTGAAAGAATTAATTATATGAATTTGATTCATAATAATTAATTAGAATTTGAACGTAATATAGAGGATCACATAAGTGACATCCATGATCTCCCGTCAAGGAGAAGGGGTCTGTCGCAAAGGATTGTATGTAGGAGACGCATGTCCGAAGTGACAGCTCCTATATGCAAACAAATCAAGATCGAGCTCTTTGCTTCTCGAAAGAGTAAGGCCGTATGCGTAGTGACCACAATATCAAGTCCTCATATTACTGGGGCGATATTGGATTACGCATAGAGAGTACTATTCCTATTGACGGTTGGTTCAATTAATGACGGGTCAACATCACCTTAGGGGTGGTGGGCATGGGTGTTAAAGATCGAATTCGGAAATGCAAGTTGGACTTGCAAGTCAGAATGTGTTCCCGCTTCTTTTTATCCGAGTTACAGGTTCTCATATTATTTGGATGTAACAAAGATAAGGAAGGAGATCCCGCATCTTACTTAAGATATAATGGTAAGTATATCTCTTACATTGAAAGTGATTAAGGGAATGAACTTTCAGTGTTGACAAGGCAAGACAACTTTGATATAAAAATCCCTAAATCAAAGTAAAAGATATATACACTTATGCAAATTTCTTATTTCAGATAATCCTTCATTAAACTCACTCAAAGATATACTCAATAATAACCAGTAAAATTATCATGGATTGGATCCATGATCAACATATTGTACTTGCAATTGGACACATTATGTATGTGGTTGCAATATGTAAGTTTCCTCATAATAATGAGGAATGACAATTAAATAAACAATAGATCTACAATCCTAGGGTTTGTATGTCTTTATAGTCTTGATCTCTCATCGAATGTACTTTAAAAGTGACATATCGATGATGATCGTAATTGTCAATTAATCCTTATAAAATCTAGGAAGATGTTTTTGGCATACATAGTGCTCTTGACATTTAATCATGAGTGGCATGGTTCTCTGCATTATGCAGAATGGTAGCTCTGTAAGAGATGATGTATTCAAAATGTTTGAGTACCTACCTGAACCAATGTTTTAAGAGTTAAGATGTTTGTTGATATGATGAGTGTTATCATTCTACTATCTGTACTCTAGACATTAATGAAACTTCATAATTTTCATATTGTATGAATTCAATGAAGAATGTATAAATGTTATATTCTTACATTGAAATCTTTTGAATTCAACATAAGAGATCCTTTGTCTTAAACAATGGTTGTTTATAGATAAAGGGAGCGCAATGGAAGCATGGGTCGGACCCATGTGAGAAGGAAAGTCAAAGAGTTGACTATACTCTATGACTTCCATATGACATCCAAAGAGTTGGATTAATGACAATACTGCAATAAGCTGATGTGTTAATAGTATGACTATCAAGTCTATCTAGAATCCTTAGTGCATCGAAATAGTCTACAATCTACAATTAATCATCGAAGAGGACTTGCTTATAAGATAAGATTAAAGTCTAATAATTGTATCGCAATCTTCTAATAACACTTGCTATTGGTTGCATATGTTTTAGAGACTGAAAAATTTGATCTTAAGGTTTAACAGTCATCCATGGATATTAATGCAATGGTTGCAACAATATATATTGGATAAATAAACTTTATAATTTTAGTGGGAGTCCATAGTCTTGGATAATGTCTCTATGACCTAGATATTAGAATACACTCATTGTTTATTTCTAAATATTGTAAATAAACATGAATTCTGGAATAAAATTATCATAAAGAGTTATGATAGATATATTTCAGATAGTAATCTGACATCTGGAGGACTCTACTAATTTAGAATATTAATGAATGCCTCATTAACTTTTTCTAATACTGAAATTAAACCTTATAAGATCAATAGGAGGACGAAGATCATTTGACAATGACCTGGCATCAAGCCTTGGACATTTGTCTGTTGATTTGATCAGTAGACTAGCAAGAGATGAAACTTTAGATTGTCTAAAGGTTCAAATCTTACATACTTGTGAATATTGTATTCGAAAGTAAAAATGTCCAATACACCCTTCATTGAGAATAGTGTAATATGTCAAGGTGTTCAAGATCTCACACATATTGATATATGTGGATTATCTATATCATAATAAACATTATGGATATGTGATATCTATTGATGATTATTTGTGATATGAGATTTCTTCCCTTCACCTTGGAAACCTTCGAAATATTCAAAGATTTCATTTTTTTTAGAACCAAAGTTTGAAGGAAGATGAAATGAATTTGACCTAACTTAGGTAGCTTGTACAAGTTAGATGAATTCAAGGAATGCCTCATGGAGATATGAATGTCATTTCTATCTCACTACTCCTGATACACTTAAACTCAATAGAGTTGAAAGGAGATACAATTGGATCATGTGTGACATGATTTGGTCAGTGATGAATATTAACATAATTACCTCCTAGTTTCCAAGTATATATGTAGTAGAGACTACAATATATATCCTTAAGAAGGTTCCATGCTAGTAAGCTGGAATCAAGCACTAGAGGGCGCTACTTCATTCGAAATATAAAGGATGGTCTTGGATACCTACTTTATGACCTTAAGATTCTTAAAAGATCTCATCTCTAAGGATATAATTCTTAGAGGATGACTCTTGAGAATCAAGATGAAAATGAAGTGAAGGAACTCATTTAATCTTGAGATGATAATGAGGCTCCTGAAATCGGAAACTAAAAAGGACAATTAAAGATGAAACACTAATACTTCTTCAAATGAGTTTGAGGATGTATTCCATGTGTCAGTTAAGTCTGAGTGACAATGATCGGACTTCATGTGATGAAGCTCTTGAGGATCATGACATGGAAAGATGGATGTTAGAAATAAAAGTCTAAAGTAGACTTCTTATACAAATGTTGTATGTGGACCCTCGAGGATCCACCTATATGGTTAAGACCTAAAAAGATGTAAATGGATCTTTAAGAGAAAGTGGGAACCTGATGAGAAGGTAGAGATCTTCAAAGCACGGTTCGTAGCCATAAGCTAAACACCGGAAGAGAAGACATCGCTTGGGATGAGACTTGCTCTTAAGTAACGATGCTTAAACCCATCAGATTATTGCATAGACAACTTGACTTTGACATCTTTAAGATGGAAGTCAAGATTGCATTCCTCTATGAATACCTTTCTCTATAAAATATTCACATGAAGTAGCTCTAGGGCTTCATGGTTGAGGAAAAGCAAGATGTACAAGCAAAAGGAAATTCATCTATGTACTCAAATAAGCTTCTTATGATTGGAACATCATATTTGATGAAATTATAAATGTTATGATTTCAGATAAGATCTTGATGAACCATATGAAGCTTAGTGGGAGTACCATTGTGTTCGTCATGCTAAATGTAGATGATATCCTAATTATTTGGAATGATATAAGGATAATAATAAGTGTTTTATAGACTGGTTGTTCCATAACTTGAGATATGATCTCAAGGATACCTCTTGAATCTTAGTTCTTAAGGTGTTCAGAAACATAGAGAAGAGGGTATTGGAACTGTCACATTAATAGTACACCTTGGACATATTGCATTTTCTAGAAAATTCCAAGAAAGGCTTCCATCCCTTAAGATACGGTACTGACCTATCTGAAGGTATAGCACCTCAAAGAGTTGATGAAGTGAATGCTAGAACTGCTTGCCCTTGTGCATTAGTTATGAGAAGCCGAGTGTATGCTAGATGTGTAAAAATGCCAGATGTCTGCCATGCAGTGGGAGTAGTAAATTGTTACTAATCCTACTATAGAGATAAAACACTTAATTGCAGTAACAATGACAAGACTTTCGAGATAATGATCTCTGAGTCTTATCTTTAAGAGATTAAGACTTTATAGGTAGAGATCTAAAAGGTCTTAATTGCAGATACCTTGGGAGATAGAGATCTCCAGTAATAAAGGTATTCTGATAAGGATTATGGGAATACTGGTTATAATGATTATTGAGTTGTAGTGTCAAAGACACTATAACTGATAAAATTGAGTATTGATTGCATAAGGTGCAACTTTCGCATTGGATGCGAGCATTGTTACTATACAAGTATCGTCAAAGGACTTGGCGTAGTTGCGAAAATCCCGAAAACCAAACATGGACTAAAATGCAAATTTTGACTATGTCTGGTTTTAATAACAAAATTATGAATTTGTACAGTGAACAAAAAATCGTGTAAAGAGTCCGTTGCGTAGGGCTCACCGATAGCTTTCCAACGAATCCAAGAACTAAAAATCCAACTTCGAGAGCCCGAGTTACGGCTATTTTAGCGAAGCAGGGTCTAGATCACATTCGGATCCGAATCCGGGTTGGACCCATATAATCCAATCCTTTCTTCTTCGTGAAATCACCCCCAAAACCCCCTTATTTTAGCGAAGCGGGGTCTATTTTACAATGCATCTCGGACCTTCTTGTTGATTTCGAATAGGTCCATTTGCTGCTATTGTTTTGCGGATTTAGATGGTCAATTTGAAGGGTTTTGTTGATGTTTTCAGTTAACTCTCAAACCACATCGTAGTTTAGGCTATTGTTTGGATATTATGAGGATGGTTATTAGCTACAGGTGAAGATCAATTAGAATTTGCATACTCAACATATGAATCCCCTCATCACGTTTCATATGATTGCCCTTCTAAGCTTGCAGTGGCAATTACAAAACAAGAAGACTGCTTTTGAATATATTGTGTTCTGTTGTACATTCAGTTATGAGCCAAAGTAATGTCCTAATATGCAAAGGCCATATTAATGGACTCCAAATAAGTACACTAACCAAACATTCTATAGAGAACAGATCCTGATGATTAAACATAGAGTCATGTGCCTTTTATTCAAAGGAATTCGTGTAGTTTGAGTCAAGGATCGTTTGTTGAAGGAGATATTGCAATTTAAGTGTAGTATAATCAAAGAGTAAGCACCCTTTCGTACAATAGTCTTCATGTATCTAAACTTCTTTTCTGAGAGACCAAAATATTGAAATTTGTATGCTGTCATTAGGTTGATTATTGAGCTGTAGCAGTGGGTTTTTTTCTGGAAAAATATCTTGAGATCTCTCCCAAACCAAAAAAAAGCTTAGCCTTAAAGATAACTAAAGGAGCATCTCCTCCCCTAGAAATCGTTCCAAGTGCACAACCACTAGTTGGTACTTTGCTAGTGAGATATGATTGCACATTACCACAAGATTTCTGATGCAAGATCCGCTTCATAAGATGAAGAACGTCCTTCTTTCCCCTCTATATTGTGAGATTACAGGTTGGCTTTCATTTTGTGCACTCCCAAGTGACACACATAGGTAATTAGTATGTATTTTGTTTAAAAAACCTAGTTGTAGGCACATTTGATTTTTTATAATAATAGGAAGAAATCACATCCTTTCAAGTCACATATGGAGGGAGCTATTGCCTGGAATAATTGCTTCATATTAAAGGGTTCATTGAACATATCTCTTGAGATGATGCTATGTCTAACATATATGTATATATTATATAAAATTCCATCCAAACCTAGCATTCTATCTTCTGCATCGTATTCAATGAGATGTTGAAGGCAGGAACTTATAGGAACACAAAAACTCAGAATATACTATTAAAAAAATAAATCAATTGGATTGACAATGGTAGCCAAAGTCGAAGAAGTTTTCCACATCAATTGATTGGAAACTAGGATTTTTCTACATAAATCTATCAAAGGACCAACTGATTTGAACATTGTAGCATTATTTAAACAAAAATGAATATCATCTCATGGGCTAGATTTTAACAGTGATCGAGTAGATGGAGCAGGCACTTTAAGGAATTGGACATGCACCCTTGGGGCCTCGGGTAGAAATCTAGATGACCGTGATCCCAACTGCTATTGTAGCTGCGATGGCTGGGGGACATATCGCTTGGCACACCGAGGTACTAGTCTGACGGTGTTAGCCTTGGCACTTGCATCCTTTAGCCCGGTGCTCGAGCGTGGGCCAAGTAGCCATGGTTGGTTTACTAGTGTTTTACTTGTCACTTAGAGTTAACACTTGTGTACAGGCCAATGTAGTCCACACTGGTCGGTATTCCGAGTGGAAGCGCTAAAATGGGAATTCCGGTAAATTTGGTTAATGAAGTTGGGAATGGGACGTGAATCTCCGTGCATAAGGAGGATTGGGCTAGTCGTAAAGATTCGCGGGTTGGAATCTAATTTGCGAGCCGTAAAAACAATTGTGAAGTGGAGCTAAGTGGACGTGTTGGGACTTAGTTAGGATGCATTGTACCCCACTGTATGCCTACGGAGGCACCCCAACCCAAGGCATTCTTTTTGCCTTAGAGTTATAGTGTGAGATCTTATATAGACCAAGACCACAGACTATCCACGAAACTTGGTTACTCATATCCATGTCTAACACTAATAACCAAAATAAAAATGTAATTCTTGTGAGATCAGGTTACCCGGTTTCTTTCTCTTTTGCACACATTTAAATTATATCCTGCATTTTTTTTGTAAAGTTTTATTTAAATTGTATTGAGCAATTTTGCTCATAACGTACCTACATGTGGATCTGCATGTTTACAGGAGTGATATGTTGGAGACACCATTAATTTTTGTGCAGCTTCACCTTTTTTTATAGTATAGTGGTCGGTAGTTCTTTCATTGTTTCATGTACTTATAGATTTTACTTTTTGAAAGACACGTCATGTAATGTATATTTTGTGGACGTGGAAATGGAATGTAATGGAAATTAGTGTATGGAATAAATGAATGGGAATACAGGTGTTGTGAACAGGTTGAATGCAATCCACGGAAAAATTTTAAATTCCAATGTATATTGTTATTTTCTCCTGCTTTTGTGAATGTCAAATATTCAAGTGTAGAATTTATGTGCGTGGATTTGTTTGCCGAGTACCCGGATCCTAAAGGGGGATGGATGTCACAGTAGTCTCTTGGAAACAGAGTGACGGATTATCTTCCTAACTATTTTTCTAAATAGCCTATGATTGTCACATGAGTGCGGGTTTAAATGATTAGTCCATTAATGACTCTTTGGGCTAGTGGAAGATTGTTGGACATGTGAGCCCACGGCGAGCCATTATGTAATAAATGTTACTGCAAATATCATTCCCTGGTCTAAAATGAAGAATAATTAATTTGCATAATAGGTCCATTAGTATCATTAGGTTATGTACCATGGCCATCTTAGTGATCATACAACTATTGATTCAATAATTGAATCATAAAGGCTGGTGCTTGGATGAATATCTAAAGAGTTAGATTGAGGACTCATTGAGCACCATCAAATGATTAGTAAGAGATGATCTCCAGCATGAGTAGGAGATGGCAATCCTTTCTCATAAAGATTGATATTTAACCGACCTCTTGCAGGTCCTTTGCATAGGAATAGAGATTCAGAGGTGTTAGATAAGTTAGGTCAAAGAGTTGACTTAACGAGATCGACATAACCAAAGTCCTATGTTGTATGCTGTCACGATATATGCATGCATCCTCTGACTGGAGACAGATATGTTACTATATGTATGAGTATGTACAATTGGCAGACCAATAGGTTGATGACCTAATCAAGGTTTATACACCAACGCGTTGGTGTGTATATAAGGGCATATAAGTAATACTATCTCTCAAAGGGATCATAAAAGTTCAGTTACTGAACCGGAAGACATGAGCTCACTCATGAGATATTGGGAGAATCGAATTCCGTGCACGGTCGTCTCGCTTTGGAAGCCTTACTGAATTTGTAGGTTTGATATATATTTTTGGAAAGTATATGATCAAGACCTCGGTATGATATATGCTTTTGGAAAGCATATGATCGATACCGACTCCCAATGATCAAATGAGAAACTTAATGATAAAAGCATGAAGTAGACAGTGTAAAATTGATGTAATACTTCAGGTTTATTCTGGGTCTTCCAGTATGCAGGATGTAAAGGTATTGGGAATACCTGAATGTGACGTGATCATAAACGATTATATAACCATCTAGGGAATGATGAAACGCGTCTGGATTTTAGTGATTCCTCTCAGTAGAGAAGTGATCTAATCTTGGTCCAAATATTGGACATTGATCTGAATGTGATTCAGATGCAATGAGAAGATTAAATCTGCGGTCTTGATTTAATCAAGCATCTATGGGAGGCCCGAGATCTGGATTTGAGATGTGATCTCAATATCCAAGTCACTATACGTGGAACAATACAATCGCCCTGTCCTTATCTCCAAGTATCCACGAAGAAAGTGCATTATCCTTGAAAGAGTTCAGGATAATTTCATTGTTGATATATGTATCCGAACATTGAGAAAATTGATAATCTAATGTGATTTAATTATCATGAATAATATGAATTTCATTCATATTATAAAAAAAGAGTTATCTTAGATAATTAAATGTGATTTAATTATCAAAGATGTGAATAATGTGAATGTGATTCATATTATTTGGGCACATGATAATAGAGATCAACGATGATTAAATGTGATTTAATTATCATGGATATGAATAATGCGGATAGCACTATCCATATTAATCATATATATTATAGATGTGATTTATAATATATAAGAGAGAGCAATTTGTAATTTACATTTGTTAATTAAATGTTAAGGTGAATTGGATTCACATTAGACAATTAATTGAAAATGTAATTCACATTTTATTTTGGGTTATGAATGTAGAATCACAAATTTCCAATGGCAAGATTGCAATATTCACAAAATAATTATGAATTATTTTTGTAGAATAATTTACAACAAGTGTTGTTGTAAATATTGGAGATTTCCATAGAATAATGTAATCTCATGAGAATACATAAGATTCCCACCAACTCCCGTTAGGAAAGGGTGATGTAATCTACATTCCATAATCTCCATGATTGATTGATTTCATTTGGGATTAATTTATATTGATTTATTACACATTTAATCTAAATTAAATTAAATGTTGTGATTTTCCAAAAAAATCTTGGCCATTAAAAGAAACACAAATCAATGTGAGCCATTGGATTTGTGTTGTCTATGGATTGAGATTCATGGATCCCAAAATATTATAAAACGAGAGGCACCCCTTTGCTCTTCTTTACACAAGAACTTCATATGCTCTCTCTCTCACATTCTCTACACATCCTCTCTCTGTCTCTTGTGGTCGTCCATCATGGAGTCCTAGAGAGAGTCGTTCTCGCTGCAACGTCGTCGTTATGTTGCCGGACTATCTGCTCGTGGATCTCTCTGTCTCCTTCGGTGCGCCTCGCTCGTGAAGAAGACATTGGATCTCGTGTGACAAGGTCAGGAGATTCGTCGCTTGGATCATCAACATGGATTGCAAGAAGTACGTGTTTCATCAACGCGCTCACAAGCGTCTCCTCCGTCGGAGCGGACTTGAGACAAGAGGTCTCTTCGTTTAGAGACTTGATCGCAACCACGCTTCAAGAGATAATCCTAATACTTGTTTGTGGTTTAGATGAAACGATCCGAGAAGTGTTCTTCGATCATGTGGTTTCATCAAATGAAAAATTTTAATCTCCGCTGCCCTGAGCAACTAGTGCGACTAGTCGCTCCCGATCGCATACGATGTGATCCTCACGCTTCCATGATGCGCTTAAGGATATAACCATATCCTTCATGAAGAGAGTGGTCATTCTTCTTATCCATGAAGATATCATGATAGAGCTACAGTATCTTTGTTTCGTTCCCCGCCTAAGGGTATGTGGTTGCGAGGATGTCCGACATCACCTTTGCTATGAGCTAATGCACGACATAATTGGAAATCTACACAATTAGGGTATTGAATAACCACACATATGTGTGCACATCATCTGCCTCTCATGAGGTATTCGCCCACTCTTGTCAATCGGCTCCTCATATGTCAGAATGTGCTAATTTCTATTGCACTGCATAAGGCTCTGATACCATGTGGAAAGAGAATAATGATTTGATTCATACCGATGCCTAAGGGTTCTCTAATATAAGATGAGAATCATGTTGGGCAAATGAAATAATAGAGACGGGAAGAAAAAGGAATACATAAAACAAGAAAAGGTAAAATACATCTCAACATGGTCCCTTATGAGGATAGAGATCTTCCTCTGACTACCAACAAACACCTAAAAAACACGAGATTAAAGGGCATTGGTTCCATGTACTATCACAGAGGACATAGTATACATGGATTTGGTCATGTTAGGAGTGGATGCCATGGCAGCCAAGGATAGATATCGAGTAGCTATGTCGTCAGTTAATGCAAGCATGAGAATCTGAAATCAAGAAGGTTTAAGCCCTAGATGATGTAGGAAAAAACCTAGAAGAAGGCTCGAGCTCTCTCATGCGATGATAAATGAAGATTCAAGGAGGCCCAACAGGAGGCCGGTGTGCTAACGAAGGCCTGACAAAAGATTACATGTCTGCTGGTTTGTATGGAAGGCATTGTACGGATGCAAGGCAGTAAGTTGGAGGGTCTGCTACTAGACCTACGGCTCCAGTCAGACAAGGCGATGCCTCTTGGAAGCTAGGTGGAAGGCCAAGTGCTCTTTCATAGGCAAGCCGAAGAGCCATGAAGGCTAGAGGTGGCTTGGCGACGGCTCCTGGAGGATTCTGGAAGCGCCTTTTGGTGCTAGGCAGGAAGGTCAAGGACCCTCCAAGGGTTGGCGCAATGGAAGGGCTTCGATGACAAGTTGTCATGCATGGCACACAGAACCCTAGGACGGGGGGAGGGGTTGATGTGGCGTAGAAAGAGGGATTGGAGGTGGCAATGGGTTAATGGGTACGAGCCCCGGACTATGATCTTTGCTTTGATGCCATGTGACGAAGAAACAAAGAATGGAATTGCTTGATTAGTTAATGGTCGTATGGTTTCTTATATAGCGTGAAACTCTAGAAAGGCGAAAGCGTAAAAATATATAGATACTCGGGTTACAAGACTCAATAAACACGAAGAGAAATAAACCATCAGTTCTAACCTTTTTATTATTTGTTCTTATTTATTTCAGTAATATTTTTTACCAAATTTTAATAAGAGTGGGCTTGTATCCTCCTATGATCTATCTTTGTAAATAAAAGATTCAACATATTTTTACGATGTTGGACTTAGGAATATGGCTCAATGAGAGTTGTGTGTTTTCGCATCAAGGCATGTGCATATATAAAGGCACAAATAAGAGTCTACAAGAGTAGCATATTAACCTGGAGGCAGACGATGTCGACTATATGCTTGAATGGCATGAATTAATATGACTTTTCAGTCATATGCGTGCAGATAATTACATTCTAAGTACAAAATATCACACATGGAAGAAGGTAACTGAAAATGAATAGTTTGCGCTTATAGAAGAAGCATAGAAGAAGCCGGTGCCAATTTAACCTCATACACATGCATACTATTACGTTTCTACTTCATTCACAAGAATTCATACACATTAGTCAACTAACGGGCTTTTCAGGTTATTTTTATTCTTTGGAGTCACCTACCAGGTAATTCCAGTTGACTAATGCCTTCCAAATGACTACCTGTTGTTACCAATTGACTACTTTATTCACCACCTGGTGTCTCAATATTTAGAAGTCCCTGGTATTTTTTTTAGCAACCATTCAACTGACTACTACTATTCAGCCGACTAGCATCTAGTTGCACAATCTCACAATACTTCCTAGTGAGTTAATGTGCTGGCTCTCCAATTATCTAGCTTTATTTTCTATTATTCAATTTACATTGTCTTCACTTGATCAATACGATTTCCAGTTCATTAAGTTAGTTATTCAGTCAACTAATTTAGGGAAAATTGCTAGACGTTAAAGTGAACCGAAGTATCATTGATTAACCAACTTTGTATCTTTTAGGGCCTAAAAGGGGACACTATGGCTCAGTTTTTTCCGCACTCAACCAAAGCATTCACTCCCAACTTTCTCATTAGAAAAGAAAGTCTCTAACTAATTTCAACTCTGATATTGGTAAGGAAGAAATATTAATATGTGCACTTATCTTCAAAAAAACATTCTTTTTTTGAAAAAGAAAATGGGTGAGCTCCATTGGCAGGTACACCTACTACAATTTCCATCAATAAATATAGGGGATATATACACCCATAATCCAGAAACCTTCGATAATCACGAATTACATCCAGAACCCCGAATAACTGCTCCGTTTTACACCCATAACCTTCCGTAGTTTAGTCCATTAACTCAACCAGATGGCAGAGTTAATCTAACCAATCAGTGATCTAATACTACAACAACAACAACAAAGCTTTTTCCCACAATTAAGCAGGGTCGGCTACATGGATTTTTCGCCTCCATTCAGATCTATCTTGGGTCAATCCCGGGCTTATATCCATAAAACTAAGATCCCTTCGTATAGTTTCTTTCCAACACTTCTTGGGTCGTCCTCGGCCTCTCTTTATCGGCTCAACATCCCAACACTCGCTTCTCCTAACTGGTGCATCAGCTGATCTTCTTTGCAAATGACCAAACCATCTTAAGCGGTTTTCTCACATCTTATCATCGATCGGAGCTACACCAACTTTCTTTCTGATTGCAATCTAATGGTTGAGATTAATAAAAAAAGAAGAGGATGAGTTCAGCTCCCAGGGGAAGGGGCTTCCAGGTCAGATTGGGGGGGGGGGGGGGGGGGGGGGGGGGGGGGGGGCTCCTAGGCGGTGGGTCGGGGCTTCAACGAGGAGCAAGGGGGGCGGCAAGTCTCGACGGCCAGGGGGAGCTTTAACGAGGAGCAAGGGGGTTGGCCTCGAGGACCGGGGGGGAGCTTCGATGAGGAGAAGGAGCGAGACCTCCTAAGCGGTGGGTCTCAGGGACGAGGGGGGCTTCAACGAGGAGCAGGGGGGCCGACGGGTCTTGGGGGGAGCTTCGACGAGGAGTAAGAGCTGGGCGCGAGCCTCCTCGGTGGGGGGGGGGGGGAGGGGCGCTTCCAGGAGGAAGTCGGTGGGGGTGGGGCAGGAGCTGGGCGCGGGGGGCTCCTCGACGGTGGGGCTCGAGCAGGGGCGGGCGGGGAGGGAGCATCGAGCAGGGGTCGGGGGGTGGTTTCTTCCAGGAGGAACTCGGTGAGGGTCGGGGGGGCTCCGAGGAGCAGGGCGCAGTGAGTTCCTCGGCAGCGAGGCTCGAGGGCGGGGAGGGGGGGTTGGGGCTTCAACGAGGAACAAGGGGGCTGGTGGGTCTCGGGGACCGAGGGGAGCTTCAACGAGGAGCAGGGGGGCCAACCTCGGGGATGTTGGAAATGCGAGCCCACGGCAAGCCATTATGCAATAAATGTTATTGCAAATATCATTCCCTGATCTGAAATGAAGAATGAATAATTTGCATAATAGGTCCCTTAGTACAATTAGGGTTATGTACCATGGCCATCTTAATAATCATACAGCTGTTGATTCAATTATTGAATCATGGAGGTTGATGCTCGGATGAATATCTAAAGGGTTAGATTGAGGACTCATCAAGCACCGTCAAATGATTGTTAAGAGATGATCTCCAGCCTGAGTAGGAGATGGCAATCCTTATCTCTGAAGGCTGATATCTGACCGACCTCTTGATGCAGGTCCTCTGCATAGAAATAGAGATTCGGAGGTGTCAGATTAGTTAGGTCAAAGAGTTGACTTAACGAGATCGAGATAACAAAAGTCCTATATCGTATGCTGTCATGATATAGGCACGCATCCTCTGACCGGAGATAGATGTGTTGCTATATGTCTAAGTATGTACATTTGGCAGACCAATAGGTTGATGACCTAATCAAGGTCTATACACCGGCGCGCTGGTGTGCATATAAGGGCATATGAGTAATACGATCTCTCAAAGGGATCATACAGGTTCAGTTACTGAACCGGAAGGCATGAGCTCACTCATGAGATATTGGGATGAATCAAATTCCATGCGCATGGTCGTCTCGCTTTGGAAGCTTGACTGAATTTGTAGGTTTGATATATACTTTTAGTATATGATCAATACCTAGGTATGATATACGCTTTTGGAAAGTGTATGATCGATACCAACTCCCAATGATCGAATGAGAAACTTACTGATAAAACCATGAAGTAGACAGTATAAAGTTGATCCAATACTTTGGGTTTAGTCTGAGTCTTCCAGTATGCAGGATGTACAGGTATTGGGAATACCTGAGGGTGATTTGATCATAAACGATTGTATAACCATGACGCTTCCATTCCTAGGGAGTGATGAAACGGGTCTGGATTTTAGTGACTCCTCTCAGTAGAGAAGTGATCTAATCTTGGTCCAAGTGTTGGACATTGATCTGAATGTGATTCAGATACAATGAGAAGATTAGATTTACGGTCTTGATTTATTCAAGCATCTATGGGAGGCCCGCGATCTGAATTTGAGATATGATCTCAATATCCATGTCACAATACGTGGAACAATACAATCGCCCTGTCCTTATCTCCAAGTATCTGCAGAGAGATTGCATTATTCTTGAATGGTTCGAGAATAATTTCATAAGATCTAAGCAATGAAGAAATGATGATTAAATGTGATTTAATCATATTGATGTGTGAAGAAATTATCCAATGTAATTAAATGTGATTTAATTATTATGGATAAGAATAATGTGGATAGAAATATCCAATTATTCATAATATATTATAAATGTGATTTATAATGTATTAGAGAGAGCTAATTATAATTTATATGTGTTGATTAATTATTATGTGTATTGGATACACATTGTGTAATTAATTGACAATGTAAATTATATGTTGTTTTGGGTTGTGAATATGATTCACAATTTTTTCCATGGCAAGATTGCAATATTCTCAAATATAATTATGAATTATTTTTGAAGAATAAAAGCCAACAAAAGTTGTTGGAAATAAATAAAGGATATTTTCAAGGAGATATGCAATCTCATGGATTTCCATGAGATTGCTCTCTCCATGGAAAATAGTGGGCGGCACACCATTCCTAATAGGAATGTGTGGTCGTCCACATGGAAGGTATATGGAGATGGAATCTCCATGTATCTTCTCTCCTTATTTATTGATTTGATTTAGGACTAATTTATATTTGATTTTGTCAAATATATTTTAACCTAAATTTGTTGGTTTTACCAACAACAATCTTGACCATTGGATTGACATAAATCAATCTCATCCATTGATTTTATATGTCACATGGATTGAGATCCATGGATCCCAAAACCCTATAAATAGAGAGGCATACCATGCTCTCTTTACACTATGAATATTGGAGCTCTCTCTCTCTCACTTTCTTGGTACACGTCTACCCTCTCTCCCTCTAATTGGTGGCCGACCACCAAACCCTAGAGGAGAGAATCGTCGTCGCCTTCGCCACCGCGCCGCCGCTTCGACGTTCTTCGGTTCTCCGTCTTCTTGGAGAGTTCCTCTCACGAAGAAGACGTTTCATCTCGTGTGACGAGAACAGGAGCAACCACGCTTGGATCATCTTCTTGGATTGCGAGGACAACGCGGTTCATCCCCGCGCTCGCAAGCGGTCTCGCCGACGATCGGACTTGAGACAGGAGGTCTCTTTCTTTAGAGACTTGATCAACCACGCTTCAAGAGGTATTGCATTATACTTGTTGTGGTTATAGATGAAACGATCTGAGAATGGTTCTCGGATCATGTGGTTTCATCGATTAAAAATTTTAAATTCCGTTGCACCGAATAACTAGTACGACTAGTCGTTCTTCGTCGTATCCGATACGACGATCACTCTTCCGTGATGCGCTTAAGGATAATCCCATATCCTTCAAGTGGTATCAGAGCCTTAGGTCGACGGTTTCGAATATGATTCGAAAAACCGAGGACGACTTGGGTTCGTTAAGGTCGCGAAAGTTTTTATCGCATTTGATTTCGCAGATCTGTTTAGTAAATAAATTCGGCACTGTTTAAATTGTTTAAATATGAATTTAGTACTTGGATTTTGTTCCCCATTAAATAAGGAAACCATAGGATCTGAGTTTACGTAAATCGGATTTCGTATGCTCTAGATATGGTTGTTTTAATGAACATGTATGCACTGTTGCGGGAACTGTAGATCTGAACGTGATTAAAATATTAATTACTGTTTAGACTTGCCTCGAAATGCGTGTAACATCACTTGGGTTCTGTCCTAAATCAAATTAGCAATCTATGAAAATTGATTTTGTCTAATTTGGATTTAATATGATTGAGATACGCTAATTTTAGTAAGTAGGGGTCACTGCTGAAATTACAGTCCTAATCTAGAACCAAGTGATTGTCAATTAGTGAAATTAATTGTTAATTTCGTGAAATAATCATGAAAAATATTTGTGAAATATTGGAAGTTGATTATTTACATAATTGACATGGTCTCAACCAATTAATTGATTAGATTTCATCTAAATCTTAATTGGAAACACATTCATCAAACTTGATGCTTGTGTAGTGATTGTCATTTAATAATATAGTGAAATTAAATTGTTTAATTTCCTAGAATAATTGTGCATAAATATTTGTGAAATATTTGATGATAATTATTCCCTTAAATGGCATTGCCTTAATCAATAATTGATTAGATGTGATCTAGATCACTAATTGGTTACATGATCTACATGATCAACATTCCAACAAACATGTTGCTTGAATAGGAATTGGGATTTGTTTAGCAAATCTCATTATAATGTTAATCAAAAATTGTTTTGATTATTATTATATGGTATAATTTCGGTTGAAGAACCGATGATCATCTCAAATACAAAGTGATTTATTTTGCATTATCCTTTCCCGAGGTGGATATGGTGTCTAGTCGGAGAGCATTGGGGTTGCGGGTTGCAACGTATGTGGTCCGTCCCACTCTCGTCGGTACTGGCCATGACAGCGGGTAGGGTTAGTATAATGCCTAAGAAATCATGATGTATTTCTAATTATTAAAATTCGAAATAATACGTATTTGAGATAATACCACAATTCAAGTAACTATTAAAAATTGTTTGTTAGATATTAATTGGATCATTAATTTAATATGATTAGATTAATTGGAATCCAATTAAAATTAAAACACTCTATTATGAATAGAGATGTTATTTCCCTTGGAAGAATTAATCATAATGAATATGATTCATAGTGATTAATTAGAATTTGAATATGATATGAAGGATCACATAAGTGACATCCATAGTCTCCCATCAAGGCGGAGGGTTCCATCGCCAGGGATTGCATGTGGGAGACGCCTGTCCGAAGTGACAGCTCCTGTATACAAGCGCATCTGGATCGGGCTCGTCGCTTCTCGAAAGAGTAAGGACGTATGCGTAGTGACCCCAGTATCGGGTCCTCATATTATTGGGACGATATTGGATTGCGCATAGCGAGTTGTATTCCTGTTGACGGTTGGTTCAATTAATGACAGGTCAACATTGCCTTAGGGGTGGTGGGCCCGGGTGTTAAAGACCGAATTGGAGATGCAAGTTGGACTTGCAAGGCGGAATGTGTTCCCGCTTCTTTTTATCCGAGTTGTAGGTTCTCATATTATTGGGATGCAACAAAGATAAGGAAGGAGATCCCAGATCTTGCTTGAGATATAATGGTAAGTATATCTCTTACATTGAAAGTGATTAAGGGAATGAACTTTCAATGTTGACATGGCAAGACAACTTTGATATAAAAATTCCTAAATCAAAGTAAAATATGTATATATAAATACATACATCTATGCAAATTTCTTATTTCAGATAATCCTTCATTAAAACCCACTCAATGATATACTCAATAGTAACCAGTGAAATATCTTGGATTGGACTCATGATCCAGATATTGTACTTGCAATTGAACACATAATGTATGTGGTTGCAATATGCAAGTTTCCTCATAATAATGAGGAATGACAATTAAATAGATGATAGGACTACAACCCTAGGGTTTGTATGTCTCTATAGTCTTGGTATCATCAAATGTACTTTGGAAGTGACATGTTGATGATGATCATAATTGTCATATAATCCTTATAAAATCAATGAAGATTTTATGGCATACATATGTGCTCTTGACATTTAATCATGAGTGACATGGTTCTCTGCATCATGTAGAATGGTAGCTCTATAAAGAGATGATGTATTCAAATTGTTTGAGTACCTACCTGAACCTATGTTTTAAGAGTTTAGATGGATGTAGTTGATGATTGTCATTATTCTACTATCTATACTCTAGTCATTCATGAAGCTTCATAATATTCATATTGTATGAATTTAATGAAGCATGTATAAATGTTGAAAAACTCTTACTTTGAATTCTTTTGAATTTAAAATAAGAGATCCTCTGTCTTGAGCAATGGTTGCTTATAGATAAAGGGAGCGCAATGGAAGCATGGGTTGGACCCAAGAAAGAAGGAAAGTCAAAGAGTTGACTGGACTTCTGTGACTTCCATATGACATCCAAAGAGTTGGATGAATGCCAATACTGCAATAAGTTGATGTGTTGATAGTATGACTATCAAGTCTGTCTAGAATCCTTAGAAAAGGACTCGGATGGAGCATCAGAATAATCTACATAAATCATTGATATTGACTTACTTATTGAATAAGATAAAGTCAAATAATTGTATCTCAATCTTCTGATGACATTTACAATGGGTTGCATATGTTTTAGAAGACTAGAAAATTAGATCTTAAAAGGTTTATTGTTATCCACATGGATATTGATGCAATTGTTGCAATAATCTCTGTTGGATTGATAGACTTGTTAATTTCAGTGGGAGAGCCCTTTAGTCTTAGAGAATGTCTCTATGACCTAGATATTAGAATACACTCGTTGTTTATTTCTAAATGTTGGAAATAAACATGAATTATGAGGTAGAACTATCATAAAGAGTTATGATGGAGATATTTCAGATAGCAATCTAAAATCTAGTGGACTCCACTAAATTAGAAAATTAATGAATGGTTCATTAACATTTCTAAATATTGAAATTAAAACCTTTATAAGATCAATAGGAGGATGAAGATCATATGACAATGATCCAGCATCGAGCCTTGGACATTTGTCTATCGATTTGATCAATAGACTAGTAAGAGATGAAACTTTAGAATGTCTAAAATTTCAGAACTTACATACTCATGAATATTGTATTCAAAGTAAAAATGTCCGATACACCCTTTCTTTGGGAATGGTGTAAGATGTCAAGGTATTCAGGATCTCATACATATTGATGTATGCAGATCATCTGTATCATAGTAAACATTATGGATATGTGATATCTGTTGATGATTATGTATGATATGAGATGTCTTCTCTTCACTTAGAAACCTTTGAAAGGTTCAAAGATTTCACAAGTTTGGTTTAGAACCAAAGTTTGAATGGAGATAAAATGAATTTGGTCTAATCTAGGTAATCAGTGCCTATTATATGAATTCGTAATATACTTTATGGAGAAAGGAATATCATTCCTATCTCAATCCTCCTAATACACCTTAACTAAATAGAGTTATAGGGAGATAAAATTGGATCATATGTGACATGATCTTATCAATGATAGATTTTAGCATAATTATCCCTTAGTTTCCAGGTATATATGTATAGTAGAGACTACAATGTATATCTTTAATAAGGTTCCATGTATGTTGGAATCTAGCACTTGAAAGTGCTGCTTCATTAGGAAAATAAAGGATGGTATTGGATACCTACTTTATGACCTTGAGATTCTTAAAGTATCTCATCTCTGAGAATGTGATTCTTAGAGATTGAGACTCTTGAGAATCAAGAATGAAGTGTAGGAACTCATTTAATCTTGAGAAGATAATGAGACACCTGAAATTGGAAACTAAAAGGACAATTAAAGATGAAACACTAATACCTCTTCAAATGAGTTTGAGGAAGGATTCCATGTGTCAGAAAAATCTGATAATGATCTAACTTCATGAGATGAAGCTTCTAAAGATCATAGCATGGATAGATGGATCTTAGCAATAAAAGTCTAATGTAGACTTCATATACAAGTGTTGTATATGGACCCTCGAGGATCCACCTATATGGGTAATACCTATAAAGGTGTAAATGGATCTTCAAGAGAAAGGGAACCTGATGAGAAGGTAGAGACCTTCAAAGCACGGTTTGTAGCCATGAGCTACACACTAGAAGAGAAGACATTGCTTGCGATGAGACTTGCTCTTCAGTGACCATGCTTAAAACCATCAGAATGTTGCTAACCTTAGCTACACAACTTGACTATTGCATCTTCAAGATGAAAGTCAATATTGCATTCCTCTATAAATACCTCTTTGAGGATATTCACATGAAGTAACCCCAGAGCTTCATGGTTGAGGAAAGCAAGATGTGAAAGCTGAAGAATCCATCTATGGACTCAAATAAGCTTCTTTAAGTTGGATCATAAGATTTGATGAAATTATAAATGTTATGATTTCAGATAGAATTTGGATGAGCCATGTGAAACTTAGTGGGAGTGCCTTTGTGTTCATCGTGCTAAATGTAGATAATATCCTAATCATTTAGAATGATATAAGGATGATAATAAGTGTTTTATAGACTGGCTATTCCATATCTTGAAATATGATTTCAAAGATACCTCTTAGATCTTAGTTCTGAAGTTGTTCAGAAGCCAAGAGAAGAGGATAATTGGACTGTCACATTTGTAGTACACCTTGGACATATTCTATTCATAGAAATTCCAAGAAAGGCTTCCATCCCTTAAGATATGGTACTGACCCATCTAAGGGACAACACCTC
Organism: Ottelia alismoides; assembly: GCA_037367405.1. NCBI lineage: Eukaryota > Viridiplantae > Streptophyta > Magnoliopsida > Alismatales > Hydrocharitaceae > Ottelia > Ottelia alismoides. The sequence continues at coordinate 674,983 of JAZKJV010008677.1, forward strand.
AAAGAGTTGAGGAAGTGAATGCTAGAACTACTTGCCCTTGGGCATCAGTTCTGAGAAGCCGGGTGTGTGCTACATGTGTACAAAAGCCAAATAGCTGTCATGCAGTGGGAGTAATAAATTATTACTAATCCTACTATGGAAATAAAACACTTGGTTGCAGTAATAACAAAATCTTCATAGATGACAAGATTTTTGAGATATTGATCTCGAAGTCTTATCTTCAAAGACTTAAGACTTTATAGATAGAGATCTAAAAGGTCTTAATTGTGGATACCTTAAGAGATAGTGATCTCCAGGAATAAGAGTATTCTAATAAGGATTATGGAAATACTGGTTATGATAATTATTAAGTTGTAGTGTCAAAGACATTGTAACTAACTAGATTGAGTATTGGTTGCATAAGATGCAACATTCGCATTAGATGCGAGCACTGTTACTAGGGATATGCAAGTGTCGTAAAAGGACTTGGCATAGTCTCGCAGGAACAGAGTGACTGATCAGCTTACCTAGCTATTTTCTAAATAGCCTATGATTGTCACATGAGTGCGGGTTTAAATGATTAGCCCATCAATGGCTCTTTGGGCTAGTGGGAGATTGTTGGAAATGCGAGCCCACGGCGAGCCATTATGCAATAAATGTTATTGCAAATATCATTCCCTGATCTGAAATGAAGAATGAATAATTTGTATAATAGGTCCCTTAGTACAATTAGGGTTATGTACCATGGCCATCTTAATAATCATACAGCTGTTGATTCAATTATTGAATCATGGAGGCTGGTGCTCGGATGAATATCTAAAGGGTTAGATTGAGGACTCATCAAGCACCGTCAAATGATTGTTAAGAGATGATCTCCAGCCTGAGTAGGAGATAGCAATCCTTATCTCTGAAGGCTGATATCTGACCGACCTCTTGATGCAGGTCCTCTGCATAGAAATAGAGATTCGGAGGTGTCAGATTAGTTAGGTCAAAGAGTTGACTTAACAAGATCGAGATAACAAAAGTCCTATATCGTATGCTGTCACGATATAGGCACGCATCCTCTGACCGGAGACAGATGTGTTGCTATATGTCTAAGTATGTACATTTGGCAGACCAATACGTTGATGACCTAATCAAGGTCTATACACCGGTGCGCTGGTGTGCATATAAGGGCATATGAGTAATACGATCTCTCAAAGGGATCATACAGGTTCAGTTACTGAACCGGAAGGCATGAGCTCACTCATGAGATATTGGGATGAATCAAATTCCATGCGCATGGTCGTCTCGCTTTGGAAGCTTGACCGAATTTGTAGGTTTGATATATACTTTTAGTATATGATCAATACCTAGGTATGATATACGTGTTTGGAAAGTGTATGATCGATACCAACTCCCAATGATCGAATGAGAAACTTACTAATAAAACCATGAAGTAGACAGTATAAAGTTGATCCAATACTTAAGGTTTAGTCTGAGTCATCCAGTATGCAGGATGTACAGGTATTGGGAATACCTTAGGGTGATTTGATCATAAACGATTGTATAACCATGACGCTTCCATTCCTAGGGAGTGATGAAACGGGTCTGGATTTTAGTAACTCCTCTCAGTAGAGAAGTGATCTGATCTTGGTCCAAGTGTTGGACATTGATCTGAATGTGATTCAGATACAATGAGAAGATTAGATTTACGGTCTTGATTTAATCAAGCATCTATGGGAGGCCCGCGATCTGGATTTGAGATATGATCTCAATATCCATATTGTTGGAGTATTTTGTAGTGCACCTATTGTGTTGTAGAAGGGTAAATGGATCCTGAAGAAGATCCATTTACCCCCATCCAGTGTTTAGTCCCACATGGACCAGTGGTGGGACTTGGAGGCTCTGGGAAGGCTATATAAGGAGCCCCAGACCTCCTGTACTCATTGAGAAAGTTCAATAGAATATCCGCCCCGTTGAGGGCTTCTCCTGTGGTTTCATCCCGCTCCTCACGGAGTAGGGTTCCACATAAAAATCTTTATGTTCTTCGTGATTATTCTTCTTTATTATGTTATTCCGCTTCCGCTTTCTATTTTATAACATGGTATCAGAGCGGGTCGATTCTCGAGGATTTCAAGTTCTTATTTCTGTCCGAGATTCGTTTTTTTTAAGTTCTGTTTGTAAAGATTGTTTGAGATCTGTTCAAGAATTCTAGGACTTCATATGTGCAAGAAAATCATAGGGTTTGCATAACCCTAATTTCTGCATTCTGGAGATTTCAGAAGCAAGCTCCTTGCAACCCTAGCCACCGTAGTTTGCGGTTCCTACGAAACTCGGCTATTCTCCAGGCGCTTCTCCTAACCTGGTATTTCATCCAGGAGCTTCATCCTGGCAGGCGGTCCAGGAGCTTCATCCAAGCAGACCACCGCACCCGTACAGGCGGAGGGGGAGACCTCCAGGCGATTATCTCAGGCGCACGCACCCTCCAAGTTCCTTGCTAATTCATCTTCGGGGACTCGTTGGTCGACAACGGCAACAACAACTAGATGGCATCGCTTGCCCATGCCAACAACGAGCCCTACGGTATTGACTCCTCGCGGCGGCGCACGGCATAACCAGCAGGTGGTGGTAACGCGCAGGAGGCGCCTTCTCGAGCCGCACACCCTCCAGGCGGAAGTTTTTTTTCCAGGCGCAAGTGTCCATCGGGGGGCACGCACAGAAGGTGGTCTTTAGCGCTGGCAGCAGGCGGCGTTCCCCCGCGCGACCAGGAAGGAGCGGATGTGCCGCACAGCCGATGGCGAGATCCTCCCAGGCGTGGAACCAGACCGCGCGACGCTCCATGCTCCAAAGGCGGCGCTCCCTCCAGGCGGTTCTTCTCCTATCTCACGCGGGCGGCGGGCCTTAAAAGAAGAGAAAGGGTTCCCACGATGGGAACCCTAGGTCCCTGTGTTGAATAAAAAAAGAGGGGGATTATTTTATAAACCCAAATGTGAGCTGCAGAAAATTAAAAAAAAAGGGGAGAGAGAGAAAAAAATGTGCCGTGAGTTATAAAAAAAACTGAGGGGAGGCTGAGATGTTGGGCCATGTGGGCCGAGAATTTGTGTAAAAAAAAATGTAAGGCTACCCCTACCAAGTTGAGGTTGAGTTAAAAAAAAAGGTGAGAAGGGGGAGATGAAAAAAAAGAAAAAAAAAGAAGGGGAAGGATCAAGTTACGGTTTTACGGTTCGGACCCAAGATTGGGCCGGAAAAAAAGGGGTGTATGTTTGAGCCCTTTTTGGGCTGTTTTAAAAAAAAGGAAGAAGAAGAAGAAGAAAAATCAGAGAAAAAAAAGGCGCGTGTAATAAAAAAAAGAGCCGCACGCATTTCGAAAAAACAAAATTGCAAAAGCCGTAAAAAAAAAGTGACGGCTTATGTTTTAAAAAAAAAATATGACGGCTTAAAAAAAATGAAGAAAAGCCGCAAGTTTTTTCATGTTCTACCCCATTTTATCTTGTCTTCTCCCAACTGTCGATGTCTTCATTCCGACCAGTATGGGAGAAAGGGGGAGTATATGTAGAGTCACAGGTCTGTTCATGATCCCGATTCCAGATTCAGATGCCAGTCTCCAGACCAGCCAGTTGATCAGACTCTACAGTTGTTCAGACTCGACGATCATTGTTTCCGAGTCTCCAGTTTCAGACACGCACGAGTGTGCGGTCATTTGTCAGATGAGCATAAGTTGCCATCTTTTGTCAGAGGTCCCCATCATTCTTCTAGTTGTCAGGCCAGAGATTTCATGTGAGCCATAGGGACTCCAGAGCAGAGGACCATTCCCTATGCCATGTTGGCAAGGGTTTTCATGTGGTATCATAGGTACACCAGAGCAGTGCACCATTCTCTGAGCCAGATGGGAGAGACCCAGTTCTCCGACGAGGAGACTTGAGGTGCAGTTTCAGACTCGATGGTCAGATTCCGAGTCTTCAGTTGACTCACACTCCAGCCCGTTCGTCCTCCTCACCTGCACGGCATGAGAAGCAACGTCCTCGACTACAGCATGTGCACGTTGGGTTGATATTGTCCGTAGTGTCCTGTAGCGTGAGTTGAGTTTCTTTCTGTTTGTTTGTCCAAGCTGAGCATTGCATGCTCCAGCTTGAGGGGGAGTGTTGGAGTATTTTGTAGTGCACCTATTGTGTTGTAGCAGGGTAAATGGATCCTGAAGAAGATCCATTTACCCCCATCCAGTGTTTAGTCCCACATGGACCAGTGGTGGGACTTGGAGGCTCTGGGAAGGCTATATAAGGAGCCCCAGACCTCCTGTACTCATTGAGAAAGTTCAATAGAATATCCGCCCCGTTGAGGGCTTCTCCTGTGGTTTCATCCCGCTCCTCACGGAGTAGGGTTCCACATAAAAATCTTTATGTTCTTCGTGATTATTCTTCTTTATTATGTTATTCCGCTTCCGCTTTCTATTTTATAACACATATCACTATACGTGGAACAATACAATCGCCCTGTCCTTATCTCCAAGTATCTGCGGAGAGATTGCATTATTCTTGAATGGTTCGAGAATAATTTCATAAGATCTAAGCAATGAAGAAATGATGATTAAATTTGATTTAAGCATATTGATGTGTGAAGAAATTATCCAATGTAATTAAATGTGATTTAATTATTATGGATAAGAATAATGTGGATAGAAATATCCAATTATTCATAATCTATTATAAATGTGATTTATAATGTATTAGAGAGAGCTAATTATAATTTATATATGTTGATTAATTATTATGTGTATTGGATACACATTGTGTAATTAATTGACAATGTAAATTATATGTTGTTTTGGGTTGTGAATATGATTCACAATTTTTTCCATGGCAAGATTGCAATATTCTCAAATATAATTATGAAGTATTTTTGAAGAATAAAAGCCAACAAAAGTTGTTGGAAATAAATAAAGGATATTTTCAAGGAGATATGCAATCTCATGGATTTCCATGAGATTGCTCTCTCCATGGAAAATAGTGGGCGGCACACCATTCCTAATAGGAATGTGTGGCCGTCCACATGGAAGGTATATGGAGATGGAATCTCCATGTATCTTCTCTCCTTATTTATTGATTTGATTTAGGACTAATTTATATTTGATTTTGTCAAATATATTTTAACCTAAATTTTTTGGTTTTACCAACAACAATCTTGACCATTGGATTGACATAAATCAATCTCATCCATTGATTTTATATGTCACATGGATTGAGATCCATGGATCCCAAAACCCTATAAATAGAGAGGCATACCATGCTCTTTTTACACTATGAATATTGGAGCTCTCTCTCTCACTTTCTTGGTACACGTCTACCCTCTCTCCCTCTAATTGGTGGCCGACCACCAAACCCTAGAGGAGAGAATCGTCGTCGCCTTCGCCACCGCGTCGCCGCTTCGACGTTCTTCGGTTCTCCGTCTTCTTGGAGAGTTCCTCTCACGAAGAAGACGTTTCATCTCGTGTGACGAGATCAGGAGCAACCACGCTTGGATCATCTTCTTGGATTGCGAGGACAACGCGGTTCATCCCCGCGCTCGCAAGCGATCTCGCCGACGATCGGACTTGAGATAGGAGGTCTCTTTCTTTAGAGACTTGATCAACCACGCTTTAAGAGGTATTGCATTATACTTGTTGTGGTTATAAATGAAACGATCTGAGAATGGTTCTCGGATCATTTGGTTTCATCGATTAAAATTTTTAAATTCCGCTGCACCGAACAACTAGTACGACTAGTCGTTCTTCGTCGTATCCGATACGACGATCACGCTTCCGTGATGCGCTTAAGGATAATCCCATATCCTTCAGGGGACTGGGGGGAGCTTCAATGAGGAGCAGGAGCTGGGCCTCCTAGGCGGTGGGTCTCGGGGACGGGACGGGGAGGCTTCAACGAGGAGCAGGGGGCCGACGGCTCTTAGGGACCGAGGGAAGCTTCGATGAGGAGCAAGGAGGGCTTTCGACGAGGAGCAGGAACTGGGCGCGAGCCTCCTCAGCACTGGGTCTCGGGGACGATGGGGGGGCTTCTAGAAGGAAGTCGATGGGGTGGGGTAGGAGTGTTGGACATGCGAGCCCACGGTGAGCCATTATGCAATAAATGTTATTGCAAATATCATTCCCTGATCTGAAATGAAGAATGAATAATTTGCATAATAGGTCCCTTAGTACAATTAGGGTTATGTACCATGGCCATCTTGATGATCATACAGCTGTTGATTTAACTATTGAATCATAGAATGGTGCTTGGATGAATATCTAAAGAGTTAGATTGAGGACTCATCAAGCACTGTCAAATGATTGTTAAGAGATGATCTCCAGCCTGAGTAGGAGATGGCAATCCTTATCTCTAAAGGCTGATATCTGACCGACCTCTTGATGCAGGTCCTCTGCATAGGAATAGAGATTCGGAGGTGTTAGATTAGTTAGGTCAAAGAGTTGATTTAATGAGATCGAGATAACCAAAGTCCTATATCGTATGTTGTCACGATACAGGCATGCATCCTCTGACCGGAGACAGATGTGTTACTATATGTTTAAGTATGTACATTTGGCAGACCAATAGGTTGATGACCTAACCAAGGTCTATACACCGGCGCGCTGGTGTGCATATAAGGGCATATAAGTAATATGATCTCTCAAAGGGATCATACAGGTTCAGTTACTGAACAGGAAGGCATGAGCTCACTCATGAGATATTGGGAAGAATCAAATTCCATGCGCGCGGTCGTCTCGCTTTGGAAGCTTGACTGAATTTGTAGGTTTGATATATACTTTTGGAAAGTATATGATCACGACCTAGGTATGATATACGCTTTTGGAAAGTGTATGATCGATACCATCTCCCAATGATCGAATGAGAAACTTACTGATAAAACCATGAAGTAGACAGTGTAAAGTTGATCTAATACTTCGGGTTTATTCTGAGTCTTCCAGTATGCAGGATGTACATGTATTGGGAATACCTGAGGGTGATGTGATCATAAATGATTGTATAACCATGACGCTTCCATTCCTAAGGAGTGATGAAACAGGTCTGGATTTTAGTGACTCCTCTCAGTAGAGAAGTAATTCGATCTTGGTACAAATATTGGACATTGATCTAATATGATTCAGATACAATGAGAAGATTAGATTTGCGGTCTTGATTTAATCAAGCATCTATGGGAGGCCCACGATCTGGATTTGAGATACGATCTCAATATCCAAGTCACTATACGTGGAACAATACAGTCGCCATGTCCATATCTCCAAGTATTCGTGGAGAAAGTGCATTATCCTTGAAGGAGTAATGGATAATTCTATTGTTGATATATATATATATATATCCGAGCACTGAGAAAATGGATAATTAAATGTGATTTAATTATCATGATTAATATGAATTCAATTCATATTATAAAGAGAGTTATCTTAGATAATTAAATGTGATTTGATTATCAAAGATGTGAATAATGTGAATGTTATTCATATTATTTGGGCACAAGAGAAAAAGAGATCTAAGATGATTAAATATGATTTAATTATTATGGATAAGAATAATGTGGATAGAAATAACCAATTATTCATAATATATTATAAATGTGATTTATAATATATTAGAGAGAGCTAATTCTAATTTATATTTGTTGATTAATTATTATGTGTATTGGATACACATTGTGTAATTAATTGACAATGTAAATTATATGTTGTTTTGGATTGTGAATATGATTCACAATTTTTCAATGGCAAGATTGCAATATTCTCAAATATAATTGTGAATTATTTTTGATGAATAAAACCCAACAAAAGTTGTTGGAAATAAATAATTAGAGATTTCCATGGAGATATGCAATCTCATGAAATAACATGAGATTGCCCTCCATTAGGAAATAGGTGGGCGGCACCCATGTCCTATTTGGAATGGGTGGCCGTCCACCATGTTATACATGGAGATGTAATCTCCATGTATATATTCTTTCCTTATTTGTTGGTATAATTTAGGATTGATTTATATTTGATTTTGTCAAATATATTTTAATCTAAATTAGATCATAAGTTGTTGGTTTTTGCCAACAACATTCTTAACCATTGGATTGACATAAATCAATCTCATCCATTGATTTTATATGTCCCATGGATTGAGATCCATGGATCCCAAAACCCTATAAATAGAGAGCCATACCATGCTCTCTATACACAATGCTTGAGAAGCACATCTCTCTCTCTCTCTTTCTCTTCACACGCCTACTCTCTTCTTCTCTCATGGCCGTCCACCATGGATGCCATGGAGAGAGTCTCCATTGCCGCAGCGTCGTCGTTATGCTGCCCGATGGTTTGCTCGTGGAACTCCGTCTACTTCGGCGTGCCTTGCTCGTGAAGAAGACGTCGGATCTCGTGTGTCGAGATCAAGAGATCCACCGCTTAGATCATCAACATGGATTGCGAGAAGCACGCGGTTCATCCTCGCGCTCGCAAGCGTCTCCTCCGTCGGATCGGACTTGAGACAGGAGGTCTCTTTGTTTAGAGACTCGATCGCAACCACGCTTCAAGAGGTAATCCTATTACTTGTTTGTGGTTTAGACGAAACGATCCGAGAAGTGTTCTTAGATCATGTGGTTTCGTCGTATGAAAATTTTTAATTTCCGCTCATCAACTGGAGTTGGGCGCACCAATTCAGAAACCACGAAACAAGCCGAGACCACCTAAAAACCCGATTCAACGAAATAAGACCAACAAAATCAACCGTTCATCAACCGGAGATCGTTTGACATTTTTAAATCGCAAAATTTAGCACCAAATTGAAAATGTAACTCGAAAATTTCAGGGATACAAAACCAATCAAAATATATCAATATTATACTCATATTTATCGTCGTTCAAAGACAATCAAATCGAGATATTGCACGACGAAATCGGAGATTCGATGTGCGCATACGGACAAATTTTAATATCTTAAATAAATGAGAAAAAATAAAATAAAATTTTAAAATTTTTTGCACTGCAACATAAATATATATATATATATAGAATTAATATATTAGAAGTAAAATATTGTCATTAATGATGTCATTGATGTTGATGTCATAATGTATAAAAATATATTTATAATATCCATTGAGGAAGGTTCCAGTAACCTTCCCCCTTTCCCTCTTTATTTCTTCAATTTCCCCAATTTCCCCATTTCCCTCAACATAAGAGGAGCTCCAAACCCCTCATCTCTTCCATTTCCTTTCTTTCTGTTCCACGTTTTCTTCATTTCCATTTGGTGTAGCTGAGAGGAGCTCTCAACTCCGCTCTTCTCCATGTTGCAGGAAACCTTTCCTCCTCAAATTTTAAGAACTAGGTATAATTCCATACCCACTACTCTTGTTGGTTTTCTTGAGTAAGATGCCATGGAAATTAGAGGTTATTGTGTGATAGAATTTGGTCGTAATGTGTTATGCATTAATCTTTATTCTTGCAGCTCAATTGATGTCAGTTTTATAAATTCTAGTCTCTATAAATGCTTAATCAGAGATTAACCGGCACACGCATCGGGCATGATCAACTGATCCTGAAACGTCTTATATATTAAAGAAGGCTCGAGAGAAAGCGAGCTTTAAACACCCGACCAGAATATCCAAATCAAAAACCCGCTACACAACCTCATCCTCGTCAAGTGGCGAACCACAAATCTCTATCTGGGAATAGCTCATGACTAAGTTCACTATCAGAAAAGCTGGAAAATGCCCCTGCTTCAAGTCAAGAAGTAGCTAGTAGGAGAAAGTGGCATAAGGTGAGACCGAGGGAGAGGACGCATCCTCAATATTATTCATTCCAGGGGAGGCCGACTACCTCGATTCCTGGGGAAGCGGAGAATTGCTTGCGTCAGAGGTGAACGAAGCTTATATCTTTGGGAGTGGAGGCTCATACTCTCTTGCTCAGCTAGCCCTCGCACCTCCACCTGGAATTTGCTACGAGACCATACCGATGACTTTTATACATATCTCCTCGGGGTAGCCTGATTTTCGAGGGCTTGAAAGACCAGATATATATGAAGAAAGGCCCAATGCTTCACCTACTATTAGTTGTTATAGTTATTAAGTAGCATTCCTTGATGAGGAGATTGGTTCGAATACCGGGAAATCTTAATAAAATTTTAAGAGGCTCACCAGAGTTATCAAATTTTTTATATAGTTATTGTTAGTAGGCCTAAAAAATGGAAATTTAAAAGATATCTCCATCTGATATTTTTTACCATGTATATTTTTTATGGTAAAAATTAGTTCGATGAAGATAGGAAACTAGTAGAACTAATGATGAGTAAAGATATATTAGATTAAAAGGTACTTATCGATAGTTAGTTTACTATCAATCAAATCATATTCCCCCTCTTTTTGGTTATATATCAAATCATAGTTAGGTACTTATTGATAGTTAGTTTCTCCTTGGATTTGCAAACAATATCAAATCACATATCGTTAAAACATTTTGATTCCATCCCCTTTTTGGCTCCTTCATTCATAATCTAAACAGAAATTTTTTTATGAACTGTATTCTTTGGCTTTTTACACATATGAGGTAAAAGATATGAACGATGCTAAGTAGAGTGACATCTTCATCAGTGATCATTAGTATACCTACTATATGAACACGACTTATCACAATTGATGGATTAGACCATCCAATTAGACATGTAAAGCCAATCAGATAGAATATGAAGGTATAAATAAATAATCAATGAACCTCGATGATTATAAGAATCAATAATGCTTGAAAATTTAGTGTCGATCATGGTGACTCTCACACCTGACCGTGTGAGGGTGCGATGACCCTCAACTGAGGGGAGATAGGAAGCCCGGTTAGGGAAACGACCACCAAGTGCACGGGTCTAGGATCCTAGTCCTTTTACGATTTTTAAGCGTGCTCGCAATATTTGTACACCTCGTTGGGATCCTGACTTTTGACCAGTTCTGTTGACCCTTCGTTTTAGGATACCCATACGGGGATCCTCGGTTTTAGTTTTTCGTACGAGCTCCTCTGCCTGTACTAGTCGGGTCGGTATCTAGAGAAACTTTCCCGAAGAGTCTCTCTCACAAGTCTTAGTGACATAGTTTTGGAGTAGACCTGTCCCTCTATTGGACCGTACTTCTAATTAGAGGACGAGACGGAAGAGTCTCTTAGGAAACTTCCTCACCGTTTGAGTTTTGGTTACTTTCCACTAACAAGATTGGTGATGCTACATCCGAATCATTTATATCTACATCTGAATCATCTAGGGTCACATTTGAATCAGTTACAGTTGAAATTGGAGATGTTACGATTGAATTTAGAATGAAGCATATTGGATCTTGATTAAAGGATGAAATCAATTATAAGTTGTGTTGGCTAGAGTTGTTTATAATTAAGTTAGTGGACGTGTTGGGAACTTATTTAGGATGCATTATAATTTATACTTCACCGCATGCGTACGGAGGCACCCCAATCCTAAGGCACTCTTCACGACTTAGAATCATAGTGTGAGGTCACACACAGATCAAAAACACATACTATCCACTAAACTTGAGAAATTAAATAAAATCAAGAATCGTTTCAAAACTTCATTTTCCCCATTATCAAAATCAATATTTAAGATCTCTAAATAACAAGAGATTAATAGATATATATATATAAGTCTGTAACCGTGATATATCAATATGACATATAAAAGGAATTGGGTAAAACGTGGGGCATTTCTTCACGGTGGCGTGAAAACTTTTTCATAACAAGTAGTTGTAAACTATTAGTTGTTTATATCTTACTACTTGTTTCTTTAGCAACCATTTTAAATGCCTGCTTATTTTAATAAGTTTTTGGAAAGTACCATCGCTCGCTGACGTCTCTTGTACCTTTCATGTGTGGCAGGCAAGCAGCCTGCAACTCAGTAGGTGGTTGATGATTCCAAATATCCGCTGCTATTCTAGACGGTGCAGTTACTTTTGTCCCAGATTTTTCAGTTATTTTGTAAAATGCTTTTCTTTCTCTTCTGAATTTTTTTGAGAATACATGTACATACTGTCAACTCTTTTGTACATGTTTTAGAAATATGTGAAAATTAATGAAATGAAATTTTGGCGGCGCATCTTCTTGTTGTTCTGTGGTTGTGAACATTGATTTGAATGTCATGGCAGAAACATGAAAAAAATTCCACATATTTTCATATAACTTGTGCGATCTTTTGTGAATGTAATACCATGAATGTGTTGTAAGCATGCACGGATCCAATGGCATCATAGTTTGTATCAGAGCCATGATACCCCGCTATACGCATTCGCATTATTACAATTCCGATCGCATTAAGTTCTCGGATAGCGATAGTCTTCCGACTTATCATGAGTCTGAGAAGGGAAATATGACATTTGAATTCAATAACCGCATATATCACCAATTTCATTAATTTTCATATCCTAGAAGAGAAAAAACGCATATGATAGTATTTGTGAACAGAAAATTTTATGACTAATAATGGTTCTATGCAAAGCCATGACGTCTAGAGCTACACAAGATATGACTGACCGTTTGGAGCGCATTATGATCGCACTCACCGACCTCCAGCAATAGCAGGCTGCCATACGAGTTCAGCAGGATCAGATACTGGCACAACAGATAGAGATTGTGGACCAACGGACCGATACGGAGATGAGGTTCAAGGAGCTATCAGATTACACCTACCATCCATCTCAGGATGGAACCAGACAGGACCAACCTCAGGTGGTTGAGGTATAGCAGACTCATTCTTACGATCAACATGAGGAGATGCCAGCACCTGGAGCTGGGGATGGAGACTATAACAGGGAGCAACGCCCTCTTGACTTTGCAAATGAGGATGCACACAAGTAATCTATCATTCACAGGCATCAGTCGATTTTCACATACTATCAGCGGCAAGGTCTTAAATGTCGGATTTCGGTTTCATTTCTGTAAGAGCTTGGAAAGAGAAATTCGGTAGTCTTTTGATGGAATTTCAGTGAAATGATCTGAAATTAGGAAAATTACATGAAAACTCCTTTTTAAAAAAAATATTCATTAACTCAATAAATGAGATAAAAAGATAGTTTTTTTGCTAATAGTAAGATATTAATATAATATGCTACATTAGATTTCCATCCAATCATCCTAACAGTCAAAAAGTAGTATGTTGCTCAGAACCAGAACCAGATTTGAACCATAATTAGAAGCCATTGGTTTCTCCTCTCTCTTTTTTTAGAAGTAAGATGGGTGAACTCCCAAGGTGGGAGTTCCCGCTATATATTAATAAGGAACCTTTTACAGTCTAACACGAGGCCCAGGATGTATAGAGGGCATTACAGTGAATCACCACATTCTCGGAGTAAAATCTAGCATTGTTAAAAACGCAATCATTTCTTCCTTGCCAAATCGCCCAAACCGCCGCAAAGGCTATAGATATGTCGTCAGAGGAGCCGGAGCCGAGTCGCCTGATGGACTGCCAAAAGAGAGTGAGATTTGAGCTCTCATGCCTCACCCAAGGTAAATTCAAGGCCTGCCAAACCTCCGTCGAAGAATGGCAGGTTAAGAAGATGTGATCGGCATCCTCATTGTGAGCATGACACCTATCGCAAGTAATATCCTGAGATCCAAAAAGATGGACCCTTCTCATCTTGTCACAGATCCTGTTCCTCCGGAGACCATAAAAAAAATTTTACCCTAAGGGGGATCTTAGCGGCCCAAATGAGACGTATGTGTTATAAAATATGAAGCGGAAGCAAAACATGGAAAAGAATAAGAACAAGAAATAAGAACGCGGGATTTTAACGTGGAACCCTACTCCGTGAAGAGCGGGATGAAACCACGGGAGAAGCCCTCTAAGGGGCGTGTTTCTCTATTAACTTTCTCAATGAGTACAGGAGGTCTGGGGCTCCTTATATAGCCTTCCCAGAGCCTCCAAGTCCCACCCACAGGCGGTATGGGACTAAACACTGGATGGGGTAAATGGATCTTCTCCAGGATCCATTTACCCTGCTACAACTCAATAGGCGCACTACCAAATACTCCAACACTCCCCCTCAAGCTGGAGCATGCAATGCTCAGCTTGGACAAACAAACAGAAAGAAACTCAACTCACGCTACAGGACACTACGGACAATATCAACCCAACGCGCACATGCTGCAATCGAGGACGTTGCTTCTCATGCCGTGCAGGTGAGGAAGACGAACGGGCTGGAGTGTGAGTCAACTGAAGACTCGGAATTTGACCGTCGAGTCTGAACTTGCGCCTGAAGTCTCCTCGTCGGAGAACTGGGTCTCTCCCATCTGGCTCAGAGAATGGTGCACTGCTCTGGTGTACCTATGATACCACATGAAAACCCTTGCCCTCAAGGGAATGGTCCTCTACTCTGGAGTCCCTGTGGCTCACATGAAAACTCTGGCCTGACAACTAGAAGAATGATAGGGACCTCTGACAACGATGGCAACTTATGCTCATCTGACAATGACCGCACACTCGTGCGTGTCTAAAACTGGAGACTCGGAAACAATCGTCGAGTCTGAAACCGAACTGTAGAGTCTGATCAACTGGCTGGTCTGGAGACTGGCATCTGAATCTGGAATCTGAATCATGAACAGACCTGTGACTCTACATACATACTCCCCCTTTCTCCCATACTGGTCGGAATGAAGACATCAACAGTTGGGAGAAGACAAGATAAATAGGGGGTAGAACATGAAAAACTTGCGGCTTTTCTTCACAATTTTTTTTAAGCCGTCATTTTTTTTAACATATTTTTTTAAAGCCGTTTCGACATTTTTTTTCGGCTTTTCATCTCTTTTTTTTTAAGCCGTTTCATTTTTTTTACGGCTTTTCAAATTTTTTTTTTTACTTTTCTTTTGCGTACGGCTTTTTATTGTACGCGCCTTTTTTTTAATTTTTTTTTCACATATCGGCCCTCCTGGGCTGAAACAAAAACAACTTCATTTTTTTTATAACGCTATCTCTCCCCCCTTTTTTTCTGTTGGGCCTCTCTTTCTCTCATTTTTTTTAAAACAAACTCTGCAAACTCTCTTCTTCTTTTTTTTACTAACAGAGCCCCCCTACATTTTATTATAAGAATGGGCCCACCACCCCCTAGGGTTACCTCCACGTGAACCCATTCACGCCGCCCCCTTCTAGGATTAACTTCGCGCCGCCCCCGATGGGTGGAGAGAGGCGCGCTTGAAGCCCGACCCTGTAGCGGCATCGGACAGACGAAGCTGGAGCATGGGGTGCCGCCTGGGCTCTGTTGTCGCCTGGGGATGTGCGGCTTGCGGGGCTACTCCCTGGAGTATGGCGAGTCGGCGCCTTCTTGGAAACTCGACTATTCACGCGCCTGCGGGAACATCGACGGGAGGCGCGAGGGCATCGCGCCGTGGAGCCGCCTGTTGCGCGAAGGGGAAGCGCGACGCTTGGATTGTGAGAGAGTATCGCGCGTTATGCGATGCGCCCTGGATGGGCGGCTATGGCTGGAGGCGCGGCAGAGGCTTGGAGTGGTGCGGTACGGTAATGGCTGGGTATAGCGGCCTGGAGCCGCTACTGCTGAGTAGAGGAGGACGCGTGAGCCCCACGGTGGAGCTGCCTGGAAGATGAGGGATAACGCCGCCTGGGCCAACCGCAGGAGCGTGACTACTGGAGGCATGTACGGCACAGGGAGATGGCACTAGGGTTTTGGAACCCTGGATGCTGAGGAAGATAGGGCCGCCTCAAGTTAGGGTTTCATAACAAACCCTCCTCTGATTTGAGAACTGCGGTCATCTGCAGCCTTAACCACACGACGCAAGATTCTTCAAATGCAGATTTGAAAAGAAATCTTCAAACACATCTTCGATCTTTACAGACAAATCTTCAAGATAAAACACCAACTTCGAATCTCGAACGAATTACAATAAATAAATAAATCTTCAATATAAATTCCTCGAGAATCGACCCGCTCTGATACTATGTTATAAAATATGAAGCGGAAGCAAAACATGGAAAAGAATAAGAACAAGAAATAAGAACGCGGGATTTTAACGTGGAACCCTACTCCGTGAGGAGCGGGATGAAACCACGGGAGAAGCCCTCTAAGGGGCGTGTTTCTCTATTGACTTTCTCAATGAGTACAGGAGGTCTGGGGCTCCTTATATAGCCTTCCCAGAGCCTCCAAGTCCCACCCACAGGCGGTATGGGACTAAACACTGGATGGGGTAAATGGATCTTCTCCAGGATCCATTTACCCTGCTACAACTCAATAGGCGCACTACTAAATACTCCAACAGTATGTCTTGGGCCATTTTTGTATTCGACGCCACGTCCGAGTTACGAAGATGATTGTAGATGCTTTTGGTAGAGAACTTAGTACCAACCTACACGAAGTGGTCACGGTTGGCCGGATCACTGTCGACAATGGTGTCCGCCACAAGCGGGAGCTCAGAGAGGAGACGCGAGAAATCCTCCACCCAATGTGGGGGCAAGGGTTGCGGAAGAGCGGCGCCCAGGTGTCGGTCCCCCTGCAAGAGAGACGGAGCAATCACGGTCCGAGGATAAGGCAAACAACCTCGGAAACTTTTCACATAGCCTCCCCTCACCGGACCAATCGTCCAACCAAAAGCGGAAAAGCCGGCCATTTCGCACCACCAGAGCCAGGAATTGAGTAACCTTCGGCAAAGCCTTACGAATCCCAGACCAAAGAGGAGATTCCCTCCAAATGCGTCTAGCCGCGAGATCGCCCCTCACGTCATAAATCTTGCGAAGAAGCCGATGAACCATCGCCTGCGAGGGACCCCAAAGATGGGCCACCCACTTGGAAAGCAAAGCCAAATTCATACATTCGAGATCTCGAATACCCAGACCGCCCGCTTTCCTGTTATTAGTAATCTCCTTCCACCCGACCAAGGGTACGCCCGCCCTCTGTTGTTTCCCACCCGACCAGAAGAAGGATTTCATTAGCGATTCCATTTTTTTCCGAACACCAGCGGGGAGGGTGCGGGTGCTAAAGAAGAATATGGGAATAGCTGACAAGACGTGCTTTAGCAAAATCAGCTTCCCCCCCCCTGGACAGACACGATGTCTTCCAACCAGCCAGCTTATATTCCATCTTCTGAATCACCTGATCCCAGGCTGCCCTTGTAAGCCTACCATCCGTCAGCGGAAGGCCCAAATAAATAATGGGAAGAGATCCCAAAGTGCATCCAGTGATGTTGCCAAGCTCCATACACTCCCCAGGCTCCATACCGAACGGGACCACCTGTGACTTGTCCCGGTTAGCAACGAGCCCCGAGCGCTCACCGAAAATGCCCAATAGCATAGCCGTATTCTCCGAGTGAGACGAAGGGCCCCCAAGCAGAACTAAAGTGTCGTCAGCGTATTGCAAAATGGGAATAGAAATGTCGTCGAGAGAGAAGCCCGTACAAATCCCCGCCTCCACCAATTGTACGAGCAAGACGGCCAACGAGTCAGCA
This sequence comes from Ottelia alismoides, assembly GCA_037367405.1. Taxonomy (NCBI): domain Eukaryota; kingdom Viridiplantae; phylum Streptophyta; class Magnoliopsida; order Alismatales; family Hydrocharitaceae; genus Ottelia; species Ottelia alismoides. The sequence goes on from JAZKJV010008677.1 coordinate 692,393, forward strand.
ACAATGTCGAAATAAGCGGAGCCATAGGACAGCCCTGTCGAATCCCGCGCTGTGGTTGGAAGGGCGGGCCCTCCGGCCTGCCGTTGATCATAACAGAGAGGAACGTAGTCGTGATGCAGCGTTTCATCCAACCAATCCAAATGTCCGGAAATCCTCGCAGCCGTAATGATGTCCAGATGAAGTTCCAGGCGATACAATCATAGGCTTTGGAGAAGTCTATCTTCCACAGAGCACCTTTCATCTTCGTTCTTTTCCAATGCAAACAAATCTCAGAGGCCAAAACCAAAATATCCGCCATCTGCCTGCCCGGAATGAAGGCCCCTTAAGTAGGCAAAACTACCGAGTCAATCACCACGCGCATGCGGTTCACGAGGGTCTTAGCAATGATAAGATAAAGGCCATTAGAAAGGGCTATGGGACGGAAGTCGTCAACCACGTTGGGAGAGTCCCTCTTCGGGAGCAAGAATATAAGCGCCCTATTGATTTTCTCCATGCCATAATTCCCAACGGCAAATTCGTTCAAAATGTCAAGCAACTCCCCCTTTAACAGCGGCCAGAATTCCTTGTAAAAAAGGATGGGAAATCCGTCGGGCCCGGGAGAGCCCTCAGCATCGAGGCCCCAGACCGCCTCCCTAATCTCCGATTCAGTGAAGACCGAGATGAGCTCCGAAGCCTGCAACTCGCTCAGCCTCCGCACCCCTCTTCCCAACCAAGACCAGCCGGACTGAGGCTGCCTCCTAGAGATGCGCACAAAATGATTGCGGACCGCCTGTCCGATAGCAGCCTCTCCAGAGGCCTTCTGACCGTCGACAAAGATATCATGAATGAAGTTCCTTCTACGCCTCCCCGACGCCATGTTGTGGAAGAAACGGGTGTTGGCATCACCCTCACGCAACCAACGTTGTCGACACCTTTGTCTCCAATGAATCTCCCCTTTCTTATCCTCCAGTAAGATCACATCAAGAAGCCGTTGCCGCTCATCCGCCTCCTCAGGGCCCAGACCCTGATCATCGTCCATAGCGTCAAGCCGGGAAATACCCTCCTGAGCACTGTTACGCCGCAAATTGCGGTTGTTCCAGACCTCCCTGGCATACTGCGAAAGGTGCTTCCGAAGAAGCGTTAGCTTTGTGTTAAAACGGATCACCGCGGAGCCCTCCGGGGACCACTCCCGCCAAGTAGTCTCAACCATCTCCTTAAAGCCTTCGTTGAGAAGCCAATTTTTCTCAAATCTGAAGAAAGATCTTCTCCTGTCCTCCTCCCCCGAGACCCAAAGAATGAGTGTATGGTCAGAGTGGGCGCGAGGTAGCGCCCGAACCCGCGCAAGAGGGAATAGCTCCGAACCCTGAAGAGATAACAGGAATCGATCCAATCTCGAGCGCGAACGCGAATTTCTCCACGTGAAAAAACACCCAGAGGCATCCAAGATCTGAAAACCGAGGTCGTCGATCGACCTACACAAAGCCGGCGAGGCCATATCAGAACCACCCAAGAGGTTAGGGCGGTCACCGGGAGAAGAGTAGCGTTGAAGTCGCCTCCCACGAGCCAAAAAGCAACATCATTGCCCATCCCAACAGTATCCAACTCCGCCGCCAGGGGACCCCTCTCCTGACAGGTAGGGCCATACACGTTGGTGAGAAGTAACGTACAACCATCCGACCGGCGCCTGAGGCGCACAGTGAGTGATGAGTCTAATTTCGTAGCCGTCAAGAGATCAAAGGAGTCCATCCTCCAGCCAGTAAGTAGGCCCCCAGAGGCACCAACCGCAGCGACCTCCGTGAAATCGAATTTGCCATTCCCGCCTAAGGCCCGACAAAGGTCCGAGCAAGAACTTGATGCTTTCATCTCCTGAAGAAAGAAGATATCAGCCGAAGATGAGTCCACCAACTTTCTGATCGTGAGTCGTTTCTCAGGCCGACCCGTACCCCGAACGTTCCAAGACAACACTTTCATTTGGAAACCCTATTTTCCGCCAATTTGGGGGCGACAATCCCCAAACGTTCCGTCGTCGTTCTGTCTAAGAGGCGGAACCTATTCACCCACGATTGGACGTTCGGACCAAGACTTCCAGCCAAAGAGTTCTCCGCCAAGTTGTTAGCACAGGAGAGCATCGCCGCACGTCGTCTCTGTCGGCGAAGAGCACCAGATATCTTCTTCCTGGAGTACATCGAGCCGAAGCGGTGGCGAGGACCCTCCGGATAAGCAGTCCAAGCGTGGTTCTCCACCAAAGAGGGAGTTCGTCTTGGAGGCATAGACGATGGAATTTCCATCCCCAACGAGGTTCCGGAGCCATCGCCCTCCCGCTCCAGATGTTTGATCGCAATTGAACCCAGGCTGACCTCCCGACGAGCGGACCGAGATGGAGATACCAATTCTAAAAACTCTGAAGAGATGTGTGCATTTGGGTCGACCCGATCGACCTGAGTGACGGGAGGAGGTTCAGGCGTCGGTAGGGGTGCCTCAGAGATGATGTGCGTAATCGGGTCAGATCGCTGGACCGGTTCAGTAGCAGTAACTGGGTCCGAGGGCCGGGACCTGGAAGGTCGCATCTTGGCAGGATGGGTTTCCGCGACCAACGAGGCAACCTTTCGCAGGAAAGAAATACACGTGGCAGAAGGGTCCCAAGAGCCGCGGAAGGAGCCGAAAAGGATGTCGTTTGGAATACGGGTAGCTACCGCAACGCTTCCGCTTCCGCTTCCGCGCCCCTTCGCCTCCCCCTCGCGCTGCCCGAGAAAATTTGAATCTGGTAGAGGAAGCGCCGGCGCCACGTCGGAACAAGGGCAGAGAGCCGCCCCGGAGTTGTCACCGGCCGCCATGGTCCCGAGCGGCCTCTCAGCCTTGGACTCCGACCCGTTCAGCCAAGACACCACACCCTCCACCCTAGAGCGGAGATTGAAAGAAAGAGCGGTAGAGAGCTCAACGATCAGAGATTTCCCACAAATTTGAATACGCCAGCAGCCCAAGCAGGAGGGCCGAGAACGTCGAATCAGCAGAACAGGATCAGATGGCTCCCCATGGTAGCAACCAGTAGTTTCGATACTCATAACCTCAACAATTCCCGACAGCGCGGCACGGATAGCTTCTAGCGTCCGCAAAGAGAACGGAATCCCCTTCACAGTTATTTTGTCGATAAATAACTTATCGAACGTACCTTCCCAACGCGAGGGTGTCGCCAGTTCATCTGCGAGACGTGTCCGCCGGAGTGGCCAAGAAGGTCAGCCTTCTCCGACTCAGAGAGGCCCCTAGCGATGACCTTCCAAGGGGAGATGGCAAGCAGGTCACCTCTAAACTTGCACTTAGACACTGCTCCAAGCTCTGAAGAGGCTAAGAATAAGGTTTCCTCGCCACCTCCTTCCCCGATTAACGTAGTCCGAAGATGGGATGCCGATGGCCGCAGGGGGCAAACGCGACTTCTGTGACCAGACCCTTGACAAACGAAGCACCGCATGGGCTCCCGGCATTGCCTCTGCCAGTGACCAAGCGAACCACAACGAAAACACCCTCGGCCAAAAGGAGAGGGCCGAGAACTTGTACCCTGAGTCAAAACCGTAGAGCGATATTGGCGTCGACGGCGCGGGAGAACCTTCACCCAGCCACCTCCGGTTTCTCGCTCAGAGCTCATCCTTCTTCTACCGCTAGCCATCAAAGGTGTGTGGTTTCTCCTCTTAAACATGAAGAGAATTGTGACATGTAAGCACCTCTTCAATAAGAATGAGGTAACATATATGAATACTACTAATTAAAACATATATATATCAAAATAAAGAAAATAAAAAATATAAAGATCTTCAATTAAAACTTTAATTTAACTTTAAATCTTCTAAATGATTTGGTTTGGATTTAGATCTAAAATATAGAAACTAATTAAAGAAACTTCTTTAAACAATGTAAAACACTCTAACAAGCTATATGTGAAAATTCATTAATATATGCAAGTTTCAATGAAAGTGAAGGGTAGATTCCCTTTTTTGTCATTTAGTTGAAACGATATGTGATTTCCATGAAATTTTGTTGACATTTCGTTGATATATCATTGAAATCTTGGAAAAAGAAATAAGGGAGTGTTTCGATTTCGGTGACCTAAAGAAATGGAAATTTCGGAGAATTTCGGTGGAATTTTGTTGAAATTTGAGGCCATGATCAGCGGGCCATTGTGCCCATGTTCAAGGGCACAGGGACATCAGATGTGGCAGAATAATGGCTCAAAAGGAACATGAAGGTGTTGAGGATGAAAAGCTATAAATAGCTCAAGGACCATGGTTCAAATCCCCCCTTGTAGGGGTTGCGTTAGGTAGTCAACATGCAGCGTAAAAAATAGTTGAATCTTTCAACATGGATTTGATCAAGAATCCGTGTATCTGATCTTACTTATAGTGGGAGAAGGCTTCGCCATTTTTATAGGTAGCTCAAAGACGTAGTTATGTCATTGATGTTATGCGAGAGACTGACAGAATAGGTTGATTCTCATAGCAAATAATCCAATGATTTGCAAGAGAACTAAATATGTAGAGGTTGATTCTCATTTCACAAGAGTCAAATCCAGTGAAGCCTTCTGTGGACTTGTGGTGTCCCTTCTGTTGACCAGTGCCCCTTTTGTTGACCAGACTACAAATATATTCACCAGGACACTTTCCGGAGTTATGTTGTCAGACAGACATTGTCTGGGAGTAACTATGGATGGATGAAAATGCAAAATGCAAGGGACCTCCAAACGAAATAAGAAAAGAAAGTTTGGGGGACATCAATTTGTGTGGACCCCCCTCCATTGAAGATTGTCGGGCTGAATCAATTCAGCATATTTTTGCATGCTCTTATCCCAAGAGCTATTGCTTTTATACAAATCCCTATATAATGGTTGTATAAATAATTTGGAGAAGAATATTCTATATTAAAAGTAGGCATGAAACAATAACTTCAGTACTACATATGAAAGCCAACATGACCTAATAGCAACTTACATATCGCATTTATTCAAGATGGAAAGCTTGTTTGGAACACATGACTGTCCTTTGGCATTGCATACGGAATTGCACGACTCCCCTAGACTAGCAAGGCATCAGCATTATTGAGCATATATGGGAGGAGTCCAAAAATGGTCCGCAACCTGACCAAAAACCATAAATTATTACCTTCCAGTGATGATATCAACAGCTACCCAGCTTGTCTCAGGTTTCATACGTGCAATACCTGATAGTGAAAGCAAATTTTTATTGATAGAAATCTAATAGTCAAAATTGACCTAAAAATAAGTGTTAGAGTATTTGGTTGTGCGCCTATTGAGTTGTAACATGAACTATAAAACTGAAATATTTCAAACTTATTATCAAAAACATGAAATATAAAACTGGCACCAAAAGATATAATTCAAGCATCACATTATATTTCTACCAATTTTGATAAGGGATTTTTACATCCATAACTCTATATACTTTCACTATTACAAACATAACCCTTGATAATTCATAATTACGTGAAAAAACATGAATAGTTACTCAATTTTACACACATAACCTTCCGTTATGTTGGTCTAATAACTCAATCACTCGTTTGAGTTAATCTAACCACATTATATCCTAAGGTTGTCATTTACTTTAAAAAAATAATCAATAGCACCCAATCTCCTCCTCCTTTCCCTCCTCCCCTCTCCTCCATCCTCCTCCGCCTCATCTCCTCCCGCAGCAGTCGCTTCAACGCACCCCCCACCCCTCTGTCTCCCCATCCTCTGTCGCCTCCTCTCCTCCCTCAACAGTAGCAACAGCAGCTCCACTGCCCCCACCTCGGCATCCTCGCTTCCCGCAGCAACAACTCCGTTGCCCTGTCCTCCAACCCCCTCTAGCCCCCTCATCCACCCCTTATGCCCCCTCCTTTGCCCCGTCCTCTAGCCCCCTCCAGGCCCCTCCGTCGCACCCTACAGCCCCCTCCTCTGCCCTCTTCCACCCTCTCCATCCGCTCCAGCTCCATCCTCTGCTCACTATCATCTTTGTGCATCCTCGGCAGAGATAGATCTTCGTCAACCAGCAAGCTCCGCAATGCGCAAGATCAAAAGAGAGACAACATGAAGGTGGTCGGAAGGTGGTGCTCCAGTTGTCGGAGTTGAAGAAGATGGGGGCATCTTTTGGAAATGAAATTTTGTTCAAAAGGTTAAATTGTCAAATTGATGGACTCCATCACAATTACGGATGGTTATGTACGTAAAATTGAAGTAGACAGGGTTATGGTTGTAAAAATCCCTTTTGATAATAGAACAAAGTTGTGGGTTTCAATTTCATGTCGAAACTAATATCAGAACATATGAAGATAAATCAGAAAGTGCATAGGGTAGAATAGATCCATTATCAAGATTTATTCTTTAAAATTTACAGAAAAATAAGCTTCTTTTTTCTTAAAGTTACAAATAATTTCTCTTAAAAGAAAATGCCTTATAATCTAGCAGCCATCTATCACAATTCACATCAATACAAGATGTCATATATTCATGTGTCCAGCATGTATTCAAATCATACTTAGCTTACATAGTTTCACTCTATATTAGGTCAATGCTTCAGTGATGCGCTTACGGATTTCCCCAAATCCTTTAATGCACTCAATGTAAAGTGGTTATCTACTCATCTCGCATCGGGCTACAAGTCCGATAGAACGTATTCAACGTTTACTTATTAATCATGTATGGAAACCGTCACAAACTACCTTATTCCCATTAGTGAAGGTTCACAATGGTGTAGGGCATAGGTCAGGGCTCTAAACCATAGATCCATCATTCCATGTAACAACAAAATTGGATACAAGTCCCCGAGCTATCTCTATTTTTATCTGAATACAAGAAATTTTCTCATCGTTCTCCTCCTTCATTTACTACATCCTGGAACTCCCCTCACAATATTTTTTGTAAGAATAAGTACAGGTGACTACCCCTATTGGGAGTCACCGTCAAGCGAGTTTCATTATATTAAAATACATAGTACAATGTCAAACATTAACATGACAACCACGAGTTGTACAGCGCATTACAGTGAGCCACTACATTTTCAAAAAACCTTTGATTGCTGAAAATCCTCTCATTTCGCTCCAACCAGATGGCCCATAAAGTCACGAAAGCCTTCGAACAGTCGCCTGTAGAGTTTGCACCCATCGCCTGGACGGATGTCCAGAATGCGGAGGATGCCACACTATCCACCCCAACCATTCTCAACTCCTCCCAGACCCGTTGGGATTTCGGGAACCCAAAGAAGAGATGATATAAATCCTCTTCCGCAACCCCACACATGTCGCACTGGGTGTCCTCCAGCCCGAGCAGCCTTCCCCTCCTCGCCTTGTCAAACAATCGTCCTCGCCTCATGCACCACAGGAAGATTTTAACTCTAATTGGTATCCTCGCCGCCCAGATGATTTTCATATCTTGATTTAGCTCGCCACATTGTACATCTGACATGCACTCGCAAAACTCGGTAGACTCTCTTCACCGAAAACTTGTTATCCAACCATCGAAAATGGTCACGGCCACTCGAGAGGTCCCTCGGCAGCGGGATCTCCGCCACCATACAAAAGTACTCCGAATGTTGGTCGGATAGATCAGTCCGAAAAAGCGGCGTCCAAGTTCCCACGATGGCTGACTGGAATAGTGAAGCGTCCTTCATAACTGCAAGAGGGAAGAAACACGGATATCTCTCCTCCAAGGTGCCCCCTCTCCCATCCAGTCATCCCACCAGAACCTAAATAGGTGACAACCCCCCGTCATCGTCTTGAGACACGGCGACACGATAGGTAAAATCTCCCGGATCCCGGCCCAAAGCAGGGATTCGAACCGCACTCTATTTGCCAGCAACTCACCTTTGACCTCGTATATCCTTCTTAACAATCTAGCGACCAACAACGAAGACGGGCCCCAGATGTGGACCACCCATTTGGCGATGAGGGCCCTATTCATACAATCCACGTCCCTGATGCCAAGCCCGCCCTCGCTGCGGTCCCTCGTGACCTCCCAATTGACGAGGTACATCCCTGGTCCCCGTTGTTTCTCGTCAGACCAGAAGAATCTCCGCATCAAAGCTTCCACCTTTCTTCTCACCCCCACCAGCATTAGCCTAGCAGAGAAAAGAATATGTGTATCGCTGATAGAACGTGCTTCAGGAGGATCAACTTCCCTCCCCTAGATAAGGTGACCGCCTTCCATCCAGCCAACCTTTGCTCCATCAGCCTAATGACCGCATCCCAATCAGCACTCCTCAGATTTCCACCAACCAACGAGAGACCCAGGTACGAGATGGGGAGCTCCCCCAAGGTGCACTCAGTGATCCTCGCGAGCAAGAGGCGTTCCTCCTTGTTGTGCCCGAAAGGAACGACCGTTGACTTCTTCCTGTTGATCTCCAATCCCGAAAGCTCACCAAAAATGTCAACCATATTTGTTGCATTTGCATTTTGATCTTCGGTGCTGGCGAGGAATATAACCGTGTCATCTGCATATTGCAACAATGGGATGGAGATGCCGTCCTTTCTGAATCCCTCGCACCAACCGACCTCGACAGCCCGCCTGAATAGGAGGCCAAATGCGTCGGCCGCCAGTACGAAAACTTGGGTGCCAGCAGACACCCCTGCCTCACGCCACGTTGCGGATGGAAGTAGCCGCCCTCCAGTCTGTCGTTAACCAAGATGGCGAAGAAAGAAGTGGTGACGCATCGCTTCATCCAGTCGATCCACAACTCCAGAAATCCTCTCGTTCTTAGAGAGAGCCACAGGAACCTCCAGCCTTCACACTCGTATGCCTTGGAGTAGTCAATCTTCCATAAGGCACCTTTCTTCTTTGTCGGCTTCCAGTCGAGGCAAATCTCCGACGCCATGACAAGGCCATCTGCCATCTACCTACCCGGTATAAAGGTCGATTGACCCTGGAGCACCACCGAGTCCAAAACCTTCTTCAATCTGTTCGCCAAGATCTTTGCGAGAATGAGGTAGATCACATTGGACAATGTAATAAGCATGTTGTCTTCAATACGCAGGGGGTTTTCTTTATTTGGCAATAAGAACAGTAGTGCCTTGTTAATCTTTCCTAGTCCTCTATTCCCCCCCCCCCCCTTCTGAACTCACTCAATACGGTCATCACCTCTTCCTTCACCATCTCCCAAAACTCACTGTAAAAAAGCATCAGGAAACCATCCAGGCCCAGGGCCCCATCCGCATTACGCTCTATACAGCTTGCCTCGCCTCCTCCTCCGAGAAAGGCACTAGCAGGCCCTCGGCCTGCACAACCGACAAGGACTCCGCACCACACCCCAACCAACCCCAGCCAGCCCCCTTCCTCCTCCGTGTTGCCTGGACGAAGTGTCCTCTCAACGTCGTTCCCACTACCACCTCACCCAAGATCCGAACGCCGCCCACCATAATGTCGTGAATGAAATTCTGCCTTCGTCATCCCGATGCCAACGAATGGAAGAATCTCGTGTTGGTGTCCCCCTCTTTCAGCCATTTCTTACTGGATCTTTGGCGCCACTCGACCTCATCTTACCTATCTTCAAGCAGTAACACCTCTAGAAGATCCTTCCTCTCCTTGAATTCTTCGTCGACAAGACCTCTCTCGTCATCAAGCTCATCCAATCTCGCAACCCCTGCCTGGGCATTTTCTCTCTTCTTTTTTCTTCTCTTCCTTAGGTCCTTCCCGAAAGACATGAGGAAAGATCTCAGCGTCGTGATCCTCGCTGCCAATCTCGAGACAGTCGACCCCTCCGCCACGCAATCCCTCCAATGTTGCTCCACCATCTCACGGAACTCCCCTCATAATGTTAATACTTGAAAACCGATTAATGTGGATAAACATCAATTGATTTCTAAGTATTAAATCCATGTGGAAGCAAACCTTTGACTACCAAACACGTTGCTTGATATCCAACTATTTTAAATAGAAAGCGGAATATTTACCTCGGGTATCAAGTATAATGTGTCATCCAATTCATCTGTTGTTGTTGTGATCTTCTAGGTTTCTAAATTGGGGTGCAAGGGTGCATGATCATCCCTTGCGGTGCCTATTTCCATTTACCAGCGCACCACGCAAAAAGCATGTGTGTGCAACACGAAGTCCATGTAGAGATAGTCGTCCACAAAACAAACAATAACCAAACAACCTCTAGCGAGATAATAGATAATCGATCAAGATGCATACGCATATGCAAACACACCATGTAATCACTCATGAGGCTTGCCACATGGTATTATCCCATTGAGAGGGAGTTGGACCCCTTTGCTTACATTTAATCCAGGGATTACCATTTTAACCATGCAGAGATATATATTTCACATTTATGTATCGTCTATATATTTTATGTTCTTCTATCCACTTTATGTAATTTACCTATAGGTCTCTCCATATATAAGAGAGCCTAGGGTCCAAGGAATAAATGTTTCTCTTTTTTCCCAACATGGTATCAGAGTTGTGGTCTAAGATCGAAGCTCTGAAACCCTAACCCTAAGCTCCACCCTCCACGCCCCCCTCACTTTCTTCTGCCACCTCCCCTCCACGCCGGTTGTCGCCTGGCCTTGCCCTCTCCAGGCAGGCCACCGCCTGTACCTGCAGTTGTCGTCCGTTGCCTGGGTCTGCCTGCCGCTTAGGCCTACAGTCGCAACTCGTCGTCTAGGCACGACCGTAGCCTAGGCACGCCTGCCGCTTGGGCCCGCAACCTTCCTCCACGTGGTCTGCAACCCACCTCCACGCAGGCCGCCACCTGAGCAGGCAGCTCTCATACACACGGGCATCGTAGCCGAGCCCTCTTTCTTAATGAGATAGGTTGCATGAGTCTACACATGCAACTGTACCTCTCTATGTCACTGTACACAAGCCCATGTCTAGTCTTCAACTCTAGTCTTCTTGATCCGTCATGTCTGAAAATGAGGTCGATATTCCCTCTACAGATGCCTTCAGAGGTCATATGCTCATAGTAAAGATGGATGGATCAAACTATGAACTGTAAGCTATGCAGTTCATGAGCATGATGAAGTCTACAAGTAAGAAACACATTCTTACCGAGAAAGAGTCGGCTGAGAAGACTGGGGTTAACGTCTCATGGGAGGCGGATGATGCGTATGCCAAGGTTTGGCTTTCAGGTACATTGGCAATAGAGTTTGCCAATGATATACTCCATCAGCCTACAACCAAGGCGATGTGGGATATTCTTGCTACTACTTATTCACAGGCAAAGAATGAGACAAAGATTTTACAGTTCCAGCATGATATTTTTACTATCAAGCAGAATGAACGACCTCTTCATTCGCTATATACATCCTTGTGTGGGATGTTCGAGAATGAACGCTCTATAGTTCATGCCCCTCGCATCTACTCCTGAGCAGCAGAAGACGTATAGGAATGCAACCATGGTTGGTGTATTCCTGGCAACCCTAGATCCTGATTATGAGGCAGTCCGTTATCAGATTTTGGCAGACTCTACTATTCATCCTATGGAGGAAGCCATCCGCAGGCTCAGTCGAATCACTTTTCCAACTTCTACCGCCAGTCAGACGTCTTTAGCAATGGCGGTTTTCCGAGGTCGCGGAGGACCTTCTCAATTTTGCAGTCGCGGACCTCGGGGCAGAGGAGGTCGTATTCGTCAGCCATGTACTTTCTACCATCGTCCTATACATACACAGGATACATACTACTCCAAGCATGGATTCCCTGCCTCTGCTCGAGTGGCTGAGCAGATTGAGCCCCAGCTGCTTCCTCTTTGGATCAACGTTTTGAGGATCTTGTAGCACATTTGAGGGGCATTATACTCCCTTTTAGTCCTGTGACACCTTCGTCGGCCCCCGAGAGTCATTCAGATGTAGCTTCTTCAGCCTCCTCTAGTACCTGAGTACCTCAGGTAGTACTTATGCACTCACTAGCAGTGGTGGATCTGACGCTATAGAATGGATTTTGGACTCTGATGCCAAACATCATCTGTGTGGAGACATGGGTCAACTTACAGCCTACAGACAGGTTCCTCCAGGACGAACTGTGATTATTGCACATGGGACTCACTCCCCAAACATTGGATAGGGGAGATTATCTTGACGCCCTCTATGCATCTATAGAATGTGTTGCATGCACCTGATTTCTATATGAATTTGTTGTCCATTAGCTATATTTTTTTTTGAAGTCTAAAACTTCAGGGGAGACACGTCGCGGTGCTCGCCCCTTTTCATTACCAAAAATCGAAAAGCAGAAAAGGTATATACAAGGGGAGAAACAAGAAAAGAGAGAAAAAGGTCCAAGAAGACCCCACACCACGAACCACACGTGTGCTACAACTACGACCAGTCAACAGCTAGACGGGCCGAGAGAGACAAAACATTTTCTTTGTAAAAAACGCTGGGCTCTAAAAATCTTGTCGTTACGTCCCAGCCAGATCGCCCAAATGTACGTGAAGAGGCTCACAAAGTCCCTTCGATCCCTACCCTTGTTGAAGAGAACAGAATCCCAGAAAGCGGCCGAATCTGCAGTATTAATCCAAGTCAAGCTCGTCTCCTCCCAAACACCCCTAATCACAGGGCAATAGAAGAAAGGTGATTTAGGGATTCGACGTCGTCGCCGCAAAGAGCGCAGTCCACCGTAGCCAAGCCACCGAGCAACCTCGCACAGCGATCCCTCGTTAAAATCCTCCCCCTGCGAAAGGGCCAGAGGAAATACGTCACCCTCTCCGGGAGCTTCAGGGCCCATAAGAAGGTCCATTAGTTATATTACGAAGGATTTACATTGTCGAGCCATTTTTGACCCATCCTCTCTTGTTTTTCAGGACATCCTTACGGGCAAGGTGATTGGGTGTGGCCGTGAGCAAGGCGGTCTCTATCGTCTCGTTCGAACTCTCTACGTCGAAATCTCCTCTCTATCTGTTGGACCAGTCTCACCATTTATGTGGCACATGCGCTTTGGTCATCTCTCGTTCCAGAAAGTGTGTCGTGTTCTACCTCAGATTTCGTCTCACATGTCCTTTCAATGTGAGTTATGTCAGTTGGGAAAGTATCATCGATCTGTCTTCCCTAGTCGTCAGAGTAGGAGCAGTAGCTCCATTTTTTAGTTGTTTCATATAGATATTTGGGATCCCAGTCATGTTTCTGATCACCAGGGGTACATGTTTTATCTAGTTGCTGGTGATGATTTCTCTCGTCTGTCTTGGATCTTTTTATTAAAGAATAAATCTGAAGCTAGAGATGTTATCAAAAATTTCTTAACCGAAGTACATAATGTCTTTTATGCTTCTGTGAAAATTATGGGAACTGATAATGCCTTGGAATTTTGTACTAATACTCTCTCCAAGTATTTTTCAACACAAGGAATTATTCACCAAACATCATGTGCCTATACTTCCCAACAAAATGGTATTGCACAATGGAAACATCATCATTTGCTTGATGTTATTAGGATGCTTCTCATTTGGAGTCGTGCTCCTCATTCTTTTTGGGGTGATGTTGTTCTAACGGCATGTTATCTTATTAATAGCATGCCCTCGTCAGTCTTGGGTGAGAAAATTCCTTTCTCTCTAACCTTTCCTGAAAAGGAATTGTTCTCACTTACTCCTCGTGTGTTTGGCTCAGCCGCCTTCGTCCACCAGGTATTGACAAGCTCTCTCCTACAGCTGCCAAATATGCATTTGTCGGGTACTACAGGACACGGAAAGGGTACAGGTGTTATAATCCAATGCGCAGAAAGTATTATGTTAGTGACGATGTCACCTTTTTCAAGTCCTTGATGTACTTTTCTCCTATGGGTGATCGATTGATGCCTTCAGACACCGATGCTGACATATACATGCCACCAACACCACCATCACTTCCACCATCTCCACCACCACCATCTCCTTCACCACCACCACAACCTACGCCACCTCCACTTATTATCACAGTCCTAGTTCCACCAATGCCACATCAATATACCTGACGGCCTGCTTCTGCTCACGGTCACCGCTCATTATCTAGCACGTATGAGGTATGTTCTGATAACACAGTTTCTAATGATGGGTCTAATGGTCTACCTGAGCAGGATTCTTTACATGGGACAGATGTGGAGGCCGCTAATTTGGACCTACATATTGAGCTTCGGAAGCATAAGCGTAGTTGTGCATCATATCCTATAGCATCCATGATCTCCTTTGATCGTTTGACTGGCGATTTCAAGAACTTTGCAGCTGCATTATCAGTCGTGGTCATTCCACGGAATTATCAAGAGGCTCTGAAGGACAGTCGGTGATGTTTAGCTATGCAAGAAGAGATGGATGCTCTTCAGTCAAGGGGTACTTGGAGCATTGTCCCAGCTCCAATTGGAGTGTCTATAGTAAGTTGTAAAGGGGTTTTACAGTTAAGAACAATGCAAATGGCAGCATCGATAAATACAACGCATGCATGGTTGCACAAGGGTTTACTCAGACATACGAGGTGGATTATCTTGACACGTTCTCACCAGGTGCTCGTCATTCCGCCTTACGGATTCTTCTCTCTGTTGTCGTGGTTCGAGATTGGCAGTTGCTTAAATTAGATGTCAAGAATGTATTTCTGTATGGTGATCTTCAAGAGGAAGTCTACATGCAACAGCCACCTGGATTTGTTGTTGAGGGGGAGTGTTCACAGGTGTGTAGACTTCATAAGGCAATCTATGGCTTTAAGCAGAGCCCTAGAGCTTGGTTCCAGAAGCTCTTAGACTTGTTTGAGAAATAGGGGTACAAACATTCGAATGCAGATCATTCTCTTTGTATACAGAAAACATCTAGAGGTATGACTGTTATTATGGGAATGTGGATGACATTCTTATTACAGGAGATGATATGCATGGGATAAAGAGGGCAAAGGAATTTCTGGGTCGTGAATTTATTACCAAGGACCTAGGAGCTCTTAGATATTTTCTGGGATTGGAGTTTTCCAGAAAACAACCGGGGTTGTAATGACTCAGAGAAAATATGTTACTGACCTACTAAGTGACACAGGTATGCTTGGATGTAGACCTGCAACTACACTCATGGATCCAAGCATGAAGCTCTATGATGATGATACTGATGAGGTTGACAAGAGAGGATACCGCGAGCTGGTTGGAAAGCTCCTTTATGTTACTATTATGAGACCCGATATTTAATTTGCAATCAGTCGCATGAGCCAATTCATGGAACAACCTCGTCAGGTTCATATAGATGCAATACAAATGATACTAAGGTATCTTAAATCATCTCCACGTGCAGAGCTGCTATTCAAAAGATGTAGCTCTATTACTCAGCATATGCAGATGCAGACTATGTAGGGTGTCTCAAGGACAGGAATTCCACGTCCGGATTTGCTATATTTATTGGAGACTCATTAGTCTCATGGAAAAGTAAGAAGCAAACTGTTGTTGCTAGATCTAGTGTCGAATCTAAGTATAGAGCTATGGCACAAGTATGTACGGAGATGATGTGGGTTCGAGCAGTCCTAACTGATTTGCATATAGATGTACCTCTTCCTATGTCACTGGAATGTGACAATCATGTTGCCTTATTTATTGCTAATAATCATGCATTCCACGAGAGGACAAAGCACATTGAGTTTGATTGCCATTATATACGTGATATGATCCAAAAGGGCTTCATTGCTACATCTCATGTTTGCTCAAGGGACCAAACAGCAGACATTTTCACTAAAGCCCTACTAAGCGGGCCCTTCCAGAAGTGTCCGTCCAAGCTGAGCATGATAGATATCGATGCTCAATCTTGAGGGGGAGTGTAGAGATATATATTTCACATTTATGTATCATCTATAAATCGTTTGTTCTTCTGTCCTAGGGTCCAAGGAATAAACAGCCCTTTCTTTTTTCCCAACAAATCACAAAATATATCTTTGCATTATTTCATCCCAACCCATGATTCCCAACTTATTACGTGATGCTCTCCCTTTGGAAAGGTATTGGCGAGCTATACATGATGGAGTGGTCTTCACATTTGGATATAAGGTGATCTTTATATTTCTGAACTATGAGATTTTACATTATAAAAATCTTAAAGGAAATCTCACCCTTGAGACTTACGATGTAGTCTCCTAACACGCAATCGGAAGCTTTATCAAGGCATAAATCTTAAACAGAATGAATCCAATAAAAATCTTAAAGAAAATTGAACCATGATACCAAATACGAGCAAGATGTCGTTAAGAACAAGAAGTCCTAAGGTAGCTTCTTTATCTACGAACAAGACTAACATTCTTGACAATATACTCAAATCCGTACCTTCAAAAAGGCTCAAGGTAATTCTGTCTCACATCTACCACCATCTCTCACGCCGCTTTTTTGACATTCTGGCTCTACCACATGGCTTTGACCAATGAAACCTCCTTTTATTGCAGCTTGTTAAATTGCATGGTCCAAGATATGCACAGGTGTCCCCAGAAAGTAAAGGTTTGGCTCAACTGCCAAGTCCTCCTCGTAGATTATGTGCATGGGATCTCTAACCTACTTCCGCAAGTTGGACACAAGAAATACACCATGCACACCCTCCAAGTATGAGGGGAAGGGTTACTCTATACGCCAAGACGAGCCAAAATCTCGAACAAACTAATAAGTCATTTAGCCAATTTGCCCATGATACCGAATCTCCGGATGCCCTTCATTGCGGATACCATCAACACAATATCCCCAACATCGAGCTTGAGGTAGCAACGCCTCTAATTGATGCGGATTGAAAATTGGCGCGACGTCGAAAATAAAATAATTTTGAACGGTGGATTTTTGTGGAGAAAATAGAGGGGTTGAGAAAAGAAAACTCGTCGGGAACGAGAGGTTTGAGGAAGAAGCGCGTAGATCGCGAGGGGAGAGAGAGACCAGAGAGAAGGAGATAAAATCTCGATTTTTATATATTCTGAACTAACTAAAACAATGGACCACCATCCCTTTATATAGGAGGGATGAGATTACAAAAATAGAATTCAAATTCAAATTGAAACTAATTATCCTAATTTGACTCTAACCAATTAACCGACTAATTTTGAAATTCAAATCTCTAACTAATTGATTGAGATCACAGGCGATCTCGTTTATTTAATTAAAATTGCGACAACTCAAATAAACGTAAATAAAATTAACGGATAAGATTAAATAAATGTGCGGCCCTATATTTCGGTTCCACGCTGCATCAACTCTCCTCCGCTTTTAAGAATTCGTCTCCCGACGAATTGCTTGTTCTTCAGGCTATTGATGGAGAATTTCCACATGGCTTGTTGGTCGAATCTCCCAATTTCGCTCCTTTTCCATGTTACGTTTATAATTTTTCTGATTAGAGGGGTACGGCGGCAAATATTCTACCCCTTCACTTGAAAGGATTCCATAGCATAATATATCCTTTACTTGGTCCTTCATATACAAAGGTTTAAATGGCCGGATATCTATACAATTTTTCCAGTTTGGCTTCCAATCCATGTGGGGATTGATCTTTATCCACCGAGGGGAGGGAGTCCCAACCCTTACTAGGGCTTCGTCTCTTCCAGGGCTTCGACGGCGTTGAAAGGGGTGGTCGCGCCAGAGGCGCACGTGGTGGCGGTCACGACCAGGTGGGGTTGGGGCGACATTGGGAATGAGGCAGGCAGGGGTCGCCACGAAGGCGAGGTCACGGCGCGGATGTATTGCGCAGGAGGACATCAATGGTGGGGCAAAGGTCGCGGGTGCGGCCGTTGGCGACATTGTGGTTGAGGTGGGACTCGTAGGTAGTGCGGGGGGGTTTGGGGGGGTAAGGACGGTGGGAGGAGGGGTAGCGGCAGTTGGCTTAGGGCCACGAGGGTGGTGCCGGGATCTGGGGTCGGTACGGGGGTAAGGGAAGCGGTGGGAGAGGTCGGTGGGGCTGGGAAAAGTGTTAGGGTTGCGAGGGCGGTGGGAAAGGTTGGTGGCAGCGATGGTAGGGTTGTGGTTGTGGTTGGGGTCGCAGGCGCTGCAAGAGAGGGTACGGGTGTAGCGGGTGGGGGTGGTGGCGCGGGGGTGGAGCCGGGAGGTGGCGGAGGTGGTGGTGGGGCGGGGGAAGTCGCTGGCGGCGTGTGGGTTGTGACGGGAGAGGCCGGGGGTATGGGGATGTCATCGGGAACCTGCGGAAGGGTCGTGGATGGTGCCGGAGTCATTTCCGGTGGTGTTTGCACGTCTGAAATCGCCTGAACAGCAAGCATATTGTTGAGGACGGCGCAGTATTCTTGGCTCTCTTCATCAGGAACTTGGACGAAAGTTTTATCGTCCCTTTTGGCAATGAGTTCTTGTATTTGTCGCGTCAATGATTCTCTATCCTGTGAAAGAACTTGGAGCATATTCGATAGTGTTTATCTAACCTCAGCACGCCATGCACGGTTGTTGGGGCGAGATCCGTTGGACTTTCTGCGTGAATGACGAGAGGGATCGCCAGATCGTGAGGACGACCTAGATGCCATGCTCTGATACCAATTGATGCGGATCGAAAATTGGCGGGACATCGAAAATAAAATAATTCTGAACGGTGGATTTTTATGGAGAAAATAGAGGGGTTGAGAAAAGAAAACTCGTCGGGAACGAGAGGTTTGAGGAAGAAGAAGCGTGTATATCGCGAGGGGAGAGAGAGAAACCAGAGAGAGGGAGATAAAATCTCAATTTTTATATATTCTGAACTAACTAAAAGAATGGACCACCATCCCTTTATATAGGAGGGATGAGATTACAAAAATAGAATTCAAATTCAAATTGAAACTAATTATCCTAATTTGACTCTAACCAATTAACCGACTAATTTTGAAATTCAAATTTCTAACTAATCGATTGAGATCACAGGCGATCTCGTTTATTTAATTAAAATTACGACAACTCAAATAAACGTAAATAAAATTAACAGATAAGATTAAATAAATGTGCGGACCTATATTCCGGTTCCACGCTGCATCACTAATCGGTGTAGCTCTTCTGACAGCTCTTCACGATCAACAACTTCTGCCTCAATGTCTCTATAGTCCGAGTGATATCCTTGATGAGCTGGGTGGTGAGTATCTTCTTGTCATCCACTTCTAGCTAACACAATGTGGTTGTGCATCTTCGTATGTACAGATCCTCAAAAGGATCCTTACATATGCTAGTATGGAAGTGTTGTATGTGAACTCAACCAATGGAAGGTGATCCTTCCAAGATCCCCTCCACTCATCTTCACAAGCTCGTAGCAAGTCCTCGAGTGTCTGGATCATCCTCTCAGACTGCCCATCTGTCTGTAGCCGATAAGCCCAATTAAGACACAACTCAGTCTTCAAAGCCTTTATGAACTATCCCTAGTAACTCAATGTGAAACATAAATCCTGTCAAATACTACCTCCTTGGGAATCTTATGTTGATTGTTTCCACGATGGTACTGCAAGGCTGTTCCGCGAGCATTGTGTTTAACCTCACCCGTCTGAGTTAGCCTAGGTGAAAAGTTTTAGACATGGTCCCCCCGTTCGGAGTTTGCCCCACTGTATGAGACATGTACTTAAATGTAAAAAATAATTAATAGTATTCCACCATTCAAAATTGTCCCCATGAGAATAGTTATATAATTATAAGTATGACTAATTAGAAGATTTATGGAAATGTGCACACATGTATATATAAAAGGTTATGGACATGAGTTAATGTAGTAGAATGGACATGTTGGACTTAGTTAGGATGCATGTACTTCAATTGCATGCCTCTGGAGTTTCAAAAAAAAAAAAATTGCATGCCTCTGGAGGCACCCCCAACCCTGAGGCACTAAGTACCTTGTCATTGTGTGAGGTCCTACATGGGTCAAGACTGCAGATTATCCATTATGCTAAAAGATGATTGATAATTAATTAACATATCATGAGAACTAAGAGTGTGTTTTGATGTGTTGTGTTGTTGCCTTGTTGAGTAGCAAACATTAGTGAAATCAGTTTACCATGTTACCATTTTTCTTACACTAGTACTTAATTTTGTATCACTGAGCAATTGCTCATAACATACCCTTTCTGTGTAATCCAACAGCAGTAGCGGCTTTGACTTTAGGAGTTATTATATTGGTCTACATACTAGTCAATGCAGCATTTACTTTCTTTTAGTTTTATTGCTCTCCTGTTTATCTGCTTGTCGTATTTCAAATGTGAATTTGATGCCTATGAGTTGTGTTGCTGAGTACCGAGATCCTCAGGGGCGGCGTGTCACATTTGTTAGTTCATCCAAACAATTTATAAAAGATTTCTAAATAAGGAGAAATGTATGCATGACATTAGAAATCATTAATGATGTTACCATTTTTCTTACACTAGTACTTAATTTTGTATCACTGAGCAATTGCTCATAACATACCCTTTCTGTGTAATCCAACAGCAGTAGCGGCTTTGACTTTAGGAGTTATTATATTGGTCTACATACTAGTCAATGCAGCATTTACTTTCTTTTAGTTTTATTGCTTTCCTGTTTATCTGCTTGTCGTATTTCAAATGTGAATTTGATGCCTATGAGTTGTGTTGCTGAGTACCGAGATCCTCAGGGGCGGTGTGTCACATTTGTTAGTTCATCCAAACAATTTCTAAAAGATTTCTAAATAAATTTAACTTTCGGCACAGACAATAAGAGTAAGGAGAAATGTATGCATGACATTAGAAATCATTAATGATGAATGTGTGAAAGCATGATGAAGCATGATACTGGAGAACTTATAATCCGAGATTAAATTACAGCTAAGCAGTTATGAAGAATATCATTTTTGAATCACATGAAGGAACCACGAATATATTTTCTCTGCAAAAAATCGGGAATTTACCAGAAGTATTTGTCTGCATTGAGAAGCAATGATGGAAGTCACTGTTATAAGCATTTTCATGAACCTGGAATGGCAAAAGATCATATATCGTGGAGATCAACACAAAATATAACATAAAAATGGGGACTAATGCGACAATAATTAAAACTTTTTTGGAGTTAGTATTAATCAAAAAGACGTGTTTCTTCTTGTGAAGATGGTCCTACCAAAGAGAAGGGAATTCAAACCAACTGCTTTCCAAATGCGGTAGACCTTACAGTGCCAGGACATGAACTTAGACCCAAAATATTGTCTAGGAATACTTGCATAAATCCTTATTATATTTCAGTCCACCTGGACCCCAAAACTTCCACCCAAAATGGTTCACTCATTAAACGTTAAAATGGATTTTATTATATATTATTTCATTCCAAAAAATATTAGCATGTGATTTAAGATCAAGAAGGTGATCCCAAATAAAGGAATCCAAACAACTTAAAGTAAAGGAGCATGAATAAACTCTAGGACTTCACAGACGACAGGCCAACTACCCACCAGAGCAACGACTCACTATGTGCAACTGCGCACACAAAGGACAAATTGCTCAATGAGGGTCATTTGCCCACTGAAGAGCAATCAGTTCACCAAGAGACTGCCCCCTGACAACCAACTGCTAATCAAAGGTTACCACCACTTTAATGTAGACAGAATTCAATCCTAACCTGGACGTAAAACTCCATGATATATACATGGGAAGAAAGTAGCAACATAGAATGCAATGGGGAAGCTCAAGGGGGGGCAATGATCACTTCCTTGAAATGTCAAAATAAGATGAGAAGTTAAGAGGGTGTCACATCATGTAAAGTTTGTTTCAGATGGAGTGAGATATTTTCTTATGCCTACAAATAACTGACCCCTCAGAAAAGGGGCATCCAGGTAATTTTTGTAGGAAGGTAAACCAATCATTCACATAAACCAATAAACAAGAGGCAATCTTCCAACTTGTAAGTTGTCCTTAACAATGGAAAAAGGATGGACTGGAGAACGGTGGTGAGGGGGGTCTCGGGAGATTGAGGGAGTCTAAGCGGCAAGAAGTGAAGGCCGACAAGAGAAGCAAGGCACGGGAGTGGTTCTTGGATGGAGGCTGGTTCAAGGAAAGCTAGCTGCGGGGACAGCTTACTCCTCCAAGGGCAGGATGAGAAGTGTTTCCGGTGCGGTGTGCGCATCACTTTTCGGGAGCATGCGAAAATGATGTCAATTGCTTCGGTTGCAGAGGCTGTGGGGAGTGCTGGAGGCACTCTTATCAACTGGAACAGGGACTTCTTTGAGCTAGAGATAGAAATTCTTGGTAGGCACGTTGTGACAGTGGTCCTCAGGAATAAACGGAAGGAGACTTGCATGGATGTCTCGACTCGAGTGCGGTCCCACGGACGATGCCACCCATTCACACCATGGGAAGATCTTCAGTCAGCAAGAGCCACCTTTTCATCAGTTGCTTGGCTAATCAGGGTGATTTCAATGTCACATTGTTTCTTCAGACAGACCATGCTCGTGCAGGGAACAGGACGAGGTCTCCAAAGAGTTTGGGGACTTGATTAGCAAACTATGCTTGGAGGTGTTGGACACCATGGATTGCAGGTACATGAGGTGCAGGGCTGGTTCAAGGTCTAGATTAGATCTTTTCATTGGATCTGAGGAGCTCCTCTCTGATTTTCCTCTGGCATGTGTGTTTGCACTGCTGCGATCTAGATCAGACAACAGATTCAGGTATCTCGGATGACCTACTTAAAATGGACTCAGACACCCTATTCTCAACATTTTTAATCCACATACTCTTGTATAAGAGCAGGCTCATATATGCCCAATAGAAAGAATAACCCAAGAATAAAATACATCGCATTCTATCCTCCAACAATTATGCTTCCATGTTCTCTTGCACGAGATTTTGCATGTGATGAGCGAAGACATTTTTCTATCATTCTCTGTAATAATAAAGACTCTATTACGTATTTAAAAATTACCTTATTTTAAACCATGATAGAATATACGTGCTGGGAAAGGACAGATGGAAAAAACAACTTTAAAAGGCATAACAAATAATCAATGAGTTTCAGTATGAAGCCAAATACCACATTTGCAGAATTGTGACGGCACCTTCCAACACAAAAGTCGAACACGCTAGCATACGTTCCTCATAACACAAAAAAAACACAAACTTAATGACAAGGCATTGTCAATTGTTTAGTTAAAATCCTACTGCCATGAGCTTTCTTTCACCTGCAGTTACTGGCTTAGCAATCTTCACCTTTAATGCAAGCTCCTTCACAGTCTGAAAGATAAACAGGCAACTTAGCAATGCTGAATAAACTAGCTGTGCATAAGATTGAAAGAAACATGAGATGCTTTTGGGTATACCCGTATGGGATTAAGACAGCACGATACACAGTATTCATAAGAATCACAGCATTGTGAAACAAAGTTGCATCCCCTGAATTAAAAAGGGAAATTTCTTAGATACTGATTATTATTTTGTTTGGTTTCCAAAAAAGAAATTGTAGGAAACTCACTGGCAAGAAAACCGTTCACCAGATTCAGGGCAGCATTTAAACCAAGGGTGGACAGTAAGAGCTGTACAGACATAGCCTACAGGATAATGGAAGCACTTGCGAATACTCATTATTATACAAAGAGAAATTGACAAGAAGGATAATTCCATTTTCAAAGGCATCATCAAAATCGCTAGCTTCCAAAAATATGCAGAGAATAGAATGACACTTCAAGTCTTCAACATCATACAACTTAAAGTTGATCTAAGTATCATCATTTTTATAAGCAAAGGTACAAATATCCAGCAATCTAGATCTAAAGCCATGCAACTCACATAGCGCACACTGTAATGCTCAATTTCAATCAAAAGCATCAGAAACCAAAACCAGTGTGGCTTCAGCACATCCTCCAAATCCTAATTTTAGATTGACAGCATTACCCAAAAAATTATGTTTCACAATACACTTCTTAAACTGGGGCAATATGAATAAGAAATAAAATTTAGAGATCATTTCATTAAAGTTTTTTGGGCAATATTATATAAGTACTTGATTTTAAAATCTTTTGGCAAATTTAAAAAAAAAACTTCTAAGCTACCTCAGATGTCCTTAACTCCAGTAACCAGCATCTTAACTAAATGTACTCAACTTCTTGAGGCTATAAATAACAGCAACCAAGTGCACTTAATTATTGTCCGAATCACCCTTTTTTATGTAACAAATATGAGGTCACGCTGCATGTCATAATTATTTTTCTGGCAAAATAATAAAGCAGGAGAGATGCCGGTGATTATTCTAACAGTAAGAAAGCAGACTCTCAGAATTTAAGCCGAAAAATAATTTAAACATAAGACATGTCTGATACCATAACATTTAGTGCTGCATTTTGATGAACTTGGTATGATTTCTCATGAACTGACTTAGCTTTCCGAAAGCACGAGAAATATATGGCAGTGTAATGAACAAGTAAAAGGTTTTTCTATCAAATACTTGTACCTCTAAAAGCATATATTGGCTCCAAAATATCATAACAAAAATAGCTCTTTGGATTTTCCATAAGAGCAAGTTCTGTGCCCAACATTCTTGCCTGCTGAAGCAAATCTAGAGCACACTTCCATCAAGACTACATAAAATATTGCTTCCTACCGACTAACTTTGTCCCCGAAAGATACCAAGCTTTGTCCTTAGAAAATATCGAAAAGAATCAAGAGCATTCATGAGCTGGACAATCAACTCATATGCTATATGCGTCCCCTCGTGAAAATAATATCATAAACAGCATTCATGCTGCTCTTGGCATAAAAAAGAAATGGAGCATCATCTTCATGAGAATACTATCTGTGGAGAAAAATGAATGACTTGGTTATTCAGGAGATCATAGGGCTCTTTTATATAGAGAGGAGATCCCTTAGAGGGCAAAGAACCTAAGTGTAATTTACAAAAGAAAGAAATAAGAGATACACAAATGCTAATTACTCTCAACACTCTCCCTCAAGATGGAGCATAGATGCCAATCATATCCATCTTGAAACTACATGTCTAGAACAGCCCCCTTGTTAGGGCCTTAGTGAAAATATATTTTGTTGGTTCCGCCGTGATAGGGGTGACATGGGAAGTAGAAATGATGCCCTTCTGTATCATATCTCAAGTATAATGGGAATTTACCTTGATGTGTTTGGTCCTCTCATGAAAAGTTGGATTGTTAGCAAGGAATAATGAAGCATGACTGTAACATAGCAACTGCATTGGAAGACGTATATACATAGCTAGGTCAGTCATAGCTCTATGTATTCGGATTCAGCACTCAACCTACCAACCACAATCTGCTTCTTGCTTTTCTATGAGACCAATGAGCACCTTATGAAAACTGCAAACCCACAAGTAGACTAACTGACTTTAAGGTGTCATGCTTAATCAGCATTTGCACAAGCTGTGATGGCAAGAGATGTCCCTCTATTGAATATCAACTATGCACAAGCCGTAATGCCACCTTACCATGTAAACTCTCCTATTGTGCCGAAAAATCAATAGTACCATCAGTTGAAACCAAGTGTTCAGGATTTACCTAGGGTGTGCTAGATGATGGGAAAGGCACAGGAGCAGGGGAGTCTAATAGTTGTACTACGAATGTATACACGAGGAAAAGTCTGAGCCGCATGGGGTGTGGTGGGAGGTAGAAGCGAAGGAAGAGGTGGAACGTAAACCTCCTCACCAAACTCAAACGAAGTCATCTTGTCACCTACAACAACAATAACAAAGCATTTTCCCACAATTAAGCAGGGCCAACTGCATGGATTTTTTTGCCTCCATTCAGATATATTTTGAGTCATTGTCGGGCTTAAATCAGATCCCTTAGGATAGTCTCATTCCAACAATTCTTGGACCTTCATTGCACTATCTTAATCGGATCAACATCCCAAATCTCGCATCTTCTAACTAGTGCATTAATTGACCTCCTTTACAGACAAACCATCTTAAGAGGTTTTCTCTCATCTTATTCTCTATCAGAGCTACACCAGCTTTCCTTTTGATCGCATCATTCTGAATCGAATCTTTTCATGTATGACCACACATCTACCTTAGCATTTTCATTTCTACTGTTGCAATTCTCTGCACATGTCTATGGTTCACAAGCCAACATTCTTATCCATAGAGCATAGCGGGTTTCGCGGATGTTTCGTAGTACTTTCCTTTAACTTTCCAAGGGATTTTCTTATCCCAAAGAACAGTAGGGACTCATTTCCACTTTAATCAACCTACATATATTCTATGATAACATCTCCGTAAATTTCCCCATCCTGTTGGAAAATAGATCCCAAGCATCTAAAAGAATCTTTCTTCTGAATGTTATCATCTCCAATCGTCACTTCAAGTCCTTCACCATTGTTTCCATCAAATGTGCACTCCATATATTCAATTTTGGCCATACTTATACGAAATTCTTTAGTCTCTAAGGTATGTTTCCAAACCTCCAGGCTTCTCATTTACTCCATCTCTTGTCTCATCAATCAACAGAACATCATCAGATAATTGTTTTCATCTATGGGAGAATTATAGATAACAGACTAAATGTATGTGATCACACCACTAACATAATACCTCCATCTTACAGGATTAAAGGAACGTCACTCCTTTTAGATCCGAGAATAGCCAACATAGATGCATTTGACAACTCTGGGGAAGAGCTTATCACAGCCAGGAGTCAAGTGATGAACAAAAGCCGCAGAACCAAAGACACGATGTATTAGAGAGAAGATGTCCTTATCGGGAAACACAATCGAATAAAAAACATTTTCGCCCATCACGGAGGAGGGCATAAGGTTAACGAGGCAACATGCACTAATGTAAATCCCAAAGTATCGTATTTCACTAAATCTCAATTTCCGACCTAATATATTATCCAAATTGGATATATGATCAATTTATCTTATAGTCCTCATTGAGACCTTTCCAATGAGCCAACGAACATCGAAATTGGAGTTTGTATGAGAAAGTTATGTGTGAAACAATATCGTTTTGTAGCTTTAGATTCCGGAACCAAGCTCGAACATGAGCCTATAAAAAGCTAATTAATGAGTCAGTATTTGGCTATATTAAGTTGATCAAATGGTAGTATGGTCAAATATCAATTTATCAGAATTAAGTCAAGATATCCAAATGAAGAGAAACTTAGTTTAATTTATAATGGATAAGTCTAGGGTTGAAGAAAAGGACATGAGCTCTCAATGTATTTAATTAAGTTAACCACTGTTGTAAACGTTAGCCGACTAGGCTGACTTGTCGATCCGACTAGTCAAGTCAGGGGAGTAGCCAACTCGACTAGGACTAGTTGGCCATTAGTCGGTCAACCCGACTAATCAAGCCGACTTTTACATAGAGATTTTTTATTTTTAAAAAAGCAATTTTCAAAAGCAAGTTTATTCTAATACGCTTAACGTTATATTTAAAGTCAATTACTTCTTTTGTTTCATTATAATAGCATAGAAAATGTATAAATATATGTACAAAAAATGATTTATATATTTAAAATAACTAAAAAATAAAAATTGACTAATGGTCGACTAAATCCGATTAGTCGTCTGACTGACGATTAATCCTTAGTAAGTGACCCCGTCGATCGAGTACCGATTACAGATTTCTACAACCTTGAAGTTAACAATATATTAAGCGACCAGTTAAGTTATCTAGGTCAAAGGTACACTACAATCCAATACATGCAACATAATGAATGCATGCATTTTCTTTTGATTTTATGCAAGATAATTTAATAAACATAATGATACAAAATGAACTAAATACAAAACATATCTATATACATAAAACAATACTCCTAAATTAATTAGATAACTTAAGCATTGTATATAAAGGAAGTCAAAGTCCAATTGATGCTTAAAATGAATCTAGATTGCATATATGACATTTAAATTGATAAGTGTACAGCAAATTATATCTTTACATAATTGATCGCATATTATGCGTTAATTAAGGCCATCATGTAGATAATTAAATAAGCTTGAAAAATGAAATTGAAATCAACTCAATCAAAATCCATGTGTTCAAGTTACGAAATAAAACATCCAAGGGCATAATTGAAAGAAAACATATGCAAAATAAACATAATTAGGTCCAGAATGGGTTTCTTTGTAATAAAAGATAGTCATCATGGCTCAAATGAAATGCCCCCATAGACGCGGGGGCATAGCTATATATATGAAGACCCGGCGGGATATTGATGGAATATTCCCAAGCGTGCATGCCATTCACGTGTTTCTTTGAACCTGGATGCAAAATTGAAGACACGAATGGATGGCGCTGCAAATTCTCCATATAGTCACGCGTGAGGCGCATAGACTACATGTCTCGAAGTAAAGCACATGGTCCAGTACCACGTGGAGATGTATGTTGCTTTGGCTTTGGCTCGACAACTCCGAGGCTACATGTGTGGACAGATGGCTCAGGGAAGAGTCTGAACCTTCCGATTACTAAGATCAAACGGTGTCTGTAGCACACGCATGATCTTCACCTCCTCCACTTGCGGCGGACTTGGTGTGGCCCCCACGAAGTCCCTCCTCTCCCTCCTGGATGCTCCAGGCTTGAAGAAGGTCCTGCATCTACCTGATGAGGTGGCGAAGATGAAAGTGAGGTGTTAATACCCTGAAGCACTATGGATCGATTGGTCCATTCAAGCTCGTCGGAGGCAGAGAGGGCTATCGGAGCTCTCTCAAATTACTGACCATTGAACACATGCAGGGTTAAAAAATAATAGCAAAGGTGAATAGAGTGCATGCATGAAGTTTGTGAATGGAATGGAGGACGTGTGTGCGAGGGAGATGAGGGCCCAGGTAGTTTCTCCCCCTTGTCTTCGGAGAAGAAGGGGATGGAGTGGAGGTTGGAGAAAGAGAAAGGCGAACGGATACTCCATCGATGATCATGGGTCTTCGATGGAAGTCGAAGAGAGATCAATTGAAGGTGGATTGGTCGGTACACGATGTGAAAAATCAAAGAAAAAGTAGTAAAAAGATACTTAGATTACATGTAGCTTGAAGGCTAGGTTACGATGGAGTGAGGCAGCTTGGGCTGAGGTCAAGGTCGACCTCCGATTGTTGCTTGACATGCCCAGCCAGTGCACAAAGCTCGAACGGTCGAGCTCAACAGTCGTAACATGGTCATACAACCATGGGTCGACACCTTGGCAAAGGTTGTCACCTTGATTCAGTTCTCCTTTGTCACATGAGAAGGAAGAAGGGATGGGCCTTAGCCCTTGTAATGGTGGACAAACGGTTATGGTAGAGATCTCTGAGTTACATGCCATCCCCTTCATCCCCACTACCCCAAAATGTGTCGTTCATTATCAACCTTGTGGAAGGGATATGCATTGTGATTTGCGAGCTCCCAAGTCATATGCAACCAGTGTTGGCACTATTGGGGGATGGGTCTGCCTTCAGGTTTTGGACTGATGACTGAACGAGTGAAGGACCATTATGTAGCAAATTCCCTCGTCTATTATCCCTGGTTGCGAGCCATGATCTTTGGGTGCATGAAGCTTGGGTGGATTATCAATGGTCACTTAACTTTATGGTTCCCACGTCTCGGAAGCTTAACTTTATGGTGGATTATCAATGATCTTTAAAAGAGGGTGATGTGGGCTATTTGGGCAGGGATAAATGAGCTCATTTTCAAAAACCAGAGGTTCTACTCCGAGAATGTTGTCTCACATTGTAATGTGCTTTATAATTTTTGGTCTTCTATGTAAGGTTGTCATTCTTATTATAATATAATTTTGGTTGTGGTGACTCCGTCTCGGGAGTGCACCCTTTTTTAAATCAAAAAAAAAACTTTATAGTTGGGTTCTCAGATCATAGGATGGAGTTCTTACAGCTTTCAGATTCCATTTCCATAGTGGGTTTCAGATTTTTGTTAAATATCGGTGAAATTTTGCTGAAACTTTGATTTCAAGTGGGGGCCTTTTCAGCAGTCAATATGGCCAAAATTTCAGCAAAATTTCATCGAAATATCGTATCGACATGGTGTCAATATGGAATCTGATATTGATATTTAATCCACTTACGTGGGCCCTATAGAAGTTCGTGGCCATTGGGTTTCTCTGGATGGTCATTAGTCTGTGAAGAAAGCTTACCTTGCACGTACTTACAACCGGCTTCTCCATCATGGTGTGAAGGAAAGCGATTGAAAGTGGATTTGCTCTTTAAGAGTTCCCCTGTAGATTAAGATGTTCCTTTCTATACAGTGGCTGGAAAGGACATTGACCAAGGTTGGGCTTGGTTTGCGCCAAGGGGGGATTGCTTGGGTTCCTTCTAGGGGAGAGGTCTTGAGCAGTTGGATCACGTGTTTTACCCATTAGTATTAGCGCCCTGGAGCAAACAACTGGCTCAGCTCCCTTCTCCATCCACTAACACCCATCAGATTTGAACAACGGCTGATATATCTTGGGTGGATACTTCCTTTCACGTGTCCTTCTGGGACTCAATAGTAGCCAATCAATTCAGGATCGTTGTCAAAGTATGATGTCCACTGACAATGCTTTGCACTATTTGGCTCTCCTGTGACAGGAATATATTCAGAGCAAAGCATTTCTACGTAGAGAATGTAATATATCTTGCCAGATTTCTTCTCGAAACCTAGCCGCTGTAGTTTTTCTGCTCTGACTTATTAATATATTCCGGGGCAGGCACCATTACATGTGTTTCCCCTTTCTTGGGTTCAAAAAAAATTGACAGTTGAGGATAGTGACCATCCACTCTATCAATGTGATTTCATATTTCTCTCAAGGATATTGTATGATGGCATGTTGTTGCATCTATTTTTGGCTATTCTTGCATAATGGAGATACGGATGGTTAACAATGCATCCCATCACGTTGCATTGTCTCAAGAGTTGACCTTTTTGTGTTTCAAGAAAAGTATTGATCATTCTCCTTCACGTTGCATTGTCTCAAGAGTTGACCTTTTTGTGTTTCAAGAAAAGCATTGATCATTCTCCTTATACTGTGGATAAACAATATAATACCTGGAAACTTTAGCACTAGGGACATACTTGGGAGGTGCATCGACAGCTTAGGATCCACCAAATAATTCAACTCTAGATACCCTGTAGCTGCAACTAACAGGGTTTTCTTCAGTAAAAGGATGAATTCTCCGAGTAGATTGGTTTGTGGATACTTCACATACTTTAGAAAGTAAAATACGGAGGAGAATGCACATCCCATGAAATGAAACATTATTGCATACTTACAGGATAGCACATTTCCTTTGTAGTTCTAAGATATACGGCAGTAAATAGTTACAAATAGCACGCCTCGAAAACTGGTCTTTTACCATTTGTGGCATCGTAATCGCGTCATGTCAGCAGGAAGCAAGCAAATGACTTTTATCTTTCATTTCTGATTAAAAATGGAATGAAAGATCACCGGCGTACCATTGTCATCCGCTAGAAAATGACGACCTTGAATGGTGTCTCTACAGAACTTCCCTTTCAAGCCTACTCCCCTGAAGACGAAGTCACAAGTTACACCGTTATTTAGGGTGTAGAGATACAAAGAAGTCAAATCTACCAACCATGTTACTTGGGGCACAAAGCCGATCAAGAATGTCAGCATCAAGCTAAATTGCAAGGATTTACAAAAGAACAAAAAAGAGAGAATTCGTATGAGGAAGAGCAGATCGAAGGGGGAGAGCGAATACCGTATTGCGGAGACGGGAATAGAAAAGCCTAAAATCAGGAAGGAGTAGAACCGGAGTAAGGGCATCGTCATCTCCTGCGCAGAACCGAAGAACTGCGTACCCGCATTTCTGACTTCAATTAATTAATTATATGATTCAAATTACTGTCTAACAAAGATAGGAGGAATTTGACTTAACCAGAAGATAAATAATAATAACAATTTTACCCGGCAGACCTTATAATCTTTTTAAATTACCTTTATAATCTTTGAAACATCGATATTCCTCCCTCGACCCCGTAAATTTACTAACCTTTACTCCACAAACCCCGTGGTTAACTCTCATCCATTTACCGTTAAAGTTAACCGTATTCCGTTAAAATGAGGTCCATATAACCCTCTTTGTTTAAAAAAATTACGAAAGATACCATTGAGATGCTATGAGGCAGAGGTGGTCGGGTCACGGACCCACGGTAGCCCTATGCAAACCCCATGTGGGTCTCCAGCACCGGCTTCCTCGCAGCCTCCGGCTGCCAGCTGATGAATCTGCGATTCGTCATCTTTATTCATTTATTTTAGCTTAAAATCCCTTATAAACACCTGCATATAACGCTAACTCCATATTTTTACTAACTTGTATTTGTGTGTAAATATTTTACATTTCTTACTAATTTTAACCTAAAATAAATAAAGAAAGAAAGAAAGGAAAAATAAAGAAAAGAAAATAAAAAAAGAAAAGAAAAAAAAAGAGGAAGACTGTATACAGGATGACCATGACCCGAACCCCGAGAGAAGGTCAAGACTTGACCTGATCGACCGGGAATAAAGTAGGGGGAGATAGGGTCCTCAACCAGAAAATCCAAAAAAAATGTGTTTCTCACTTATTTTGTGCATATCTGTATAAGACTGACACTAATTTATTTGTACCTTAATTGAACCCAAATCAAATAACATTCAAAACCAAAGTTGTAAATCAAAATGCGTCCTAATTAATAAAAATGATTGCACAATTAAATCATGTATAGAATAAAGTAGTAGCCACACTTGGAAAAAGCCACTAAGCATTAATTGAAAGATCAATTCCGGCTCCATATGATATCAAATTGAACCAATATCACTTCCATTGAATTCTAAATTAAATTATATTCGAAATGGTTGTGATTTTGTAATTTTTGGAGTTGCGGTTGAAAAGTCAGTTTTCTGGGGTGGTTTGTGCAATTTTCCCTTGTATTTTTTGCATGTTGTATTTGTATATATATTTGTAAATAATTTTTACTAATTATTTAAAACAAAAATAAAAATAAAAAATAATAATAACATTCTTAAAACAAAAAAGGCTAATTTCCTCATTTAACCCTTGTATATAAT
Organism: Ottelia alismoides; assembly: GCA_037367405.1. Classification (NCBI taxonomy): domain Eukaryota; kingdom Viridiplantae; phylum Streptophyta; class Magnoliopsida; order Alismatales; family Hydrocharitaceae; genus Ottelia; species Ottelia alismoides. The sequence goes on from JAZKJV010008677.1 coordinate 725,185, forward strand.
ACCATATATGTGTATAGTATATGTATATAGTTGCTATTTTTAACCAACCATCATAAAAAATAAAAAAAATAACATTTTTAAATTCAAATAAATAAAGTGATGAAAATTCAAAAAAAATAGATAATTTTGTAAATAATTTTATCTTTCTATTTTATCTCTCATGTTATCTCTTTCACCAAAAAAAATCTCTCTTATCTTCTTATCCAAAAATTCAAAAATTCAAATGTCTCTCTTTTCTATTTATATGGCTCCATCTCCCTCATTCCAACCTGATCAGTCTTTAGAGAGAGGAGCCCGATCTCCGAGAGAAAATTTCGTCGAGAATTGTGCCTAGCCTCCGAGTCGTCCGGTGACAGCGAGTCGGCCTTGTCGAGGCGATCACGGTCCATTTTCCACTCCTAAGGTGAGATCCAAATTTTTTCTTCACATTTTATCTTAGTTTAATCGTAGCTTAGTCTTCGCATTTTTTTCCATCGTCATTTTTATTTCTCTAGATCTTAAAAGAAATCCATCACGATTTTGAACCGCCCCGATTCAATTTTTCATCTCATCTTCTCAATCTCTCCGCCTTCGATTTCTATCTCCCACGATCTATCAACTCCGACAACGCACGGTGGTCGGAGAGTCGGATTCGAATCCCTCATCGTTCGCTGAATCCCCATTCACTTTCCGATTTTGTAGATAAATAAAAGAAAAATTTTCCTTTATTTCTAACGTTTGTTTTGTAGGATAATAAAAAAATAAAAAAAAATTCTCTATTCTATCTAACATTTGTTTTGCACGGAAACATTACAAAATAAAAAAAATCAAAAAATCAAAAAAAATATTTCTTTATTCCATTATTTCCTATTTTGGATTTACAAAAAAAATAAACAAAAAAAAAGTTTTTTTTCCTTCCTTGATGTGTTCACTGTTTACATAATAAAACAAAAAAATAAAATAAAAAAATAAAAAAATAAGACAGCAGCAGGGGGCAGCGTAGGAGAAGAAAATTGAAAGAGCCAAAAAAAGAGAAAGAAAACAGAGAGAGTTTATTTTCTAGCATTCGAACTCTTGTAAACGGACATTCATTTGTTGCGGGGTCTGTTTCGCCAAGTGCCGGTGCACTTGGGGGACCTCATCGGTTTTGTTTTCATCGCCTTTATTTTCTTTGTTTTTCGCGGATTTCGAAAGCCACCTATTGATTTCTTTAATTAATTTGCTTGAGCCAGGTAATTAATTAGGTCCAAACACCCTAAACAAGAATTTTTATGCCTATAGAGTAGATCGTAATTTAGACTTAGTCAAATTAACTTGTTCTTGCCCGTTAATAGAAGTTATCATCTAGGACGGTTTACTTGCATTTGCGTATAGGTTAGTTTATTTTCTGTATTTAAATTCTACGCGGATCACTTGCATGTAGAGTGCTGGCGACAAGGTACGCATTTCTAACCCATGCATGCATCATCGTTTTTAATCGCGCATTGGCATTTCCGATCTCCTCCCTTGTTTTCACTCACATAAGTTAAAAAGGAAATTGGACATTCGGTAGGCGATTCTTTGAAAATATCTTAACCAAGTGACAACTGCCTAAAATTTGGGACTGCTAAAGAAAACTCGACCCTAAAAAAATACAAGGAAAAATCATTGTTTTGGGGAGAGTAACCCCCTCATTGTATTCGTTTTAACTTGCTCGCGTACACACTAAGGTTAGTGCCCAAATCCCATAAGTCAGCCTAAGTGTTTGTAAAACTTTGTGATTATCACCAAACTCTAAAATCAACAAGATAATTGACCGAACCTTCACGGTCTTCACATTGAGTTGAGTTGAGTTGGTGAACTGGGGTTTGTATTGTGTTTGATTGTTTGTGTGCATACCAGATTCTTTCTATGCATTTGCGCCTTTTTCTCCATATCTTTTGGCTTGACCCTCGTGCTCTCCCATCTTTTGTTTCGAAGATGGCCGACTGGAGTTATTCTAATCCGATCTTCGCAGATACCTTGTACTCTCCAGACGATCCACCTTCCCTTTTCCAGGAGGATCTTCCTCCTGATGTTTGTGCATATCCGCCTAACCCATTATTTCAGGAGACGAAGGACTTTGATTTTCACCCACCCTCATTCAACCCACCCGATCCTGGGATTTTGGAGTCACCTTTCATGATTTCCACACTTAACACATTGAATCAAATGGTGGAGCATATGAATTCGAAGATTTCCAATTTTATTAACATAAATGAGAGACAAAACGTTGCTCCAATATTTGAGGATATTGATTCACTCGAGGATAATCATGAGAGCTTGCAATCATCCAAAACACAAAAAAATGAGAAAATTTTGAAAATACAAAAAGATTTGGGAGACATATTATTGATTCATTTTGTGAGAAAAGAACCCAAATGCCCGATCATTTACGCACACAGCCATGTCCCAACCTAGATCCCGAGGATGCCACTGTACAGACTGCTCTTGGCAATCCTCATGTAAATGTTGATTCCGACCTCCTCCCTTGTATGGATGAGGTCCAAAAATTCAAAAAAATGTTGACTAAACCCGAAGTGGTGGCCACCCTTCATGAGATCATTAAAGCCCCACTTCAACAGGCCATGACAGATTTATCTACTCCTCAACACAAGAAGAGAAAGAGAAGGAGAAGATCTGAGCATCACGTCTTGACCATGGCCACTGCCTACGCCATCTCTCACCGTCCATATTTTAAGAAAGGGAACACGACCACACCTCTTGTGAGTTGCTTCATATCTGACTATTCTTGTGATAACGCTCTCCTTGACGGCGGTTCGTCAATCAACATAATACCCTTCTCTATGGTACAGTCTCTTCATCTTGGGCCTCTCAAGAAAACCAGGATGATAGTTCAATTTGCTGATGGATCTATCAAGAGGCCGAAGGGTATTTTAGAAAATTTGTCGTTATTATTCAGGGCATGAATTTCACTTCGGACTTTGTTGTAATGCCCATGGAGACCTCCACCCCTGTGGAGCACCCTCCAATCATCCTGGGACGGCCTTTTCTTGCCTCTGCAGGAGCCGTTATTGATTATGGTTCAGGAGAGATTCGCTTCCGTTCTGATGTAGGGAGCGATGTGTTAATCACTACACCCACTACCGTCCAGAAACCCGTATCCCATGAGAGCCCACCCGTGTTAGACAACCCCAAGGACTTTGATCATGATAATACTACCAGAAATTTTTGCTATATGATGGATGATACTGAGACCCGAGAATTCCTCTTCAAGGAGGAGGACTCGGAAAGCATAGAACTTGGAGTTACCTCTTCTGGTATATGGCGATGCAGTGATGACATCCGCGGGATTTACACGATAGACACCCTAGAGCGGAAGGCAGACTTTGAGACTAGACAGGACGGACACGATTCGGCTACTTTCACCGATAAGTCCGTTCCTATTCACCCTGATTCAGAAGAGACCACCGATCAAGCCAAATTTGATTCGATTGCTTTTATAAAGGAATTTGGGCCTTTTGATAAAGATGATGATCCAGTAGAGGCTCGCCAAGCTGAAATTGATCCTACTTTTTCTGATAATGATTACGAGCCATTTTACTTTGAGGTTTGCAAGACTTCCCAGGCAGGACATGACCACACTACTTCCAATAATCGGTTTAGGCCTGCACAATCTGAAACCGCTGAGGATATAATTTTGGTCGATCCTACTCAATTTATGTCTAATGATGATCCCAATATCGACCTACATCTTGTCAAATCCATACCTCAGCGGTCCCGCAAGAAGGTTCGTTTTCGACCTTCTTAACCTTTATACATCCACTCCTCTTGTATATCCTTTCGTTTCACTCTGTCTTCTCCCGTTTTATCATTCACCCCTTTTCCGTGTGTGTGTGTATATGCTATACTTAGGATGTGCTTTATCCTAAGTATAGGAGGGTGAAGGATTTGTGTTGTTCATATTCGTCCTGTTTATCACCCTTGTTGTTGTTGCCTATACTTAGGGATACTCTACCCTAAGTATAGGGGGGTGATGTTTTTCATATCATGTCTTTGTGAGTCTGTACATTATCTTCATCGGTTTTCCCCTTTGTACATTTCACTATACTTAGGATTACTTGATCCTAAGTATAGGGGGGATCACCAACTTGTCTTCATTTTATCTTTTCTTTGAGTCGTTGTAGCATAGGAGTCTTTTCACCTTTCTTTGCTTAGCACGAGTTATGTCTTCCTTTGTTGCTCTCTGATCACTATGAGGACATAGTTCGAGCTAAGTATAGGGGGTGTCGTATATATTGTATATATACTTTAGACATAACTCGTACTTTTAAATACATTTATTTGGGGGTTATGTGTATATTTTGTAAAATCCACGTAAAAAAAACAAAACAAAAACAAAAAACAAAAAAAAAATAGAAAAACAAAAAAGAAAAACAAAAACAAACACAAAAAAAACAACAAAACAAAAAAATAAAAAAACAACAAAAAAAGGAAGAGATAGAGAGAGAGAAAAAAACAAACAAAAAAACAAAAAAAACACAAAATCTCTTGTATATACTTGGATATATTACTAACCCTTTCTCCTTTTTTAAAAAAACTACAAAACCAAAAATTATAAAAATTTGCATAATTCAAAAAAAAGTGCATAAAAAAACTTTCTTTCACATCTGCACTTTCCCTTAAAAAATCCATAAAAAGTTCAAAATTAGAAAATTGTTTTTTAAAAAAATGGTTCTTTTCACATGTACATCATTCTTTAAAAAAAACTCTCTGCATTGTTCATATTCTGCATTTGCATGTGCATTTTTCAGGATAGCATTGATATTTAAACTATGTCTGGAATAAAATTGAAGAATGGAGCTTAGTTGGACCTTAAATTCTTAGAGGAACTTCACCGAGAAATAGGATTTTAGAAGCTTCAGGTCTTTGACTTAATTCTTTGAGTTCCACATGACAATGTGCAGCATTTGACCCTTAGTGTCTAACCTGGTCTCTTCATTCTGGGTACAACTCTGGAATAGCGAATTAATTTGTACTCCCGCACTATGCGCTTAGCTCAACTCAGACGGGATGTTGGAAGACTGTGTGAGTTTCTTTTCTGGTAGCGTGGAAATCTAAAGACCGGAGTACGGGTTGAAATAAAGCTTCGAAAAGGGATGGACGGTTGGGCACAATTTTTTCTAAGACCCAAAACATATACGGAAAAAAAGATTCTATATCCGTAGGGGCACAACAAGATCCAAGCAGAACCACCAAAACTCCAAATACAAAGAAGCTACTACCAAATAAATATCTGACCAAAAAGGTCCAAGCTTCAAGAAAACCTGCAGATCTTGGTGGAGACTCGGCTACACTGGCCAGCTTCACAAGGAGAGGTGACTACACTAAACCACCCTCCAGTTCTTTTCTCATTCTTCTAACTTCTCCCCCAATTCGATTGTGAACATAGCACGACAGACCTTAGAAGGAAATACTTGACTCCCCGAGGACGAGTTATTGGAGAGGAGATTTGCATGGTAGTCCAGCATTCTGGATGGGAAGAGCTAAAATTTTTCACGCACATGAGTCGATTGTTCAATGTTCATAGGGTATGCTTTGGGAAGAGGATCGATCTAAGATGACTTCTGGGCCAAAACTGTGACAATGATGTGTAGAACTTGAAGGCTGTTGGTTTTAAAATTCTAAGTCTCACAGAACTTCCGACACACAAATAATCCAAAGGTCCGACAGAGCTCCAAACTACAATTTTATGAAGATAAGTTTAATACTCAATATTGTCCTACTTTCTTTATTTTCCCTTTCATTTTCTTCTTCACTTATTCTTTCAAATAAGTGTTTGCTAAGGGACTAGCAAAGGTAAAGCATAGGGGGATGATGAATCTGCGATTCGTCATCTTTATGCATTTATTTTAGCTTAAAATCCCTTATAAACACCTGCATATAACGCTAACTCCATATTTTTACTAACTTGCATTTGTGTGTAAATATTGTACATTTCTTACTAATTTTAACCTAAAATAAATAAATAAATAAATAAAGGAAAAATAAAGAAAAGAAAATAAAAAAAGAAAAGAAAAGAAAAAAAAGAGGAAGACTGTATACAGGATGACCCGAACCCCGAGAGAAGGTCAAGACTTGACCTGATCGACCAGGAATAAAGTAGGGGGAGATAGGGTCCTCAACCAGAAAATCCAAAAAAAATGTGTTTCTCACTTATTTTGTGCATATCTGTATAAGATTGACACTAATTTATTTGTACCTTAATTGAACCCAAATCAAATAACATTCAAAACCAAAGTTGTAAATCAAAATACGTCCTAATTAATAAAAACGATTGCACAATTAAATCATGTATAGAATAAAAGTAGCCACACTAGGAAAAAGCCACTAAGCATTAATTGAAAGATCAATTCCGGCTCCATATGATATCAAATTGAACCAATACCACTTCCATTGAATTCTAAATTTAATTATATTCAAAATGGCTGTGATTTCGTAATTTTTGGAGTTACGGTTGAAAAGTCAGTTTTTCTGGGGTGGTTTGTGCAATTTTCCCTTGTATTTTGTGCATATTGTATTTGTATATATATATTTGTAAACAATTTTTACTAATTATTTAAAACAAAAATAAAAATAAAAAAATAATAATAACATTCTTAAAACAAAAAAGGCTAATTTCCTCGTTTAACCCTTGTATATAATACCATATATGTGTATAGTATATGTATATAGTTGCTATTTTTAACCAACCATCATAAAAAAAAAAAAATAACATTTTTTAATTCAAATAAATAAAGTGACAAAAATTCAAAAAATTAGATAATTTTATAAATAATTTTATCTTTCTATTTTATCTCTCATGTTATCTCTTCCACCAAAAAAAATCTCTCTTATCTTCTTATCCAAAAATTCAAAAATTCAAATGTTTCTCTTTTCTATTTATATGGCTCCATCTCCCTCATTCCAACCTGATTAATCTTTAGAGAGAGGAGCCCGATCTCCGAGAGAAAATTTCGTCGAGAATTGTGCCTATCCTCCGAGCCGTCCGGTGACAGCGAGTCGGCCTTGTCGAGGCGATCACGGTCCATTTTCCACTCCTAAGGTGAGATCCAAATTTTTTCTTCACATTTTATCTTAGTTTAATCGTAGTTTAGTCTTCGCATTTTTTTCCCATCGTCATTTTTATTTCTCTAGATCTTAAAAGAAATCCATCACGATTTTGAACCGCCCCGATTCAATTTTTCATCTCATCTTCTCGATCTCTCCGCCTTCGATTTCTATCTCCCACGATCTATTAACTCCGACAACGCACGGTGGTCGGTGAGTCGGATTCGAATCCCTCATCGTTCGCCGAATCCCCATTCACTTTCCGATTTTGTAGATAAATAAAAGAAAAATTTTCCTTTATTTCTAACTTTTGTTTTGTAGGATAATAAAAAATAAAAAAATTTCTCTATTCTATCTAACATTTGTTTTGCAGGGAAACACTACAAAATAAAAAAATCAAAAAATCAAAAAAAATATTTCTTTATTCCATTATTTCCTGCTTTTCGGATTTAAAAAAAATAAACAAAAAAAAGTTTTTTTCCTTCCTTGATATGTTCACTGTTTACATAATAAAACAAAAAAAAATAAAAATAAAAAAAATAAAAAAATAAGACCGCAGCAGGGGGGCGGCGTAGCCAGCACCCCCGCCGCCCATCGCCGGTCGCCACCCCCGCCACAGGCGGCCCTCGAGCCGCGCCACCACGCTCCCGCCCGCGTCCCAGACCTCGCCGTCGCGCCCCGCGCAGCATCGCTCCATCACCGCGCGCGGCGCGACCGCCTCGCCATCTCCTCCAGCGGCGGAGTCCAACGCCACCCCTTCCTCCGCCAAAGCCTGCCGCGCTCCAGCAAGTGGCCCCGCCATCCTCGCCGGGCATCGACCGCGCCACCCCTCGGCCCAGCCCGCGTGCTTCCGTCTTGAGAAGAAGAAGGGGTGGGCGGCGGCGACCCCATTTGGCTTCCCCCTTGTGCGTGAAAAGGAAGAACGAAGAGGCCCTCCTAGGGTTTGATTTCTTGAAAAAAATGGAGAAATTACGTGGACGTCCCTGACAGTTCTGAAAATAACAGAAGTAACCTTGGTTTAAAACTGGAAAACATCAGAACGTCTCCTGAAAGTCTCGTAAATTCCAAATCCGTCTCTGTCGGATCCTCAAGCACATGACACACTCGTGATATATGGGTAAAATTGCAGTTTAGCTTTTCTGTTCATTTTTATTATTTATTTGAGGCAACAACTTTGAACTTTACATTTCAGTCCAAATCTTTCACAGTATTTACATTTTAGTCCCTGAACTGTAGAACTATAGTTTGCTTGGTCTTTTCATTGAAATAAATATTAGTTGTGATCCAAAACTTTTGCAAAAATTGTGCTTTGTTCCTGATGTTCATATTCATCTAGCATAAATTTTTCATTGCATTTTGATTTTATTTATTATTATTAAAAAATCAAAAACATGTCATTTTTTCCTGTTTGAGATTCCAAAATTCATAAAAATTCGAAAATTGCTCCAAAAATTCCAAAAAAATTAGAGTAGTTTGATTTCATTGTCTTCTAATTTCTGACCAATTTCACGCATTAATTCTTTATAAAATCCAAAAAATTGAAAATTATCAAAAATCTTATAAAAATTATAAAAAATTGTACAAAAATCCAAAAATTGTGATTTCAGTTCCTATTTGTAGATATTTGTTTCTAGTTTATTTTAAAAATTATTGCTAGGAGTCTTGGGCATTTAAAAGATTATTAAATTGAAAAGTACTCCAGGTTGTGCCCATTTTCTTATTTCCTCACTGTTTAATTTTTAGAAAAATACAAAACATCTGAAAAATCTACAAAAATTGTCAAAAATATTTTAAAAATTTTAAAACCCAAAAACATTTTCTTTGCATTTTTTGAGCTTGTTTGGTATAATTGAAAATTGCAAAAATAGTTGGAGTGCATATTCTTGACCTTGTTTATATTGCTTCGTATTATTTTTGAAAATTTAAAAAAATTGCAAAATCAAAATCACTAAAAATTTGAAAATCAGAAAATATAAAAAAAATTAGAAATAAAAAAAGAATAAAAAACAATAAAAAGATAAAAGAAAAATCACAAAAATCAAGGATAATTGTCCTTTGAGATTCACGTTTTCTTTTAATTCGTTTCTGATTAATTGAATAACCCTCGGAAATTGTAACCTCCCTGAGTTCGACCCTGTCCGCTATACAGGTTAATAAGTAGCAAAAAAATATAAAAAAATAAATCTTTTGTTGACGCGGGATTCTGGGGATAAACAACGACCTTTTCACCATTAACTTTCCGTCCCTCGAATTCCGTGCTCAACACCAGCACGCCGTGCATGCGCAGGCACCAAGGCTGAGCTCAAAGGTTGCGTCAACGACGTCACCAGGATATATCGATGCCTCGTCAATCGCTTCTTCGGCTTCTCCGAGGAAGACATCACCATCCTCAGAGACACGGAAGATTCCTACGTCCAGCCCAATGGTAAGAACATCCGCCGCACCATCACCGACCTCGTCTCCTCCGCCGAGCCCAGTGACTACCTCTTCATCCACTACAGCGGCCATGACACCCGCATGCCCGCTGAAACTGACGAAGACGATGACACCGGCTACGACGAGTGCATTGTCCCATGCGACATGAACCTCATCACCAGTACGTCCTCCTTCCCATTCAGCGGAGATGAATTTAGTGTCAGATCTGATGGGTTTTCTTTTTTTTTAAAACGGTGCAGATGACACCTTCAGAGAGTTCGCGGACAGAGTGCCCGCGAGATGCCACGATTGTCTCAGACTCATGCCATGGTGGGGGCCTCGTCGACGACGCCAAGGAGCAGATCGGAGAGAGCAGCAAGAAGAATGCGTCCGCACGCGACGCAGAGCCCGAGGGGGTTCATCCTTCAGCTTCAGGGGGTTTCTTAAACAAAGGACACACTCGAAGCGAGGGGGATTCACGTCAACGTAGGAGGTCACCACCACCATGGGCACGAGGAAGAGGGCACCCCAGATGCGCCACGGGAGGTCAACGGTGTTCCAGTGAAAAACCGATCTCTCACGTCGTCGACTCTGACGGAGATGCTGAAGGAGAGGATGGGTAAGGAGGATATAGGTGTGGGTAAGCTACGGCAGACATGATGAATCTGTGATTCATCACTACAAAAGTCAAAAATAGAGCCTTGTTCCCGAGTAAATAGAGGCATATTTCCCTTTATAATGCATAAATAGCATTCATGCATACATACATAATACATACATTTTAGCAGTCCATTTGCATTTAAATAAGAAGCCAAAATCCCTTGTGAAATATCCACTTACTAAAATAACCTCTTCCTTATAATATGTATTCCTCGGTTAATAATATAGGGAAGAAAACCAAAAATCCCCCTTGTGAATTAGTCAATAAAGCCCTAGGATCCCTGGACAATAAAATACCCATAGCGCCTTCATACAAACTCCAAAATAGGTCTACTCACTCTTAGAATACTACACATTAAAAGACCTTTAAAATGAGACTAATTTCATCCAATTTGGAGCTCGTATGAGAAAGTTGGGCTATTTTGTATACTACATATATGTATAAATTGTATCTTTGTATTTTATGTATTATACTTGACCTCGTCTCCATCTTTGGTCAACATGAAACTTGTAGATCTCATCGAGATCTACAACTTTCATTTTTGAGTTTTTCCAAATTCGACCCCCTCTTCTCTCTACACATATATTTTCTTCCAGCCATTCACAGCAGGCCACGTGGCGCCCTCTGGTTGAGCCACGTGGCCCGCTGCCCTTGCCTCATCCACGTGGGTTGCAATAAAGCTTCAAAAGAGGGATAGTCTACTGGCTCAAGAGGAAATTTCTTGTATATATGCTGCACCATGTAGATATGTTGTACAGAGGCACTTGTAAAAAAAATTGCAAAAAGAACTCCAAAGAAGTGGTGGGTCGGATTGAAAATTTAATAACCCCAACACCCCAATCTCCAGCTCCGCCATTTGGCCGGAGCTCCTTCGCCATACGCCCTCAGTACCCCTTAGGCCTCTCCGATCACCTTCACTTCTCCACGAGCGCGCGCACGAGCTCCGGCTCTATCTCTAACACCTGCAGGTGCCTCTCTGCTCATTGAACGGAAGTTCGCCGGACCCGACTCGGAGCTTCATCGCCATCGACTTCAGACCATCCTCCGTCGCTCCTGATACCACCATGATCTTTGCCGCATCGCCACGCGTCTTCTGGGATATCTCCGACAAGTCGGAGAGCGTCAGCGACACGAGGAAGGACGGGCGGAGCTAAGGCGTCTTCGCCGGAGCCCCGCCATCTCCTCTGCAGGCGGCGGAGGATCATCGGAGCAGACGCACAGCTGCCGTTCGATCACGTCGATCGAACGGCCCTCAGCGAGCCACGTCACCTCTTCACCGGGATTCACAGGAGTCGTTGGATTTATCTAGATCCAACGGCGCCTAGTGCGCCACGCGTCTCCCCTCTACAACAGTTCTCAGCCGTTAAGATCTCTCATCTGATCCAGCGGCTGATCTTCAGCCACGTCGCCGTCTCCATCGAGTCCAGTAGCAGTTGGATCCGCCCAGATCTAACGGCCTGAGGTCACGCCACGCGTCTTCACTGCCATCCATCGGATCTAGCTCGATCCGAAGGTCCACAGCTTGCCACGTAGCTTCGGCCCGAGCCTCTTCTCCGAGCCTAGGATCGGGTCGTCTGAGCCTCACTCCAGACCTCCAGAAGCGACCGAGCCTAGCCTCGAGCCTCCGCAGCCATCCGAACCTAGGCCGCCCACGTGAGGAGCACGTGCGGCCTGGGAAATTTACACAAAGGCCCCTGGAGCTTTCAGATATTGCAAAAAGGTCCCTGTGAAGCTGAGCCCACGTGAGGAGCACGTGCCTGTTGGAGAAATTACACTTGAGTCCCCCGCATAATAGGTAATTGCATTTTAGTCCCTGTCAGCATATTTACTTTATGTATTTTTGATTTTCCTGTATTGCATTTACACCCCTGTGTTTGCACGCATCCCTAGGTTGCATATTACATCATTTTTCAATTCTAAAAGTTGCATTTTGTTGAGAAACTTGTCCTCTGTCTATTGAGCCACGTGTCACTTTTTTGTAATTTCAGTGGAATATTAAATGAATTAATTGGTTGCTTTGTGGAATATTTTGCCCAGTGACACCTTTTAATTTGTAGTTAATTCTCTGTGATTCCAAAAATCGTCAAAATTCACAGTAGCTTATGGACAGTACTCTTAACATGCCATAAAAATTTCATGTCATTTGCACACATATCGAGGCTAAATAAATTGTTGAGTGATTTTCTCATTTTAATTTTAGTAAATTCATTTCACATTGAAATTAAGATCTGACAATTTTCCTAGATTTCTTATCATGAGAGCTATCTAGGATAATTTTATCTCTTGAAAAAATTGTGAGTTGTTATTTATTAAAAATTAAATTGTAAAAATCACCCTGTCTGCATATTTAATTCACAGTAAATTCATTTAGTGTCTAAAAATTCCAAAAAAATTAGTGTAGATCATTTTCATCATAATTAATCATCTGGCCAATTTTTAGAATTTTTGGACTTCATTTGATATCATAATTGAATTGAACTTTATATTGGCCTGCATTTTTGCACGAGTCTGCATTGAAAATAAAAAAAAGAACAAAAAAAATTACTCCTCGACAATCTAACACTTGGATATTTGCTCAAAATCTACCTAAGGAGACATATGCCTCCCTGAGTTCGACCTTGGACTTCCACCAAGTAAAAAAATCTGCCGCTTAAAATTAACTTAACATTAATTGATAAGTGGTTTTTGACTAGCCTCTCGTATCCGACTGCAATGAACGATTAACATTAATTTGGACATTAATTTGCTCGAATTAACTAAGGGTGCGGGGCGGCTATCAAGACACTACACGATGTCTTCGACGATGACGCGGGCCTGGAGGTGAAGAAGTTCATGAAGGTGATACTGGGAAACTTCAAGGTGGAGAGTTCGATGTCTCCATCTTCTCCGCTCCACCCTCCTTCCCCCTTGCTTCCACAACAACCACCTCCTCCCCCGCTCCCCCACCAACCTCCAACACCGTCTCCATGCGCCTCACCACCGACTCCTCGAGGAGCACCCGTCCAACGTCAGAAGACGTGTACATGCACCACGCTCTAAACTTGAACCTCCCATGCCCAGACACTACTCGGATCCTTCGGCAACTCGGCACGGCCCCGACGCAGCGCGCGCGATGTACGCCATGCACACAAAGTGCTAGGAGAAGGCCCTGATGGGCTCTTCGAATGCCCTGCGGGTCTTCGTGATAACCATGAGCCCGCTGGCGTCCCGATCCAGGTGGGGGAGGGGATGACTTTTGGATAGAACGTGAATATCCACCGTTGTATTTTCATTGGTTAGATTAACTCAAGACTAACTCAAATAATTGATTCAAATAAAGTTAAAATTGACGGTAGGGTCTATGGGGTAAGACAGAGCAATATTATGAGGTCGAGGGGGAATTAGGTTGTTTCAAAGGTCTTGGAAGTAATTGACAAAGATTATAGGGTCTGTCAGGTCAAAATCCCTAATAATAAATGAACCGTTTCAAAGTCATGGTTTTTTTTCTATGTTTGAATTGATTCAATAAATATACAGGAGGAAAATTCGTCGGCCTCAAGCCTTCACATTTATTGGACCTGGACGATTGACAAACTTGTCTTTTTGTTGTATACCGTATTTTGTAGAAATGGCCTTATTTAAAGGTAAGTTGCCTCTCATAGAGGCAGCTCTCTCCTAATATCAAGTTCCAGCGAGCCCGCTAAAACCTTTCACTCGCATTCGAGCAACCCTCCCCTTTTGTTTCCCTTCTCCATGTTGCCCTAAGGAAGGTGATGCCCTAATTTACATGTAGCTGCTCACAACAAGTATTTTATCTTATTTTTGGTGGGTTTTCGGGCTTTGTTTGTTCAATGGTTTCTTTTGTACTAGAATGTTCGCTCAAAATAATGGGTTGTTTGTTTTCAACATTATGAGTTTACATATCATATGATTCCAATAAATACTGAGTTAGTGTAATATTTAGGATGTCTCGAGAAGTTTTGCTTTTGTCATTGTGGTAGGAGTATCTTAAAATCAAGTAAGGATGTGACTTATGTTGGGGGTCAGATGAAAACCATCAGGATTAGCTCAAAACTAGCATTTGTGGGGTTAATTGAAAGGATCAAATCTGTGTTCAGAATGGACGTATCGAACAGAGCTACATTACAGGTGTTCAAAGAATGTCGCAAGATGCTGGAACATATTACGTAGCAAACATTGAGTATGATGATGATGTTCAAGAGAATGTGGAATGCGTTGAAAATATGAGTGATGCATATTGGCCCTTGATATTTACTACGACGATGTCGATTCATGGATTTATACATTGTCGTGGAAATACATTTGTTCCTCATGTGGTGCGTGGAGGACAATTTGATGATACCTAAGACAATGATCTTGAACTTAATAGGTTGATGGCACCCTCGCCGCAGAATACTGATGATGGGATTGAAAATGATGATCAGGAGGAAGAGAATCATTCGGGACACCCAAAAATGTCTGACATACCATTTTTTAAACATGCAAGTAGGGGGTGGATATATTCTAAATGGCGAAGATTGCATGAACTTTGATGATGGGATCAGTTTGAGTAATGAGTTGAAGTATGTCATGCTCTTCAAATGTAAAGCCGACCTGGTGTACTCTATAAAGGTAATCAAAAGAACTATTTCCAACTATTTGTATATATATAAGATCTCAACTATCACATATGAACACATATCTACTATTTAAAAACTACAAACAACCCCTTTTCACCTGCAAACAAAGGTTTTGCCAAAACAATCATGATATGATCAGAGATGAATCCACTTGGCCTAAAGAAGTGATTCTCTTGTACCCTCTACAACTCTAGCTCATGTACATCTATAAACAATATGAAATAAAAGAGGGTTGAGTCTAAACTCAAAATGAGTTAAGACCCAGTGAGCGGGCTACAAGCATTGGGCAAGAAAATATACATATTTTTGAAATAACTTTGCACAAAAACATGGAAACATTTGATAAACATGCCTCAATAGACAAAATTTAAAGCTTTTAAAAATATCGATGCTATAAAGACATTAAACTTTTGAAAGGAATAACTGAAAATAATCTAATGTTAGTTGTTAAAAGTATTGCAACTCTAGAGTTACTAACCATAAATATTGTATTAACACTTAACACCATTATAGCTATTCGTACTAAGTCCATGAACATTGAAACAAACTGAGTTGTACGCGTAGATAGGCCCAAAGGCAAAGAACATCATGCATATAGCCCAAAGCCTTTATGCATAGAATGTGGACCCAAAGTCCTCTGAGCCATACTAATAGTCACCATATCTTATGGCTTCGTCATATCTAATGACATATTCCAGGGTCATATCTAATGACATCATCATATCTATTGGCTAGTTCATGACTTATTTGAGAGCAACTATGGCATTCACTTCTATAATTCTTCTTTCTAATCCACAAAAACATAACTTTGAGCCAAAAAGTGTATCATATCTGATCATATCACTATTTGTTGCATGCATGTAAGCTTATGTTGCACTATTACAAACTAGCTGAATACTAAAAATCCTCAAGTTATATCATAAACATTTACTGTATTTAAAGGTGAAAAGTAGGATTTGATACCATACATAAAACTTGTAGCATCATATTACATTCCATGCAAGATCTGAATCTAAGCATTTCATGTACCATGGCTAAAATATAAATGATTTTCAAAATAATTGAACCATGTATAACTATGTAACCAAAAGCTAGATAGAATCTTAAACATCACCTTAGTTGTCAAATATGGGTAAATAATGAAAATAGTGCTTGAGAGACCACTCACTTGATCAAAAATTCAATCTTGTATCTCCTCGGCATGTGAATGTATCATAATTCAAGTGCTCCCCATAACATAAATCTATGTTGTAAAACTTTATATAAACAAGTATCTAAACCAATCAAAGGTGATAATGGCTTCTACATTATTATATAAGCACAGATAGAGAAGGGAAAATGATCAAAACCTTGTTTTGATAAGTTTTCTACAAATCTTCTTCACTCTATTTACTCCTCCTCCAGCCTCTCTTTGGATAACGAGAAGGTCATAATTGAAGCTTTAGTTTTGATGGTATACATAGAGATTCACTTGACCTTACATATTGGCCATGAGGTTTCCACATGTCTACCTCAGGCCTCAACCTTATCTTCCTTGGAACTCCACTATTATCTTGTGTAGAAGTATTATTACTTGGTAGGCATTTTTGTTTCATTACAAATAGAGTTAAGATGCAAAACCTGGCTTTCTGGGGTCACATTGTACCATGTGTCTGTGTATTTTATTCATATATTGTATTTTTTACAATTTTACTCTTCTTGTATTTTCAAATAAATAAAACCTTAAATATATAAGTATATTATACCTATATTGTATACACATACAATTATTTATTTATGTAAATAAAATCAAAATAAAAAATATATTTAATATGTATTTATAATATTATAAATATATGACATATCTAAATATAATAATAACTATTAAAAATACAAAATAAAAATAAAATAGATAAAGCACATGTAAATATACCTATAAGTATACTTGTAAAAATTAATACATATCAAATAAGGTTATAAAAATAAATAAAAATTACAAAAAATACTTTATTAAAACATTTTTATATTTTTTATTTTATTTAATAAAATCATCTACTAATGTTTCTTAATTTTCTTTTCAATTAAGTTCTGGTTTGTCATTTTGTGCCTACGCAGACCATGTTTCGGGGATTGTTGACCTCGAGTCAACAGTTCCCTTACCCCTAAAAGCGGTTCTGACGTTGTCAGAGCTCTGTTTTCTCGCAATTTCTCCGCTCGATACACTCATGATTTTGTACTAGAATGTTCGCTCAAAATAATGGGGTTTGTTTTCAACATTATGAGTTTACATATCATATGATTCCAATAAATGCTGAGTTATTGTAATATTTAGGATGTCTCGAGAAGTTTTGCTTTTGTCATTGTGGTAGGAGTATCTTAAAATCAAGTAAGGATGTGACTTATGTTGGGGGTCAGATGAAAACCATCAGGATTAGCTCTAAACTAGCATTTGTGGGGTTAATTGAAAGGATCAAATCTGTGTTCAGAATGGACGTATCAAACAGAGCTGCAATACAGGTGTTCATAGAATGTCGCAAGATGCTGGAACATATTATGTAGCAAACACTGAGTATGATGATGATGTTCAAGAGAATGTGGAATGCGTTGAAAACATGAGTGATGCATATTGGCCCTTGATATTTACTACGACGGTGTAGATTCATGGATTTATACATTGTCGTGGAAATACATTTGTTCCTCATGTGGTGCGTGGAGGACAATTTGATGATACCTAAGACAATGATCTTGAACTTAATAGGTTGATGGCATTCTCGCCGCAGAATACTGATGATGAGATTGAAAATGACGATCAAGAGGAAGAGAATCATTGGGGAACACCCATCATGTCTGACATACCATTTTTGAACATGCAAGTAGGGGGTGGATATATTCTAAATGGCGAAGATTGCATGAACTTTGACGATGGGATTAGTTTGAGTAATGAGTTGAAGTATGGCATGCTCTTCAAATGTAAAGCCGACCTGGTGTACTCTATAAAGGTATTCAAAAGAACTATTTCCAACTATTTGTATATATATAAGAACTCAACTATCACATATGTACACATATCTACTATTTAAGAACTACAAACAACCCACTTTCACCTGCAAACAAAGGTTTGCCAAAACATTCATGATATGATCAGAGATGAATCCATTTGGCCTAAAGAAGCAATTCTCTTGTACCCTCTACAACTCTAGCTCATGTATATCTATAAATAATATGAAATAAAAGAGGGTTGAGTCTAAACTCAAAATGAGTTAAGACCCAGTGAGCGGGTCTCAAGCATTGGGCAAGAAAATATACATATTTTTGAAATAACTTTGCACAAAAACATGGAAACATTTGATAAACATGCCTCAATAGACAAAATTTAAAGCTTTTAAAAATATCGATGCTATAAAGACATTAAATTTTTAAAAGGAATAACTGAAAATAATCTGATGTTAGTTGTTAAAAGTATTGCAACTCTAGAGTTACTAACCATAAATATTGCATTAACACTTAACACCGTTATAACTATTCGTACTAAGTCCATGAATATTGAAACAAACTGAGTTATACGCGTAGATAGGCCCAAAGGCCAAAGAACATCATGCATATAGCCCAAAGCCTTTATGCATAGAATGTCGACCCAAAGTCCTCTGAGCCTTACTAATAGTCACCATATATTATGGTTTCGTCATATCTAATGACATATTTCAGGGTCATATCTAATGACATCATCATATCTACTGGCTAGTTCGTGACTTATTTGAGAGCAACTATGGCATTCACTTTTATAATTCTTCTTTCTAATCCACAAAAACATAACTTTGAGCCAAAAAGTGTATCATATCTGATCATATCACTATTTGTTGCATGCATGTAAGTTATGTTGCACTATTACAAACTAGTTGAATACTAAAAATCCTCAAGTTATATCATAACATTTACTGTATTTAAAGGTGAAAAGTAGGATTTGATACCATACATAAAACTTGTAGCATCATATTACTTCCTTGCAAGATCTGAATCTAAGCATTTCATGTACCATGGCTAAAATATAAATGATTTTCAAAATAATTGAACCATGTATAACTATGTAACCAAAAGCTAGATAGAATCTTAAACATCACCTTAGTTGTCAAATATGGGTAAATAATGAAAATAGTGCTTGAGAGACCACTCACTTGATCAAAAATTCAATCTTGTATCTCCTCGGCATGTGAATGTATCATAATTCAAGTGCTCCCCATAACATAAATCTATGTTGTAAAACTTTATATAAACAAGTATCTAAACCAATCTAAAGGTGATAATGGCTTCTACATTATTATATAAGCACAGATAGAGAAGGGAAAATGATCAAAACCTTGTTTTGATAAGTTTTCTACAAATCTTCTTCACTCTATTTACTCATCCTCCGGCCTCTCTTTGGATAACGAGAAGGTCATAATTGAAGCTTTAGTTTTGCTGGTATACATAGAGATTCACTTGACCTTACATGTTGGCCATGCGGTTTCCACATGTCAACTTCAGGCCTCAACCTTATCTTCCTTGGAACTCTACTATTATCTTGTGTAGAAGTACTCTTACTTGGTAGGCTTTTTTGTTTCATTACAAATAGAGTTAAGATGCAAAACCCGGCTTTCTGGGGTCACATTGTACCATGTGTCTGTGTATTTTATTCATATATTGTATTTTTTACATTTTTACTCTTCTTGTATTTTCAAATAAGAGTATATATTATCTAAATGAATTAAAAATATAAATAAAAAATTAAATACTTAAAAAATACATTCAAATAAATAAAACCTTAAATATTTGAGTATATTATACATATATTGTATAAACATACAATTATTTATTTATGTAAATAAAATCATAATAAAAAATATACTTAATATGTATCTATAATATTATAAATATATGAAATATGTAAATATAATAATAAGTATCAAAAATACAAAATAAAAATAAAATAGGAAAAGCACATGTAAATATACCTATAAGTATACTTGTAAAAATTAATACATATCAAATAAGGTTGTAAAAATAAATAAAAATTACAAAAAAGCTTATTAAAACATTTTTATATTTTTTATTTTATTTAATAAAATCATCTACTAATGTATTATTAATATTCTTTTCAATTAAGTTCTGGTTTGTCGTTTTGTGCCTACGCAGACCATGTTCCGGGGATTGTTGACCTCGAGTCAACAGTTCCCTCACCCCTAAAAGCGGTTCAGACATTGTCAGAGCCCTATTTTCTCACAATTTCTCCGCTCGATACACTCATGATTTTGTACTAGTATGTTCGCTCAAAATAATGGGGTTGGTTTTCAACATTATGAGTTTACATATCATATGATTCCAATAAATGCTGAGTTATTGTAATATTTAGGATGTCTCGAGAAGTTTCGCTTTTGTCATTGTGGTAGGAGTATCTTAAAATCAAGTAAGGATGTGACTTATGTTGGGGGTCAGATGAAAACCATCAGGATTAACTCTAAACTAGCATTTGTGGGGTTAATTGAAAGGATCAAATCTGTGTTCAGAATGGACGTATCGGACAGAGCTGCATTACAGGTGTTCATAGAATGTCGCAAGACGCTGGAACATATTACGTAGCAAACATTGAGTATGATGATGATGTTCAAGAGAATGTGGAATGCGTTGAAAATATGAGTGATGCATATTGGCCCTTGATATTTACTACGGCGGTGTCGATTCATGGATTTATACATTGTCGTGGACATACATTTGTTCCTCATGTGGTGTGTGGAGGACAATTTGATGATACCTAAGACAATGATCTTGAACTTAATAGGTTGATGGCATTCTCGCCGCAGAATACTGATGATGAGATTGAAAATGACGATCAAGAGGAAGAGAATCATTCGGGAACACCCATCATGTCTGACATACCATTTTTTGAACATGCAAGTAGGGGGTGGATATATTCTAAATGGCGAAGATTGCATGAACTTTGATGATGGGATCAGTTTGAGTAATGAGTTGAAGTATGGCATGTTCTTCAAATGTAAAGCCGACCTGGTGTACTCTATAAAGGTATTCAAAAGAACTATTTCCAACTATTTGTATACATATAAGATCTCAACTATCACATGTGTACACATATCTACTATTTAAAAACTATAAACAACCCCTTTTCACCTGCAAACAAAGGTATGCCAAAACATTCATGATATGATCAGAGATGAATCCACTTGGCCTAAAGAAGTAATTCTCTTGTACCCTCTACAATTCCAGCTCATGTATATCTATAAATAATATGAAATAAAAGAGGGTTGAGTCTAAACTCAAAATGAGTTAAGACCTAGTGAGCGGGTCTCAAGCATTGGGCAAGAAAATATACATATTTTTGAAATAACTTTGCACAAAAACATGGAAACATTTGATAAACATGCCTCAATAGACAAAATTTAAAGCTTTTAAAAATATCGATGCTATAAAAACATTAAATTTTTAAAAGGAATAACTGAAAATAATCTAATGTTAGTTGTTAAAAGTATTGCAACTCTAGAGTTACTAACCGTAAATATTGTATTAACACTTAACACCATTATAGCTATTCGTACTAAGTCCATGAACATTGAAACAAACTGAGTTATACGCGTGGATAGGCCCAAAGGCCAAAGAACATCATGCATATAGCCCAAAGCCTTTATGCATAGAATGTGGACCCAAAGTCCTCTGAGCCATAGTAATAGTCACCATATCTTATGGCTTCGTCACATCTAATGACATATTTCAGGGTCATATCTAATGACATCATCATATCTACTGGCTAGTTCATGACTTATTTGAGAGCAACTATGGCATTCACTTCTATAATTCTTCTTTATAATCCACAAAAACATAACTTTGAGCCAAAAAGTGTATCATATCTGATCATATCACTATTTGTTGCATGCATGTAAGCTTATATTGCACTATTACAAACTAGTTGAATACTAGAAATCCTCAAGTTATCTCATAACATTTACTGTATTTAAAGGTGAAAAGTAGGATTTGATACCATACATAAAACTTGTAGCATCATATTACATTCCATACAAGATCTGAATCTAAGCATTTCATGTACCATGGCTAAAATATAAATGATTTTTCAAAATAATTGAACCATGAATAACTATGTAACCAAAAGCTAGATAGAATCTTAAACATCAACTTAGTTGTCAAATATGGGTAAATAATGAAAATAGTGCTTGAGAGACCACTCACCTGATCAAAAATTCAATCTTGTATCTCCTCGGCATGTGAATGTATCATAATTCAAGTGCTCCCTATAACATAAATCTATGTTGTAAAACTTTATATAAACAAGTATCTAAACCAATCTAAAGGTGATAATGGCTTCTACATTATTATCTAAGCACAGATAGAGAAGGGAAAATGATCAAAACCTTGTTTTGATAAGTTTTCTACAAATCTTCTTCACTCTATTTACTCCTCCTCCAGCCTCTCTTTGGATAACGAGAAGGTCATAATTGAAGCTTTAGTTTTGATGGTATACATAGAGATTCACTTGACCTTACATGTTGGCCATGTGGTTTCCACATGTCAACTTCAGGCCTCAACCTTATCTTCCTTGGAACTCCACTATTGTCCTGTGTAGAAGTATTCTTACTTGGTAGGCATTTTTGTTTCATTACAAATAGAGTTAAGATGCAAAACCCGGCTTTCTGCGGTCACATTGTACCATGTGTATGTGTATTTTATTCATATATTGTATTTTTTACATTTTTACTCTTCTGTTATTTTTAAATAAGAGTATATATTTTTTAAATGAATTAAAAATATAAATACAAAATAAAAGACTTAAAAAATACATTCAAATAAATAAAACCTTAAATATATAAGTATATTATAGCTATATTGTATATACATACAATTATTTATTTATGTAAATAAATTCAAAATAAAAAATATATTTAATATGTATTTATAATATTATAAATTTATGAAATATCTAAATATAATAATAAGTATTAAAAATACAAAATAAAAAATAGATAAAGCACATGTAAATATACCTATAAGTATACTTGTAAAAATTAATACATATCAAATAAGGTTGTAAAAATAAATAAAAATTACAAAAAAAGTTTATTAAAACATTTTGATATTTTTTATTTTATTTAATAAAATCTCTACTAATGTTTCTTAATTTTCTTTTCAATTAAGTTCAGGTTTGTCGTTTTGTGCCTACGCAGACCATGTTTCGGGGATTGTTGACCTCGAGTCAACAGTTCCCTCACCCCTAAAAGCAGTTCTGATGTTGTCAGAGCCATGTTTTCTCGTAATTTCTCCGATCGATACACTCATGATTTTGTACTAGAATGTTCGCTCAAAATAATGGGGTTTGTTTTCAACATTATGAGTTTACATATCATATGATTCCAATAAATGCCGAGTTATTGTAATATTTAGGATGTCTCGAGAAGTTTTGCATTTGTCATTGTGGTAGGAGTATCTTAAAATAAGTAAGGATGTGACTTATGTTGGGGGTCAGATGAAAACCATCAGGATTAGCTCTAAACGAGCATTTGTGGGGTTAATTGAAAGGATCAAATCTGTGTTCAGAATGGACGTATCGAACAGAGCTGCATTACATGTGTTCATAGAATGTCGCAAGATGCTGGAACATATTACGTAGCAAACATTGAGTATGATGATGATGTTCAAGAGAATGTGGAATGCGTTGAAACTATGAGCGATGCATATTGGCCCTCGATATTTACTACGACGGTGTCAATTCATGGATTTATACATTGTCGTGGAAATACATTTGTTCCTCATGTGGTGCGTGGAGGACAAATTGATGATACCTAAGACAATGATCTTGCACTTAATAGGTTGATGGCATTCTCGCCGCAGAATACTGATGATGAGATTGAAAATGACGATCAAGAGGAAGAGAATCATTGGGGAACACCCATCATGTCTGACATACCTTTTTTGAACATGCAAGTAGGGGGTGGATATATTCTAAATGGCGAAGATTGCATGAACTTTGATGATGGGATTAGTTTGAGTAATGAGTTGAAGTATGGCATGCTCTTCAAATGTAAAACCGACATGGTGTACTCTATAAAGGTATTCAAAAGAACTATTTCCAACTATTTGTATATATATATAAGAACTCAACTATCACATATGTACACATATCTACTATTTAAGAACTACAACCAACCCCTTTTCACCTGCAAACAAAGGTTTGCCAAAACATTCATGATATGATCAGTGATGAATCCACTTGGCCTAAAGAAGCAATTCTCTTGTACCCTCTACAACTCTAGCTCATGTATATCTATAAATAATATGAAATAAAAGAGGGTTGAGTCTAAACTTAAAATGAGTTAAGACCCAGTGAGCGGGTCTCAAGCATTGGGCAAGAAAATATACATATTTTTGAAATAACTTTGCACAAAAACATGGAAACATTTGATAAACATGCCTCAATAGACAAAATTTAAAGCTTTTAAAAATATCGATGCTATAAAGACATTAAACTTTTAAAAGGAATAACTGAAAATAATCTGATGTTAGTTGTTAAAAGTATTGCAACTCTAGAGTTACTAACCATAAATATTGTATTAACACTTAACACCATTATAGCTATTCGTACTAAGTCCATGAACATTGAAACAAACTGAGTTATAAGCGTAGATAGGCCCAAAGGCCAAAGAACATCATGCATATAGCCCAAAGCCTTTATGCATAGAATGTGGACCCAAAGTCCTCTGAGCCTTACTAATAGTCACCATATCTTATAGTTTCGTCATATCTAATGACATATTTCAGGGTCATATCTAATGACATCATCGTATCTACTGTCTAGTTCGTGACTTATTTGAGAGCAACTATGGCATTCACTTCTATAATTCTTCTTTCTAATCCACAAAAACATAACTTTGAGCCAAAAAGTGTATCATATCTGATCATATCACTATTTGTTGCATGCATGTAAGTTATGTTGCACTATTACAAACTAGTTGAATACTAAAAATCCTCAAGTTATATCATAACATTTACTGTATTTAAAGGTAAAAAGTAGGATTTGATACCTTACATAAAACTTGTAGCATCATATTACTTCCATGCAATATCCGAATCTAAGCATTTCATGTACCATGGCTAAAATATAAATGATTTTCAAAATAATTGAACCATGTATAACTATGTAACCAAAAGCTAGATAGAATCTTAAACATTACCTTAGTTGTCAAATATGGGTAAATAATGAAAATAGTGCTTGAGAGACCACTCACCCGATCAAAAATTCAATCTTGTATCTCCTCGGCATGTGAATGTATCATAATTCCAGTGCTCCCTATAACATAAATCTATGTTGTAAAACTTTATATAAACAAGTATCTAAACCAATCTAACGGTGATAATGGCTTCTACATTATTATATAAGCACAGATAGAGAAGGGAAAATGATCAAAACCTTGTTTTGATAAGTTTGCTACAAATCTTCTTCACTCTATTTACTCCTCCTCCAGCCTCTCTTTTTATAACGAGAAGGTCATAATTGAAGCTTTAGTTTTGATGGTATACATAGAGATTCACTTGACCTTACATGTTGGCCATGCGATTTCCACATGTCAACTTCATCCCTCAACCTTATCTTCCTTGGAACTCTACTATTATCTTGTGTAGAAGTATTCTTACTTGGTAGGCATTTTTGTTTCATTACAAATAGAGTTAAGATGCAAAACCCGGCTTTCTGGGGTCACATTGTACCATGTGTCTGTGTATTTTATTCATATATTGATTTTTTTTTACATTTTTACTCTTCTTGTATTTTTAAATAAGAGTATATATTATTTAAATGAATTAAAAATATAAATACAAAATAAAATACTTAAAAAATACATTCAAATAAATAAAACCTTAATATAAGTGTATTATACCTATATTGTTTATACATACAATTATTTATTTATGTAAATAAAATTATAATAAAAAATATATTTAATATGTATCTATAATATTATAAATATATGAAATATGTAAATATAATAATAAGTATTAAAAATACAAAATAAAAATAAAGTAGGTAAAGCACATGCAAATATACCTATAAGTATACTTGTAAAAATTAATACATATCAAATAAGGTTGTAAAAATAAATAAAAATTACAAAAAAAGTTTATTAAAACATTTTTATATTTTTATTTTATTTAATAAAATCATATACTAATGTATTATTAATATTCTTTTCAATTAAGTTCTGGTTTGTCATTTTGTGCCTACGCAGACCATGTTTCGGGGATTGTTGACCTCGAGTCAATAGTTCCCTCACCCCTAAAAGCGGTTCTGATGTTGTCAAAGCCCTGTTTTCTCGCAATTTCTCCGCTCGATACACTCATGATTTTGTACTAGAATGTTCGCTCAAGATAATGGGGCTTGTTTTCAACAATATGAGTTTACATATCATATCATTCCAATAAATGATGAGTTATTGTAATATTTAGGATGTCTTGAGAAGTTTTGCTTTTGTCATTGTGGTAGGAGTATCTTAAAATCAAGTAAGGATGTGACTTATGTTGGGGGTCATATGAAAACCATCAGGATTAACTCTAAACTAGCATTTGTTGGGTTAATTGAAAGGATCAAATCTGTGTTCAGAATGGACGTATCGAACAGAGATGCATTACAGGTGTTCATAGAATGTCGCAAGATGCTGGAACATATTACGTAGCAAACATTGAGTATGATGATGTTCAAGAGAATGTGGAATGCGTTGAAAATATGAGTGATGCATATTGGCCCTTGATATTTACTACGACGGTGTCGATTCATGGATTTATACATTGTCGTGGAAATACATTTGTTCCTCATGTGGTGCATGGAGGAAAATTTGATGATACCTAAGACAATGATCTTGAACTTAATAGGTTGATGGCATTCTCGCTGCAGAATACTAATGATGAGATTGAAAATGACTATCAAGAGGAAGAGAATCATTCGGGAACAACACCCATCATGTCAGACATACCATTTTTTTAACATGCAAGTAGGGGGTGGATATATTCTAAATGGTGAAGATTGCATGAACTTTGATGATGGGATCCGTTTGAGTAATGAGTTGAAGTATGGCATGCATGCTCTTCAAATGTAAAGCCAACCTGGTGTACTTTATAAAGGTATTCAAAAGAACTATTTCCAACTATTTGTACATATATATAAGATCTCAACTATCACAAGTGTACACATATCTACTATTTAAAAACTACAAACAACCCCTTTTCACCTGCAAAAAAAGGTTTGCCAAAACATTCATGATATGATCAGAGATGAATCCGCTTGGCCTAAAGAAGTAATTCTCTTGTACCCTCTACAACTCCAGCTCATGTATACTATAAATAATATGAAATAAAAGAGGGTTGAGTCTAAACTCAAAATGAGTAAAAACCCAGTGAGCGGGTCTCAAGCATCGGGCAAAAAAATATACATATTTTTGAAATAACTTTGCACAAAAACATGGAAACATTTGATAAACATGCCTCAATTGACAAAATTTAAAGCTTTTAAAAATATCGATGCTATAAAGACATTAAACTTTTAAAAGGAATAATTGAAAATAATCTGATGTTAGTTGTTAAAAGTATTGCAACTCTAGAGTTACTAACCATAAATATTGTATTAACACTTAACACCGTTATAGCTATCCGTACTAAGTCCATGAACATTGAAATAAACTGAGTTATACGCGTAGATAGGCCCAAAGACCAAAGAACATCATGCATATAGCCCAAAGCCTTTATGCATAGAATGTGGACCCAAAGTCCTCTGAGCCATACGAATAGTCACCATATCTTATGGCTTCGTCATATCTAATGACATATTTCATGGTCATATCTAATGACATCATCATATCTACTGGCTAGTTCATGACTTATTTGAGAGCAATTATGGCATTCACTTGTATAGTTATTCTTTCTAATCCACAAAAACATAACTTTGAGCCAAAAAGTGTATCATATTTGATCATATCACTATTTGTTGCATGCATGTAAGCTTATGTTGCACTATTACAAACTAGTTGAAAACTAAAAATCCTCAAGTTATATCATAACATTTACTGTATTTAAAGGTGAAAAGTAGGATTTGATACCATACATAAAACTTGTAGCATCATATTACTTCCATGCAAGATCTGAATCTAAGCATTTCATGTACCATGGCTAAAATATAAATGATTTTCAAAATAATTGAACCATGTATAACTATGTAACCAAAAGCTAAATAGAATCTTAAACATCAACTTAGTTGTCAAATATGGGTAAATAATGAAAATAGTGCTTGAGAGATGACGTATCCGAAGGTGCTGCTTTTAAGAAGTTGTTTTTATCGTGTTGTGCGTTGTAGGCGGCAATCAGAAACGGTCAAGAAAATACCACAAATGATTTATTCAATTTTTAATAACGTGGTTTTATGTTTATTTTACTTGGGCAAGTCCCAAGGTCGATCACAAGGAGGCAAAGGAACAACCTAGAATTAAGTCTATCAAAGTTCGTGTTCGGTTTTCGAGGCGGTCTTTTTTAGAATTTTCAATGCAATAAAGGATGCAAAATGCAAATTTGGCCTTGGTTTAGGGACTAAAATGTAAATTTCAATTAAACGATGTCCGAAAAATACGAAACTTGGCCACAATGTAAACTATAATGAAATGGATGCACTGTAATTTTTTTGGAATTTTTGGATGCAATATTAAATTTTTTATGGATTTTTAAATGCAAATAAAATGATTTTTAATATTTAATTTTAATAATTATCAAACCTACTTATTTTCGAGAATCAAAATTATCTGAGATCTATCACTAGGTGACGGATCTCCGAAAAATCCTAAACCTCAAAAATGTGGGGTTTAATACCTACTAAAAATTAAATACTAAAAGATGCAAAATGATTTTTACAGGACAAAATATGCATGCAAATGCAAATCTTTTTTGGCACAATGTTAAGAATAATTAACTCTACAAGATGTGATTTTTCAAGGATTTTTAGAGCAACGGTTAATCAACTATCAATTTTAGAGCAGAAAATGGGTAAAATACACCAAATTTCACAAAACAATTATTTATTAATCAACCGTCAATCAGAAAAATACCCACAATATGTCAAAGTGTAGAGAATTAATTAACCAACATCATGCTATTTTTTCGATAATAAAATAATGTAGAGAGATGGTTCAAAACTTAGGGGGAACACAGTGGTCTGATTGCAATATAAATAAAGAAATAATGCAGAACAAGGACTTAGATGTAAATACCTATACCCTTGGGGGTATTCCTGCAAAATCGCCACTAGGTCACGTGACAAGCACGTGACCTGGTCGGTGGGGGCCTGCGCGCAAATTGGGGGACTCCCAGGGGGCTTCTGCAATTTACCCAGCGGGTCACGTGATCTGCACGTGACCCCAGGGGATGAAAAAGGGTCGTTCCCCGCGCACGTGCTTCGCACGTGCCGGGGCCTCGGGCTTCGAGCCCGGCGGTGCGTGGGCGGCGAAGGGTCACAGCCGGCCTGGGGCGGTAGCGGCGGAGGGCCGCTCAAGGCAGAGGAGGAGCGGTCCAGCCTCGACGGTGCGGCGTGGCGTTGGGGCCGGTGGCGAGTGTGGTGGTGCGGCGAGGGCTCGACGTCGGCCTTGGTGCTGCGGTGGAGTCGTCGAGGCGGAGCGAGGGAACCTCGGGCTGGCGAAGGCAGTGAAGGCGGAGGGGCTCGGTGGTCGTCGAAGACGGTCGTGGCCGACACACGGCCGTGGGGCGTCGGTGAAGTCAGGCGGTCGGCGTGGATCAGCGAAGGTGAAGCGAGTGGTTGTCGGAGAAGAAGGGCGTTGGAGACGAAGGCGTTGATGACGTAGCGTTGGTCGGTGGCTCGACGAACGGGGTCGGAGCTGAGGCAGGTCGTCGGGGAAGACTCGTCTGCAACGAAGCTCGTGAAAGCTTCGGATCTCGCCAATCTCGCCGGGCTGTCACCACCGGCGTGAGCTTGAAGCTCTGCTTGATCGGCGGATGATCTGCGACAAGGGGGCGGAGGAGGTTAAATAGGATCGGGCGACCGGTGAAGGAAGGTTGAGCGCGAGATTTGTTCGGGGCGGCGATGCGATTTTGGAGATTGGGTATAGGAGGATCAGATCGGCGATTCGCGGCGAGAAGATTGGGGCTGTCGCGAGATCTGTGGGATCCGGAGATCGGAGAGATGGTGGGGCGGCGGCGAAATCGAGGGATTTGGGAGGAGGATCGGCGCCGGAGTTTGCGGAGGCGGCGGCGAAAATTGGGGGCGGCGAGATTTTTGGGAAAGGGGGATCTGGAGGTGGACGATGCACAGTGGCCGTCCGATCGGCCAAGATCGGACGGCCCATGGTGTGACACGTGGCGGCAAAAGGTGTGAGGGGGAGGCGCGCGTGCGGAGCGCGTGCCTTGAAGGCACGCGCGACGCACGTGCGTCTATTTATTTATTATTATTATTTTTTTAATTTTTTTAATAAAACGAATATATAATAATACCAAAAATGGCTGACACGTGGCGGCACCAGGTGCTACCACGTGTCAGCACCAGAAAATTCAAGAATAAAAGGTTTTGTAAATTCGATAAAAAACAGTAAATGACCTCGGATCGAAAAACTTTCTTCATGAAAATTGCTCGTCTCGATGAGATCTACAACTTTCATGAAGACATCAAAACCAAAATCGATCATTTGCACAAAGTGAATTTTTGGGGTATCCTATGTACATAGAATACCTTGATTTTTTGGGTTTTATAATTTTTATGTCATTTTTAAACATGGAAAAAATCCGGAAATATTACGGTAAAATCAAAGATAAATAAAGACACATTAATCTAATTTTTTTGGATTTTTATTGATTAAGAAAATATATACATAAAATACAAGGTCGAAAACCGCGAAAATATACAATGTACAAAAGAGGCCCAAAACCCAACTTTCACATATGAGCTCCGATTCACTTGAACTTGGTCTTGTTTTGAAGGTAATTGAATGCACATTAGTTCAAAAGTGAGTAGGATTAAATCGGACACTGGATGGAGGAGATATGTGGCTTTGAGTCCGAAAATCCTGAAATTAGGGCTTGGGTTTTTGGTCCACTTATTTGGGTTAGTTATTTTTTTGTATTTTTCTTATATTCTTGTTAGTGATATGTACACAGTGGAAGTGGTTTTGAGTCATTCGGAGTTAGCATGAATGTGTTAAAAATCCGGGAAGTTAGGCTTATTTACAGGTCATTTTGGCTTGGATTTTTGGCTTCCTATTTTAATGCAGAATTTTGTGCTAAAATGCAATTCTTATGAAATCATGCACTAATGCTAATTATGCAAAATAGATGCAAGAATGCTGTTGATTTTTAGGGATTTGAGCTTAATAAATGAGATTTAGAGTGATGAATACGAGATTCATCATCCCCCTATACTTAAACCATGCTCGTCCCTGAGCATCAAAAAGAAATGCCATGAGGTGAAATGAGATTGGGTTCCATACCAAGACCATGAGCTGAAGGTGAAAGTAAGCCTAAACTTATCCTTTGGATTATTTGTGTGTCGGAACTTCTGTGAGACTTAGAATTTTAAAATCAACAGCCCTCAAGTTCTACACATCATTGCTACATTTTCGGCTCAGAAGTCATCTTAGATCAATCATCTTCCCAAAGTATACTCTTTGAACATTGAATAACCGACTCCTGTGTGTGAAAGGTTTTTAGCTCTTCCCACTCAGAATGCCGGACTACTGCATAAGCCTCCTCTCCAATAACTCGTCCTCGGGGAGTCAGGTATTTCCTTCTAAGGTCTGTCGCGCTGTGTTCACAATCGAATTGGGGGGAGAAGTTAGAAGAATGAGAAAAGAACTGGAGGGTGATTAGTGTAGTTCACCTCTCCTTGTGAAGCTGGCCAGTGTAGCCGAGTCTCCACCAAGATCTGCAGGTTCTTGAAGCTTGGACCTTTTGGTCAGATTTTATTTGGTAGTTGCTTCTTTGGATTTGGAATTTTTGGTGGTTCTGCTTGGATCTTGTTTTGCCCCTACGGATATAGCATCTTTTGTTTCCGTACATTTTTTGGGGTCTTAGAAAAAATTGTGCCCAGCCGTCCATCCCTTTTCCGAAGCTTTATTTCAACCCGTACTCCGGTCTTTAGATTTCCACGCTACCAGAAAAGAAACTCACACAGTCTTCCAACAAATGTTTGAGTTGAGCTAAGTGCATAGTGCGAGAGTACAAATTAATTCCTTATTCCAGAGTTGTACCCAGAATGAAGAGACCAGGTTAGACACTAAGAGTCAAGCGCTGTACATTGTCATGTGGAACTCAAAGAATTAAGTCAAAGACCTGAAGACTCTAAAATCCTATTTCTCGGTGAAGTTCCTCTGAAAATTAGGTTGATTAAGGTTAAGTCTAGATCACTCTCGGTTTCGGCTCATAACTCGGTTCAGAACCCAATGACTTTTCACATATGCAAATGAATGTAATGCTGGATGAAGTGCAGGTGTGTGGCATGCAAAAATTTTTTTTTTAAATGAATAAGAAGCCATTTTTTTTCAAAAATTTTGGGCAAAGTCAGTGTTAGAAACATTTTTTCTTTTTCTTTTTCTGTTTTTTTTTTGTTTGTTTTTTTTTCTTTAAGAAAACCCACCCCGTAAATACATATAGACTTATGCGCAAGTACGAGGTATGGCTAAAATATATACATAGTATATATACAGACCCCCCTATACTTAGCGAGTGCTGTGTCCTCAGAGCACAAGAAGCGTAATGAAGACATAGCTCGGGCTAAGCATAAGAGAGTAAAATTATACACGGTTTCGCCCCCCTATACTTAGACTGAGAATAGTCTAAGTATATAAGAAGAGCGCAAAAAGAGGCGGACGGGATATGTAAATGAGGAGAGTATAAATAGATGGGTGGCGGTTCCCCCTATACTTAGGCTTTGTCAGCCTAAGTATAGAAGAAGGATGGATATGGAGTGAGCTAGAGATCGGAGTGTGATGGTATATATAGATGGCATCGGTCCCCCCTATACTTAGGCCTTGGCCTAAGTAGAGGAAGAAGCTGTACAAGGAGACCGATGTGGTCGGTAGGGAGGGTGGGTAGCCGATGATTAAGGCAGTTTACGGCTGATCTTCTTGTGAGCCTGCGGTGGGAGATCGTAATGATGAGTCGGAGATGAGGCATACGATTCCCCACCATTATCAGTGTCATCCTCAAAAAAATCATGATGGATAGTAGATGAAATATTTGAGTCAGATGAAAAGTAGCCATCATTAGAGTTATCCTCAGAGGAATAATATTTGAAAGTGGACATACTCCAGATCTTCATGTCTTTTTGTTCATTCAATTGTTTCCTCAAAATTCGTTCCTTTTTAAGATCAATCGGTTTGTCCTCAAATGAATCTTCAGATGCTCCAGTCTCAGTCAGCTCATAAGAAATAATTCCAGTGTACTTGTGAAAGGTAGGAGCATCAGCTTTGAATGAGTAATAATTAGGAACGGGAGTTGTCCAACGAGAATCGAATTTTGGATCCTTACGAAGAAATGGCTTAAGAGATGCCGAACAGACTTCACTCATGTAGACTACCTTTTCCGGACCTGATGAGGGATCATCAACTGATTCCTCTTCCGAAAGATCAAAGGTGACTTTCTTTTTCTTGTTTCGTGAGGATGTCGGTTCACTTGAGTACCCAGATGAATAGCCATTAAAATTCTTCTCCTTGGTCGGTGTTCGGGCTACGTGTTCGTTCTTTGTTTCCTGAATGTTGGTGCACTCTTGATTTGGGAGGATTTGGTCAAGATAATCAGAGTAGGTTGCTCCAGTGTGCGACCATGCAAATGTCTCAGGATCGTAGTAGAAAGATTTGTCTATTTTGAAATCTGCGGGAATTGAGATATCGGGGAGAGTCTCTAAACCAATAGTCTGATTAACAAACGCAATCTCAGGTGTAGCAGCGGGGTAGGGCTCTTCTACCGTTTCATGGTTGCGGTTGTTGGGGACTTCATGGGTTACCTCAGAAAATCGTGCTTCCTCAAAGACTGTATCAGTTCGTAGTGATTCCAATGCCGTAAAATTTATTTCCCGCGTCTCACAATCGATACTCGCCTTGGCCAATGCCAAGAATGGTTTTCCGAGAATGATTGGAGACTGGGTGAATTCTCCTTGATGCTCGATGTCAATGATCGTGAATTCTACCTTGAGCGAAGCACCTTGGAATTTCATGATGACAGAAATGGTTCCTCTCGGCCTTTTTATCGATCGATCTGCCAATTGAACAATCTCTCGTATCTTCCGAATTGGCTCGATTTTGAGTTCGTGAAATACAGAGGTCGGGAGGATATTGATCGGTGAATCGTCATCAATACGAGCATGTGTGAAGATTGTGTCTTTGATTTCGCAGTCAAATCTGGGCAACCGCTTCACTATGCGGCTCTTGGTTTTTCTCCTCAACACCAAGGAGGAGGCCATTGACAAGATATGTCTTTCAGTTTTTGTTCTAATCCTTCCTGACTTTTTGATGATTAATCTGTCCATTAGAAATTTCTTAAGGTCAGGGAAGTGTTCAATGGCCTTTATAATGGGAAGTTCAAAAATCAAGTATTTTTCCAGTGCTTCCCGTAAAACAGGATCCAAATTCCTCAGATCTTCTTCAGATTCAATTTTTATGAGATTTTCTGGATTTTTTATTTTTTTTGTATTTTCTGTGTGGTGTGGCGATGTGGTGTCTTCCTTAGATGAGAAGGGGCCTTGATGTTCAGGGTATGGATCAGAGGCATAGTCATTCCTAGGGGAATAATGAGCAGAAGTTTTGATATTAGAGTTATCCCTAGGTCTTTGAATATCCTCAAAATTTTCATCATGGAATCTAATCATTTCCTCATTTGGTTCTACACCCGATCCACCATAGAATGAGATTACTCGGTCGGCAAATTTTTGAAATTTGTCCTCCATCAATTCAAACCTTCTTTTTATCCTCGAAACATTATCCTCACAATTTTGTTCATGATCAATCATGGGAGCACTCGGATTTTGTTCAATGATTCCGTCTTCCATTTTTCTGTACGCGTGGAGAGGAGAATTTCTTGCAATATCCATTATATGATCATTTCTTGAAAGTTTCTCCTCAAAATTTATGGAAGGAGGCTGCTCATATGGTACAGGCATGTGTATTTGATCTGAGTATAGTTCAGTCCTTTGATCATGATTGGTCAGCTCTTGATATTGTGGAGTCAACATACAGGGTTTATATGTGTCTAGGAGGTCTGTCCAGTCCTCTGTATGAGTATCATGTCTGACAAGGGGTCTGTCATGGTCAATCCAACGATGATGATCATTAAGCGCATGTCTTTCCATCTGGGTTTGGGTTCTCTGCCAGTCATGGGATTTAAAGAGATTTTGATCTTGAAATGTTTTATTGGCGAGAGAGTGAGAATAAGACGGTTCAGTCCAAGATGGTGTGGTTGGATGATTTGAGAAAGGATTCAATGAGGTCGAAGTCATTTGCGGTTGAAAGCTTCCCGCAAATGTTGGAGGATTAAACGAAGAGGAAGTAGTGGATTTGGGCCAAACCGACATAGATTTGTTTTCGTAGTGGTGTTCGGTCATTTTTGAAGGAGTTGAGAGAAATGATGGGTTGGATCTGAAATTTGGAAAAATTTCCATGATGAGATTAAAATCAAGAAATGAGAGAGATGATTGTATGGGACATCAAATTTATCAAATGTGCGGCTATTGATCTTTGATATCAGTTCACGCACACCAATACAAACACGAATCAAACCCCGGGTTCACCAACTCACACAATGAAGCCGTAAGATTTCGGCTATTATCTTTTCAATTTTAGTTGGTGATAATTCAATCTTGGCAAAAATTTAGTGAGTTGAGATTTTGGATTTGGGCTCTATCCTTAAGTGTCGTTTCTTGCTTACTCAGAAAAATAAAATCATCCAAGGTCGGGGTTGCTCTCCCGCAAAAATTCTTGATTTTATGGGTTATTTGAGATCAGATATATTTAGCAGTCCCGATTTTAATCAGGTGATCACTGAAAAATTAGATGAGCACAAATACACGTCTACCGTCCAGTCCCAATTTCCTTTAAAGTTATGTTATAAAACAAGAGGGAGGAATTCGAGAAAAGCTGATGCACGCGGAAAACTATGATGAATGCTCAGTTAGAAGACTTACAGTGGATCCTCGCAATCTCCATGTGGGATGCTAGACAGAATTTAAAAATTATTCTATATGATGTGCAAACCGATGGAAAAACCGCACCTAAGCAGAAAGTTCTATTAGCGGGAAGAATTGATTTAAATTTGGCTAAGTTGAACGATCTATGTGCGTCTCAATTAAGTGCAGTGTGGCTTAAGATGCTACGAGCACAAGCAAAAATATAAATACTCTGAGAGCCGTATGTGCAGGTCTATCCTAATCGCCACTCAAGTCGGGCCCCACCCTCGCCGTAGAGTGAAACAGGCCACGACACACCACAGAATAAAGTTTAGAGGTTTTTCTACACACGCGAGAGTCCAAACGGACACCGCTGTAAAATTGCAGAAATTAAAAGTGCAGAAATAAAAAAAACCTAGACTCTACTCTCTCTCACGACTCAACTCGATCTTAAATTAATTGCGGTTTTGGTGAAGTTGCGTCGGTTATTGAAAACCGCTCCACGTACAAGGTACCTCGCAAAAAAATAAGAGAGAGAATGTAAGAGAGTGACTCAAAAATATATAAAAAAAATGAAGGCTGAAAAATAAATTGCAGGAAAATGAAATTTACAATGAAAAAATTCGGGGGTCAGACTACCCGAATGCGGAAAACCGAACAAAACTTTTCAGACAAAAATCTAAGCCGTTTGCCTCCCCGGCAACGGCGCCATCTGACGAATCCGTAAGTTGTTTTTATCGTGTTGTGCGTTGTAGGCGGCAATCGGAAACGGTCAAGAAAATACCACAAATGATTTATTCAATTTTTAATAACGTGGTTTTATGTTTATTTTACTTGGGCAAGTCCCAAGGTCGATCACAAGGAGGCAAAGGAACAACCTAGAATTAAGTCTATCAAAGTTCGTGTTCGGTTTTCGAGGCGGTCTTTTTTAGAATTTTCAATGCAATAAAGGATGCAAAATGCAAATTTGGCCTTGGTTTAGGGACTAAAATGTAAATTTCAATCAAACGATGTCCGAAAAATACGAAACTTGGCCACAATGTAAACTATAATGAAATGGATGCACTGTAATTTTTTTGGAATTTTTGGATGCAATATTAAATTTTTTATGGATTTTTAAATGCAAATAAAATGATTTTTAATATTTAATTTTAATAATTATCAAACCTACTTATTTTCGAGAATCAAAATTATCTGAGATCTATCACTAGGTGACGGATCTCCGAAAAATCCTAAACCTCAAAAATGTGGGGTTTAATACCTACTAAAAATTAAATACTAAAAGATGCAAAATGATTTTTACAGGACAAAATATGCATGCAAATGCAAATCTTTTTTGGCACAATGTTAAGAATAATTAACTCTACAAGATGTGATTTTTCAAGGATTTTTAGAGCAACGGTTAATCAACTATCAATTTTAGAGCAGAAAATGGGTAAAATACACCAAATTTCACAAAACAATTATTTATTAATCAACCGTCAATCAGAAAAATACCCACAATATGTCAAAGTGTAGAGAATTAATTAACCAACATCATGCTATTTTTTCGATAATAAAATAATGTAGAGAGATGGTTCAAAACTTAGGGGGAACACAGTGGTCTGATTGCAATATAAATAAAGAAATAATGCAGAACAAGGACTTAGATGTAAATACCTATACCCTTGGGGGTATTCCTGCAAAATCGCCACTAGGTCACGTGACAAGCACGTGACCTGGTCGGTGGGGGCCTGCGCGCAAATTGGGGGACTCCCAGGGGGCTTCTGCAATTTACCCAGCGGGTCACGTGATCTGCACGTGACCCCAGGGGATGAAAAAGGGCCGTTCCCCGCGCACGTGCTTCGCACGTGCCGGGGCCTCGGGCTTCGAGCCCGGCGGTGCGTGGGCGGCGAAGGGTCACAGCCGGCCTGGGGCGGTAGCGGCGGAGGGCCGCTCAAGGCAGAGGAGGAGCGGTCCAGCCTCGACGGTGCGGCGTGGCGTTGGGGCCGGTGGCGAGTGTGGTGGTGCGGCGAGGGCTCGACGTCGGCCTTGGTGCTGCGGTGGAGTCGTCGAGGCAGAGCGAGGGAACCTCGGGCTGGCGAAGGCAGTGAAGGCGGAGGGGCTCGGTGGTCGTCGAAGACGGTCGTGGCCGACACACGGCCGTGGGGCGTCGGTGAAGTCAGGCGGTCGGCGTGGATCAGCGAAGGTGAAGCGAGTGGTTGTCGGAGAAGAAGGGCGTTGGAGACGAAGGCGTTGATGACGTAGCGTTGGTCGGTGGCTCGACGAACGGGGTCGGAGCTGAGGCAGGTCGTCGGGGAAGACTCGTCTGCAACGAAGCTCGTGAAAGCTTCGGATCTCGCCAATCTCGCCGGGCTGTCACCACCGGCGTGAGCTTGAAGCTCTGCTTGATCGGCGGATGATCTGCGACAAGGGGGCGGAGGAGGTTAAATAGGATCGGGCGACCGGCGAAGGAAGGTTGAGCGCGAGATTTGTTCGGGGCGGCGATGCGATTTTGGAGATTGGGTATAGGAGGATCAGATCGGCGATTCACGGCGAGAAGATTGGGGCTGCCGCGAGATCTGTGGGATCCGGAGATCGGAGAGATGGTGGGGCGGCGGCGAAATCGAGGGATTTGGGAGGAGGATCGGCGCCGGAGTTTGCGGAGGCGGCGGCGAAAATTGGGGGCAGCGAGATTTTTGGGAAAGGGGGATCTGGAGGTGGACGATGCACAGTGGCCGTCCGATCGGCCAAGATCGGACGGCCCATGGTGTGACACGTGGCGGCAAAAGGTGTGAGGGGGAGGCGCGCGTGCGGAGCGCGTGCCTTGAAGGCACGCGCGACGCACGTGCGTCTATTTATTTATTTATTATTATTTTTTTAATTTTTTTTAATAAAACGAATATATAATAATACCAAAAATGGCTGACACGTGGCGGCACCAGGTGCTACCACGTGTCAGCACCAGAAAATTCAAGAATAAAAGGTTTTGTAAATTCGATAAAAAATAGTAAATGACCTCGGATCGAAAAACTTTCTTCACGAAAATTGCTCGTCTCGATGAGATCTACAACTTTCATGAAGACATCAAAACCAAAATCGATCATTTGCACAAAGTGAATTTTTGGGGTATCCTATGTACATAGAATACCTTGATTTTTTGGGTTTTATAATTTTTATGTCATTTTTAAACACGGAAAAAATCCGGAAATATTACGGTAAAATCAAAGATAAATAAAGACACATTAATCTAATTTTTTTGGATTTTTATTGATTAAGAAAATATATACATAAAATACAAGGTCGAAAACCGCGAAAATATACAATGTACAAAAGAGGCCCAAAACCCAACTTTCACATATGAGCTCCGATTCACTTGAACTTGGTCTTGTTTTGAAGGTAATTGAATGCACATTAGTTCAAAAGTGAGTAGGATTAAATCGGACACTGGATGGAGGAGATATGTGGCTTTGAGTCCAAAAATCTTGAAATTAGGGCTTGGGTTTTTGGTCCACTTATTTGGGTTAGTTATTTTTTTGTATTTTTCTTATATTCTTGTTAGTGATATGTACACAGTGGAAGTGGTTTTGAGTCATTCGGAGTTAGCATGAATGTGTTAAAAATTCGGGAAGTTAGGCTTATTTACAGGTCATTTTGGCTTGGATTTTTGGCTTCCTATTTTAATGCAGAATTTTGTGCTAAAATGCAATTCTTATGAAATCATGCACTAATGCTAATTATGCAAAATAGATGCAAGAATGCTGTTGATTTTTAGGGATTTGAGCTTAATAAATGAGATTTAGAGTGATGAATACGAGATTCATCAAGAGACCACTCACTTGATCAAAAATTCAATCTTGTATCTCGTCGGCATGTGAATGTATCATAATTCTAGTGCTCCATATAAGATAAATCTATGCTGTAAAACTTTATATAAACAAGTATCTAAACCAATCTAAAGGTGATAATGGCTTCTACATTATTATATAAGCACTGATAGAGAAGGGAAAATGATCAAAACCTTGTTTTGATAAATTTGCTACCAATCTTCTTCACTCTATTTACTCCTCCTCCAGCCTCTCTTTGGATAACGAGAAGGTCATAATTGAAGCTTTAGTTTTGATGGTATACATAGAGATTCACTTGACCTTACATGTTGGCCATGCGGTTTCCACATGTCAACTTCACGCCTCAACCTTATCTTCCTTGGAACTCTACTATTATCTTGTGTATAAGTATTCTTACTTGGTTGGCATTTTTGTTTCATTACAATAGAGTTAAGATGCAAAACCCGGCTTTTTGGAGTCACATTGTACCATGTGTCTGTGTATTTTATTCATATATTGTATTTTTTTACATTTTACTCTTCTTGTATTCTTAATTAAGAGTATATATATTATTTAAATGAATTAAAAATATAAATACAAAATAAAATACTTAAAAAATACATTCAAATAAATAAAACCTTAAATATATAAGTATATTATACCGATATTGTATATACATACAATTATTTATTTATGTAAATAAAATCATAATAAAAAATATAGTTAATATGTATTTATAATATTATAAATATATGAAATATGTAAATATAATAATAAGTATTAAAAATACAAAATAAAAATAAAATAGGTAAAGCACATGTAAATATACCTATAAGTATACTTGTAAAAATTAATACATATCAAATAAGGTTGTAAAAATAAAATAAAAATTACAAAAAAAGTTTTTTAAAACATTTTTTATATTTTTTATTTTATTTAATAAAATCATCTACTAATGTATTCTTAATTTTCTTTTCAATTAAGTTCTGGTTTGTCGTTTTGTGCTTACGCAGACCATGTTCTGAGGATTTTTGACCTCGAGTCAACAGTTCCCTCACCCAGCGGTTCTGACGTTGTCAGAGCCCTGTTTTCTCGCAATTTTTCCGCTCGATACACTCATGATTTTGTACTAGAATGTTCGCTCAAAATAATGGGGATTGTTTTCAACATTATGAGTTTACATATCATATGACTCCAATAAGTGCTGAGTTATTGTAATATTTAGGATGTCTCGAGTACTTCTGCTTTTGTCATTGTGGTAGGAGTATCTTAAAATTAAGTAAGGATGTGACTTAAGTTGGGGGTCAGATGAAAACCATCAGGATTAGCTCCAAACTATTATTTGTGGGGTTAATTGAAAGGATCAAATCTGTGTTCAGAATGGACGTATCGAACAGAGCTGCATTACAGGTGTTCATAGAATGTCGCAAGATGCTGGAACATATTACGTAGCAAACATTGAGTATGATGATGATGTTCAAGAGAATGTGGAATGCGTTGAAAATATGAGTGATGCATATTGGCACTTGATATTTACTACGACGGTGTCAATTCATGGATTTATACATTGTCGTGGAAATACATTTGTTCCTCACGTGGTGCATGGAGGAGAATTTGATGATACCTAAGACAATAATCTTGAACTTAATAGGTTGATGGCACCCTCGCCGCAGAATACTGATGATGAGATTGAAAATGGCGATCAAGAGGAAGAGAATAATTCGGGAACACCCATCATGTCTGACATACCATTTTTTGAACATGCAAGAAGGGGGTGGATATATTCTAAATGGCGAAGATTGCATGAACTTTGATGATGGGATCCGTTTGAGTAATGAGTTGAAGTATGGCATGCTCTTCAAATTTAAAGCCGACCTGGTGTACTCTATAAAGGTATCCAAAAGAACTATTTCCAACTATTTGTATATATATAAGATCTCAACTATCACATGTGTACACATATCTACTATTTAAAAACTACAAACAACCCCTTTTCACCTGCAAACAAAGGTTTGTCAAAACATTCATGATATGATCAGAGATGAATCCACTTGGCCTAAAGAAGTAATTCTCTTGTACCCTCTACAACTCCAGCTCATGTATATCTATAAATAATATGAAATAAAAGAGGGTTGAGTCTAAACTCAAAATGAGTTAAGACCCAGTGAGCGGTACTCAAGCATTGGGCAAGAAAATATACATATTTTTGAAATAACTTTGCACAAAAACATGGAAACATTTGATAAACATGCCTCAATAGACAAAATTTAAAGCTTTTAAAAATATCGATGCTATAAAGACATTAAACTTTTAAAAGGAATAACTTAAAATATGATGTTAGTTGTTAAAAGTATTGCAACTCTAGAGTTACTAACCATAAATATTGCATTAACACTTAACACCGTTATAACTATTCGTACTAAGTCCATGAACATTGAAACAAACTGAGTTATACGCGTAGATAGGCCCAAAGGCCAAAGAACATCATGCATATAGCCCAAAGCCTTTATGCATAGAATGTGGACCCAAAGTCCTCTGAGCCATACGAATAGTCACCATATCTTATGGCTTCGTCATATCTAATGACATATTTCAGGGTCATATCTAATGACATCATCATATCTACTAGCTAGTTCATGACTTATTTGAGAGCAACTATGGCATTCACTTCTATAATTCTTCTTTCTAATCCACAAAAACATAACTTTGAGCCAAAAAGTGTATCATATCTGATCATATCACTATTTGTTGCATGCATGTAAGCCTATGTTGCACATTTACAAACTAGTTGAATACTAAAAATCCTCAAGTTATATCATAACATATACTGTTTTTAAAGGTGAAAAGTCGGATTTGATACCATACATAAAACTTGTAGCATCATATTACTTCCATGCAAGATCTAAATCTAAGCATTTCATGTACCATGGCTAAAATATAAATGATTTTCAAAATAGTTGAACCATGTATAACTATGTAACCAAAAGCTAGATAGAATCCTAACCATCAACTTAGTTGTCAAATACGGGTAAATAATGAAAATAGTGCTTGAGAGACCACTCACCTGATCAAAAATTCAATCTTGTATCTCCTCGGCATGTGAATGTATCATAATTCAAGTGCTCCGTTTAACATAAATCTATGTTGTAGAACTTTATATAAACAAGTATCTAAACCAATCTAAAGGTGATAATGGCTTCTACATTAGTATATAAGCACAGATAGAGAAGGGTAAATGATTAAACCCTTGTTTTGATAAGTTTGCTACAAATCTTCTTCACTCTATTTACTCCTCCTCCAGCCTCTCTTTGGATAACGAGAAGGTCATAATTGAAGCTTTAGTTTTGATGGTATACATAAAGATTCACTTGACCTTACATGTTGGCCATGTGGTTTCCACATGTCAATTTCAGGCCTCAACCTTATCTTCGTTGGAACTCCACTATTATCTTGTGTAGAAGTATTATTACTTGGTAGGCATTTTTGTTTCATTACAAATAGAGTTAAGATGCAAAACCTGGCTTTTTGGGGTCACATTGTTCCATGTGTCTACGTATTTTATTCATATATTGTATTTTTTACATTTTTACTCTTCTTGTATTTTTAAATAAGAGTATATATTTTTTAAATGAATTAAAAATATAAATACAAAATAAAATACTTAAAAAAATATTCAAATAAATAAAACCTTAATTATATAAGTATATTATACCTATATTGTATATACATACAATTATTTATTTATGTAAATAAAATCATAATAAAAAAATATTCAATATATATTTATAATATTATAAATATATGAAATATGTAAATATAATAATAAGTATTAAAAATACAAAATAAAAATAAAATAGGTAAAGCACATGTAAATATACCTATAAATATACTTGTAAAAATTAATACATATCAAATAAGGTTGTAAAAATAAATAAAAATTACAAAAAAAGTTAATTAAAACATTTTATTATATTTTATTTTATTTAATAAAATCATCTACTAATGTATTCTTAATTTTCTTTTCAATTAAGTTCTGGTT
The DNA here is from genome assembly GCA_037367405.1 of Ottelia alismoides. Classification (NCBI taxonomy): domain Eukaryota; kingdom Viridiplantae; phylum Streptophyta; class Magnoliopsida; order Alismatales; family Hydrocharitaceae; genus Ottelia; species Ottelia alismoides. The sequence goes on from JAZKJV010008677.1 coordinate 768,956, forward strand.
TGTCGTTTTGTGCCTACGTAGACCATGTTCCGGGGATTGTTGACCTCGAGTCAACAGTTCCCTCACCCCTAAAAGCGGTTCTGACGTTGTCAGAGCCCTGTTTTCTCGCAATTTCTCCACTCGATACACTCATGATTTTGTACTAGAATGTTCGCTCAAAATAATGGGGTTTGTTTTCAACATTACGAGTTTACATATCATATGATTCCAATAAATGCTAAGTTATTGTAATATTTAGGATGTCTCGAGAAGTTTTGCTTTTGTCATTGTGGTAGGAGTATCATAAAATCAAGTAAGGATGTGACTTATGTTGGGGGTCAGATGAAAACCATCAGGATTAGCTCCAAACTATTATTTGTGGGGTTAATTGAAAGGATCAAATCAGTGTTCAGAATGGACGTATCGAACAGAGCTGCATTACAAGTGTTCATAGAATGTCGCAAGATGCTGGAACATATTACGTAGCAAACATTGAGTATGATGATGATGTTCAAGAGAATGTGGAATGCATTGAAAATATGAGTGATGCATATTGGCCCTTGATATTTACTACGACGGTGTCGATTCATGGATTTATACATTGTCGTGGAAATACATTTGTTCCTCATGTGGTGTGAGGAGGACAATTTGATGATACCTAAGATAATGATCTTGAACTTAATAGGTTGATGGCATTCTTGCCGCAGAATACTGATGATGAGATTGAAAATGACGATCAAGAGGAAGAGAATGGATGTATATCTATAAATAATATGAAATAAAAGAGGGTTGAGTCTAAACTCAAAATGAGTTAAGACCCAGGGAGCGGGTCTCAAGCATTGGGCAAGAAAATATACATATTTTTGAAATAACTTTGCACCAAAACATGAAAACATTTGATAAACATGCCTCAATAGACAAAATTTAAAGCTTTTAAAAATATCGATGCTATAAAGACATTAAACTTTTAAAAGGAATAAGTGAAAATAATCTAATGTTAGTTGTTAAAAGTATTGCAACTCCAGAGTTACTAACCATAAAAATTGTTTTAACACTTAACACCATTATAGCTATTCGTACTAAGTCCATGAACATTGAAAGAAACTGAGTTATACGCATAGATAGGCCCAAAGGCCAAAGAACATCATGCATATAGCCCAAAGCCTTTATGCATAGAATGTGGACCCAAAGTCCTCTGAGCCATACTAATTGTCACCATATCTTATGGCTTCGTCATATCTAATGACATATTTCAGGGTCATATCTAATGACATCATCATATCTACTGGCTAGTTCATGACTTATTTGAGAGCAACTATGGCATTCACTTCTATAATTCTTCTTTCTAATCCACAAAAAACATAACTTTGAGCCAAAACGTGTATCATATCTGATCATATCACTATTTGTTGCATGCATGTAAGCTTATGTTGCACTATTACAAACTAGTTGAATACTAGAAATCCTCAAGTTATCTCATAACATTTACTGTATTTAAAGGTGAAAATAAGATTTGATACCATACATAAAACTTGTAGCATCATATTACTTCCATGCAAGATCTGAATCTAAGCATTTCATGTACCATGGCTGAAATATAAATGATTTTCAAAATAATTGAACCATGTATAACTATGTAACCAAAAGCTATATAGAATCTTAAACATCAACTTAGTTGTCAAATATGGGTAAATAAAGAAAATAGTGCTTGAGAGACCACTCACTTGATCAAAAATTCAATCTTGTATATCCTCGGCATGTGAATGTATCATAATTCAAGTGCTCCCTATAACATAAATCTATGTCGTAAAACTTTATATAAACAAGTATCTAAACCAATCAAAAGGTGATAATGGCTTCTACATTATTATATAAGCACAGATAGAGAAGGGAAAATGATCAAAACATTGTTTTGGTAAGTTTGCTACAAATCTTCTTCACTCTATTTACTCCTCCTCCAGCCTCTCTTTGGATAACGAGAAGGTCATAATTGAAGCTTTAGTTTTGATGGTATACATAGAGATTCACTTGACCTTACATGTTGGCCATGCGGTTTCCCCATGTCAACTTCAGGCCTCAACCTTATCTTCCTTGGAACTCTACTATTATCTTGTGTAGAAGTACTCTTACTTGGTAGGCATTTTTGTTTCATTACAAATAGAGTTAATATGCAAAACCCGGCTTTCTGGGGTCAAATTGTACCATGTGTCTGTGTATTTTATTCATATATTGTATTTTTTACATTTTTACTCTTCTTGTATTTTTAAATAAGAGTATATATTATTTAAATGAATTAAAAATATAAATACAAAATAAAATACTTAAAAAATACATTCAAATAAATAAAACCTTAAATATATAAGTATATTATACCTATATTGTATATACATACAATTATTTATTTATGTAAATAAAATCATAATATGTATTTATAATATTATAAATATATGAAATATGTAAATATAATAATAAGTATTAAAAATACAAAATAAAATTAAAATAGGTAAAGCACATGTAAATATACCTATAAGTATAGTTGTAAAAATTAATACATATCAAATAAGGTTGTAAAAATAAATAAAAATTACAAAAAAAGTTTATTAAAACATTTTTATATTTTTTATTTTATTTAATAAAATCATCTACTAATGTATTATTAATATTCTTTTCAATTAAGTTCTGGTTTATCGTTTTGTGCCTACGCAGACCATGTTCCAGGGATTGTTGACCTCGAGTCAACAGTTCCCTCACCCCTAAAAGCGGTTCTGACGTTGTCATAGCCCTGTTTTCTCGCAATTTCTCCGCTCGATACACTCATGATTTTGTACTAGAATGTTCGCTCAAAATAATGGAGTTTGTTTTCAACATTATGAGTTTACATATCATATGATTCCAATAAATGCTGAGTTATTGTAATATTTAGGATGTCTCGAGAAGTTTTGCTTTTGTCATTGTGGTAGGAGTATCTTCAAATCAAGTAAGGATGGGACTTATGTTGGGGGTCAGATAACAACCATCAGGATTAACTCTAAACTAGCATTTGTGGGGTTAATTGAAAGGATCAAATCTGTGTTCAGAATGGACGTATCGAACAGAGCTGCATTACAGGTGTTCATAGAATGTCGCAAGATGCTGGAACATATTACGTAGCAAACATTGAGTATGATGATGATGTTCAAGAGAATGTGGAATGCATTGAAAATATGAGTGATGCATATTGGCCCTTGATATTTACTACGACGGTGTCGATTCATGGATTTATACATTGTCGTGGAAATACATTTGTTCCTCATGTGGTGTGAGGAGGACAATTTGATGATACCTAAGATAATGATCTTGAATTTAATAGGTTGATGGCATTCTTGCCGCAGAATACTGATGATGAGATTGAAAATGACGATCAAGAGGAAGAGAATAATTCGGGAACACCCATCATGTCTGACATACAATTTTTTGAACATGCAAGTAGGGGGTGGATATATTCTAAATGGCGAAGATTGCATGAACTTTGATGATGGGATCAGTTTGAGTAATGAGTTGAAGTATGGCATGCTCTTCAAATGTAATGCCGACCTGGTGTACTGCATAAAGGTATTCAAAAGAACTATTTCCAACTATTATTATATATATAAGATCTCAACTATCACATGTACACATATCTACGATTTAAAAACTACAAACAACCCCTTTTCACCTGCAAACAAAGGTTTGCCAAAACATTCACGATATGATCGGAGATGAATCCGCTTGGCCTAAAGAAGTAATTCTCTTGTACCCTCTACAACTCCAGCTCATGTATATATATAAATAATATGAAATAAAAGAGGGTTGAGTCTAAACTCAAAATGAGTTAATACCCAGTGAGCGGGTCTCAAGCATTGGGCAAGAAAATATACATATTTTTGAAATAACTTTGCACAAAAACATAGAAACATTTGATAAACATGCCACAATAGAAAAAATTTAAAGCTTTTAAAAATATCGATGCTATTAAGACTTTAAACTTTTAAAAGGAATAACTGAAAATAATCTAATGTTAGTTGTTAAAAGTATTGCAACTCTAGAGTTACTAACCATAAATATTGTATTAACACTTAACACCATTATAGCTATTCGTACTAACTCCATAAACATTGAAACAAACTGAGTTATACGCGTAGATAGGCCCAAAGGCCAAAGAACATCATGCACATAGCCCAAAGCCTTTATGCATAGAATGTGGACCCAAAGTCCTCTGAGCCATACTAATAGTCACCATATCTTATGGCTTCGTCATATCTAATGACATATTTCAGGGTCATATCTAATGACATCATCATATCTACTGGCTAGTTCATGACTTATTTGAGAGCATCTATGGCATTCACTTCTATAATTCTTCTTTCTAATCCACAAAAATATAACTTTGAGCCAAAAAGTGTATCATATCTGATCATATCACTATTTGTTGCATGCATGTAAGCTTATGTTGCACTATTACAAACTAGTTGAATACTAAAAATCCTCAAGTTATATCATAACATTTACTGTATTTAAAGGTGAAAAGTAGGATTTGATACCATACATAAAACTTGTAGCATCATATTACTTCCATGCAAGATCTGAATCTAAGCATTTCATGTACCATGGCTAAAATATAAATGATTTTCAAAATAATTGAACCATGTATAACTATGTAACCAAAAGCTATATAGAATCTTAAACATCAACTTAGTTGTCAAATATGGGTAAATAATGAAAATAGTGCTTGAGAGACCACTCACCTGATCAAAAATTCAATCTTGTATCTCGTCGGCATGTGAATGTATCATAATTCTAGTGCTCCATATAAGATAAATCTATGCTGTAAAACTTTATATAAACAAGTATCTAAACCAATCTAAAGGTGATAATGGCTTCTACATTATTATATAAGCACTGATAGAGAAGGGAAAATGATCAAAACCTTGTTTTGATAAATTTGCTACCAATCTTCTTCACTCTATTTACTCCTCCTCCAGCCTCTCTTTGGATAACGAGAAGGTCATAATTGAAGCTTTAGTTTTGATGGTATACATAGAGATTCACTTGACCTTACATGTTGGCCATGCGGTTTCCACATGTCAACTTCACGCCTCAACCTTATCTTCCTTGGAACTCTACTATTATCTTGTGTAGAAGTATTCTTACTTGGTTGGCATTTTTGTTTCATTACAATAGAGTTAAGATGCAAAACCCGGCTTTCTGGAGTCACATTGTACCATGTGTCTGTGTATTTTATTCATATATTGTATTTTTTTACATTTTACTCTTCTTGTATTTTTAAATAAGAGTATATATATTATTTAAATGAATTAAAAATATAAATACAAAATAAAATACTTAAAAAATACATTCAAATAAATAAAACCTTAAATATATAAGTATATTATACCGATATTGTATATACATACAATTATTTATATAAATAAAATCATAATAAAAAATATAGTTAATATGTATTTATAATATTATAAATATATGAAATATGTAAATATAATAATAAGTATTAAAAATACAAAATAAAAATAAAATAGGTAAAGCACATGTAAATATACCTATAAGTATACTTGTAAAAATTAATACATATCAAATAAGGTTGTAAAAATAAAATAAAAATTACAAAAAAAGTTTTTTAAAACATTTTTATATTTTTTATTTTATTTAATAAAATCATCTACTAATGTATTCTTAATTTTCTTTTCAATTAAGTTCTGGTTTGTCGTTTTGTGCTTACGCAGACCATGTTCTGAGGATTTTTGACCTCGAGTCAACAGTTCCCTCACCCAGCGGTTCTGACGTTGTCAGAGCCCTGTTTTCTCGCAATTTCTCCGCTCGATACACTCATGATTTTGCTCGGCTATCTAAACAAAAATGGTTAATGGGAACTCCATGAGTCACACACAATTGTGGGATTCCATCGATCATCCTCGAGCTGAGCGTACTCCTAGTCTGAAGAGGACCCTCTACGTACTTGTATAAATGAAGAACCTCATCCTCCTTCTCAAATTTAATCCCATTTTATCATCCTGTGACCCCTTAAAGTCGTGTCCCTAAGTGAATCCTTCGTGGCGGGAAGGTTTTCCCATAGATTTGAGGCGTGGAGAAAGGAGTGTTTGAGGTGTATGTATATGCTTTTATTCTGTCTAATTTCCTACTGTTTTATTCAAAATCCAAAAAAAATAGTTTGTCTAAGCACTAGGCTCCCACCCTCTAATCACCATACAAACTCGACGTTTTGATTAGCATAACCACCTCATTATCTTCCTAGGTCATTTCTCCATCTTTCTGACCCATCTTCCCAAGCAGGTCTTGCACAGATTTGTAAATCATCTCCCCTCAGCCATCCTTTACTTAAGGTGTATCCCCCCTATTTTAGTGCATCCAACACCATTTTTACAGGTCAAGAGAAAGCCTCTCGAGTCCGGTCACATTTTGAGTAGGTACATAAGCATCAAGCATCCATCTGGAGTGATTACCAGCACATACAAGTTCCATCAATGAGGCATGGATCACTTTAAGTTCCCCATCATCTGCAAAAGCATCTTAGGAATCATTTGAAGCCAATCCAAACCTTGGAGGTCCAAGATCGACAGAGGTACAACCAATCGAATCTCACCTAGGCGGAGCTTCATCTCAGTTCATCTAGACCATCTCCCTACCGTCGAATCACGAACACACACCAGATGTAACAATGCCTATTGGATCAAGCAAAGTCTCAACCATCTAATCGAGGTTGAGATCTAATCTCAACCCTCCATCATCAAAGCATCACTGGCGCTTCATAACTTGCCACGTGGCTAAGGGGGCTACTCCTGATCGTCTTATAGCGTGCTTGTTTGGGTATATTGCACCTTCTCGGTGCTTTTTTGTATTTATTGTTTAGTATTTAATCTTCAATTACAGTGTAAAATAGTGAAAATTTTGCATCTAAATCCCCATACTTTATCTATTGCACTCTAGTCCAATCCAGCTTACCTCATGCGTACACACATGTGGGGTAGTGGACGATCTGCAAGGATCCCCCTTCGAGTTTCCTTATTTCAATCTACTCCTATAATTTGTGGATTAAGTGTAATATGTTTTTGTGGAAATTGCATGTTTGGTCCTAGAAGTTAGTTTATTTGCAAAACTACTTCTGACAACGCATATTTAATTAGATATATTTAGGCATTTTGCATGTATAACCCCTAAACTTTGATAGGATGGTATGAAAAGAACTTTAACTTGCACAAAATTGCACTTAGGTCCTTACTTTCCTGATTTATTTTATTTCATGTATTTTTTGTATTTAAATAACATTTCAACTCTAAAAATTGTTGGAAAATTACCTTAATTGCATGGAACCTTGTATTATCTCGTATATTTTTATTAGAGCAATTAAAGTGGTTTATCTATTTTTAAAAATAAAAAATTGTATATATCCCTATTTTGATGTAGGAATATTATAAAAATTTAAAAAACCTCCAAAAATTCCCAAAACTACTTTAGTCATATCTTATTGCTTTTTAACACATCCAAAATTCTAAAAAATACAAAACCAGAACCCTAAAAATTTCAAAACACTGGAAATCTTATAAAATTATATAAAATCCTACAAAAATATGTTTTAAGCTTTTGAATTTTCCTTATATTATTTCCTTATAGGAACATTGAAATTGGCCCAATCCATTTGTTAGATATATATTAGGCCCATTTCAATCTCGCAATTTTCTATTTTATATTGTTTAGTGTAATTATGTATTTCAAAGTCCCTAATAATTATCAAAAAATACTCCAAAAATAACCAAAATCAAAGAAAATCTAAGAATCATAAATATATTAAATTTTGAACATTTTGACTTTATTTGATATTTTAAACTTCCAAAAAGTCAAGTGTCTTTTTATTCATAATATATAATTGTTCCCTATATTTATATTTATTATTGTATATTATATTATTGAATTCATAATTAATAAAAAACATTTGCAAAAATTTAAAGACAATATGTATAACAAATTTAAACCCCACAAACACATTTGGAAAAATAAAAATATAAAAAAGAAGAGCATCTAAGTAGATTATTCATTTTTCCTCTAGTCTCCTCCGCTCTCAGTGTAGTGGCTCCATTTAGCAAGATGATTTGTGATTTGATTGGATTAAATCACAGTTCATTTGAATCTAATTTCCAAATCCAATTCCAATTTCAACGTCCATTTCAATGTCTAAATGTTAGAAACAGAAATGGTCATGGAAATGGAAATATACAAGCCCCTTGAACTCATTTCTTAGCTCCAAATGATTTGGACTATGATTAGAAATGGTCAAGGAAACTGGATTCAACTCACCGACACTTTGTCCAGCTCATGGAGAGTGTGATACTTTTTATTGAGCTCACTGAAAGTGTCAAGTGTTACAACTCGAGCTCAACATTCGTAGGTGACAGATTTTTGCAAAAATAGTATAAACCTTGAAATTGGATAGTTATCCACATTTCAAATCACTATACATGGATAGTATGATCTGCCCAACATTATCTCCAAATATCTGCATTCCTATCTCAGGAATCCTAATTGGATTAGGACTCATACTGTTAATGATAATATGGTAATAATTATGATTATACATATTACTGATATGGACAATTTTGAGAATATGCTTCACAAGAATAAATAATTAATTAATGTGAATAATAATCTACAATAATTAATATTTATATGGATGTGATTCATATAAATATATATATATATATATGATTGATATAATTTTTGCAAGTCATGAGATTTTTTGAATTTAATACACATTAATTTTAAAATTGAAAATTGGATTTACATTAATTTTGGGCTCATGAATATGATTCATAACCTTTAAGGATTAACTCCATAATTTCTCCAATATTGATAATATGATAATCACGTGAATTAATTAATAAAATTTTCAACAACAACTTCCATTTATGGAAGGTGATGAAAATTTCAAAACACTGGAAATCTTATAAAATTATATAAAATCCTACAAAAAACATGTTTTAAGCTTTTGAATTTTCCTTATATTATTTCCTTATAGGAACATTGAAATTGGCCCAATCCATTTGTTAGATATATATTAGGCCCATTTCAATCTCGTAATTTTCTATTTTATATTGTTTAGTGTAATTATGTATTTCAAAGTCCCTAAAAATTATCAAAAAATACTCCAAAAATAAACAAAATCAAAGAAAATCTAAGAATCGTAAAAATTAAATTTTGAACATTTTGACTTTATTTGATATTTTAAACTTCCAAAAAGTCAAGTGTCTTTTTATTCATAATATATAATTGTTCGCTATATTTATATTTATTATTGTATATTATATTATTGAATTCATAATTAATAAAAAACATTTGAAAATTTAAAAACAATATGTATAACAAATTTAAACCCCACAAACACATTTGAAAAAATAAAAATATGAAAAAGAAGAGCATCTAAGTAGATTATTCATTTTTCCTCTAGTCTCCTCCGCTCTCTGTGTAGTGGCTTCATTTAGCAAGATGATTTGTGATTTGATTGGATTAAATCACAGTTCATTTGAATCTAATTTCCAAATCCAATTCCAATTTCAATGTCCATTTCAATGTCCAATTATTAGAAATAGAAATGGTCATGGAAATGGAAATATATAAGCCCCTTGAACTCATTTCTTAGCTCCAAATGATTTGGACTATGATTAGAAAAGGTCAAGGAAGCTGGATTCAACTCACCGACACTTTGTCCAGCTCATGGAGAGTGTAATACTTTTTATTGAGCTCACTGAAAGTGTCAAGTGTTACAACTCGAGCTCAACATTCGTAGGTGACGGATTTTTGTAAAAATAGTATAAACCTTGAAATTGGATAGTTATCCACATTTCAATTCACTATACATGGATAGTATGATCTGCCCAACATTATCTCCAAATATCTGCATTCCTATCTCAGGAATCCTAATTGGATTTGGACTCATACTGTTAATGACAATATTGTAATAATTATGATTATTACATATTACTGATATGGACAATTTTGCGAATATGCTTCACAAGAATAAATAATTAATTAATGTGAATAGTGATCTACAATAATTAATATTTATATGGATGTGATTCGTATAAATATTTATGTAAATATGATTGATATAATTTTTGCAAGTCATGAGATTTTTTGAATTTAATACACATTAATTTTATAATTGTAAATTGGATTTACATTAATTTTGGGCTCATGAATATGATTCATAACCTTTAAGGATTAACTCCATAATTTCTCCAATATTGATAATATGATAATCACGTGAATTAATTAATAAAATTTTCAACAACAACCTCCATTTATGGAAGGTGATGAAAATTTCAAAACACTGGAAATCTTATAAAATTATATATAATCCTACAAAAAATATGTTTTAAGCTTTTGAATTTTCCTTATATTATTTCCTTATAGGAACATTGAAATTGGCCCAATCCATTTGTTAGATATATATTAAGCCCATTTCAATCTCGCAATTTTCTATTTTATTTTGTTTAGTGTAATTATGTATTTCAAAGTCCCTAAAAATTATCAAAAAATACTCCAAAAATAACCAAAATAAAAGAAAATCTAAGAATCATAAATATATTAAATTTTGAACATTTTGACTTTATTTGATATTTTAAACTTCCAAAAAGTCAAGTGTCTTTCTATTCATAATATATAATTGTTCTTTATATTTATATTTATTATTGTATATTATATTATTGAATTCATAATTAATAAAAAAACGTTTGCAAAAATTTAAAGACAATATGTATAACAAATAAAAACCCCACAAACACATTTGAAAAAATAAAAATATAAAAAAGAAGAGCATCTAAGTAGATTATTCATTTTTCCTCTAGTATCCTCCGCTCTCAGTGGTGGCTCCATTTAGCAAGATGATTTGTGATTTGATTGGATTAAATCACAGTTCATTTGAATCTAATTTCCAAATCCAATTCCAATTTCAATGTCCATTTCAATGTAAATGTTAGAAACAGAAATGGTCATGGAAATGGAAATATACAAGCCCCTTGAACTCATTTCTTAGCTCCAAATGATTTGGGCTATGATTATAAATGGTCAAGGAAGCTGGATTCAACTCACCGACACTTTGTCCAGCTCATGGAGAGTGTAATACTTTTATTGAGCTCACTGAAAGTGTCAAGTGTCACAAGGTGACGGATTTTTGCAAAAATAGTATAAACCTTGATATTGGATAGTTATCCACATTTCAATTCACTATACATGGATAGTATGATCTGCCCAACATTATCTCCAAATATCTGCATTCCTATCTCAGGAATCCTAATTGGATTAGGACTCATATTGTTAATGACAATATTGTAATAATTATGATTATTACATATTACTGATATGGACAATTTTGCGAATATGCTTCACAAGAATAAATAATTAATTAATGTGAATAGTGATCTACAATAATTAATATTTATATTGATGTGATTCATATAAATATTTTTGTAAATAAGATTGGTATAATTTTTGCAAGTCATGAGATTTTTTGAATTTAATACACATTAATTTTATAATTGTAAATTGGGTTTACATTAATTTTGGGCTCATGAATATGATTCATAACCTTTAAGGATTAACTCCATAATTTCTCCAATATTGATAATATGATAATCACGTGAATTAATTAATAAAATTTTCAACAACAACTTCCATTTATGGAAGGTGATGTGGCATGTACACATGGCTCCATATTGTTGAGTTCTAATTGAATTTGGGCTCTAAAGTTGTTGCTTATTTTATTTTCATAAATATTGATTGGAGATAATAAGGAGATGATCCTTATTGAATTAGGACTTGGTCTTACCCCTTGATTTAAAATCTAAGGGATGCCAAGATACGTGTAGTATGTGTGCTTTAATTATAAAAGGAGGGCAATACCTTACCCTTCGTATAGGATGACTAATAAAATATAAATATTGTTGTAAGATATATTTATATAACCTAATCCTCGAGACAAAATATTAAGCAATGATGTAGGGGGAGATAAAGAAGAAAACAAAAAATAATAACTAATTTGTATTTCACACATTAATTTCATTTATATATTTTATTTACCAAATATTCAACTAATATCAATTACTTAATTTGAACATATTGTTCTCCAATCTCTTTTCTATTCTGTTTATAAAAATGTATATAAATACAAAAATCATAAAAAATTCAACTTGTATATATGCAAAGAGATCTGATTTACAATTTGTCAATTTCCCATCTTCCAGATTGCATAACTTCTTCATACGAACGCCAATTTTACTCTACTCACCTTTAAAAGTTCCTAAAATATATTCTCTAATTAATGAATGTGATTTCATTAAAATTGGAGTCCATTTGCAAAATGTTGATTTTTCGACCTATGTATATACTATTTATAGAGCAACTGATTTTGCATTTTTTATTATTTCATGATTTTTTAGATTATTTATATAAAAAATAAAACCTTTCCTTAGTATTTTTAAAAAATAAAAAACAATAAAAATAGACGAATTTGAACTACAATATATGTATATGTATTTATTAATTTATATTCATCAAAATACATAAAAAATCACATAACTCATATTTATTGTTATATTAATTTATATAATATAGAAATTATAACTTATTTATTAAGTTATTTAATTAAAATTATAAAGTTTATGTATCAAATATATAATTTATTTATTAATTAATATTATATTTATATCTCATAAAATAAAATTTATTTATTTATAAAGCAAAATATGTCATAATTAGATATAATTTTTATTTGCATTTTTTCATTTTTATATTTATTTAAAACAATGTTATTTACTATTTAATACTTAATTTATAATGTATTCAGTTTTTGGGTTATTGTGGTGTAGACACATGTAAGCACCACAACTCTTCTTCTCCAAGAATTCCTGGAAGTTATTCTGAACAACCCATTGAAAAGTCTGAGTTTACCCTTGTTAATTCTATCAAATTAATAATTGAAAAAATATCATGTCATTCGTTGTAGTCAGGAAAAAACGGACTGATAAAAAACCACTTTAATTAATATTCAATTAATTCCTAACAACATATTAATTTTACTTGGGCAAGACAAAGATCGAATTTAGGGAGGCAACTTTATCCTTAGGTTAAATATCAGTTAATTGCAGTGTCGGATTTTCAGAAGAACATTTTTGGTATTTTTATAATTTTTTATGCAATTTAAAAAAAAGATAATGCAATTTATAGCCAAAATTTAAGGTTAAATTCGAAAGATGGTCAAATTAAGTTCAAAAATTATGAATTTTGGCCAGAAATTGGAATGTAATGAAATTAAGCTCCTATATTTTTTTGGAATTTTTTGACTATAATTGCATTTACTATTATTAAAGATGAATGCAGAAAGATTTTTTGCAAAATTAATTTTAATAAATATAAATTAAATTATTTTGAAGATCTAAAATTATCCTAGATGACTCTATGTGAGAAGACTCTAGGAAAATTGTTAAACCTTAAATTTAATTAAATTTGGACCTTAAAAAATCAATTAAGAAAAACATAAATTAATTTTCTATGGCCTAGAAGTGCATGCAAATGTTATGCTTTTTGGGCACAATGTAGAAATGATTAAACTCTACTTACTGTGATTGTTTGGAGATTTTTGGAGCACCAAATACCTTAATAATGAATTAACAATGAAAAGTAGACAAAATATGCTAATTTCCACCAAAAATTTAAATAGAGTCTTGCTCCTAAAAATTCAACAAGCACCAACAAAGATAAAGCATAAGATATTCTACAAGATGCAATTTTTGGAATTAAAAATGAGGCTAAATGAATGCCTAAATATGCATGCAAACATAGGAATGTAAATTGAATACAGAAATAAAATTGCTAGAAATGGCATATGCTGACGGGGACGTTTATGCAATTACCTATATGACAGAGGGCGTGGACACAAATATTCTAATGAAGAAGTGCCTTGCACGTGACTTCAGAAGGCTGGGTATGTACATACCGTGATGGAACTCTAAGGGTCGTTCTGTTATTTCCCCACCAAGGATGATGATGCAATTTGTCCAAATATGTGAGTATCATGCACATGAGGAGAGGAAGCCATCTTCCTCCTCCTTCATAAGACCTTTGATGAGTCCATTAATGGAGATGCCGCTGCTCGTGGCTTCTTGTCAGGAAGATGGAGAAGCGGAGTCTGCTTCTCATCGCCACTTTGTCGATGTTTTACGCGTGAAGGAGCTCGTATACAACATGATGTTAAGAGATGATCAGATGGGAGCAGGTCGGTGCGACTTGACTCGGGAGGAGGCGCTGTTGGGGTGAAGCAGCGGTGGCGCAACTTTTCGCGGCCGGCGGTGGAATGCGGGATGCTCCTTGTGGACGATGCACCTGGCATAGGTGTGCGCCCGCTGGTGCGGCATCTTGCCACCCGCTGGTGGGTGTGCATGGAGGCCGCATTGCGGGGTGCAGTAGCTATGAGGAGGTGCGTGGTCGGGCGCGACGACATGGGTTGTCATGCGCGATGCGTCTACCTAAGCAGGGGGGAGTCCTGGAGCTGAAGGCGAGGCGTGTTGGAGTCGAAGTCGTGGGGCGGTGGCGATGTTGACAGTCCTAGCCCATGAAGTTAGTAGGCGATACATTCCCGACGAGAAGGCCAACTGGAGAGGGCTCCGCTAGCTAACGGTCGATGGTGGAGTTGGCCGCGGAGGCAAGCGAGTGGAAGCGCTAGGTAGAATAGAGAGGGAGAGAGAGTACATGGGAGGGGGAAGGGCAAAACAGGGGATTTCACAATATCCCCTGTTTTGCATGCATTTTTTTAGTGGGCCTAAATTTTCGATTACTTGATTGATAAAAGTTCGCCAAAAAATTCAATAAAATCACCATTGCGTTCGCAATGTGTGATTCTTCCGTGAAAGTGCGAAAAAATTTTAGATTTGGAGCATGGATGAGGATGAAGAAAATAGCAGAGAATAATGGAGAAAGAGGAAGGAAGAGGAATAAGTGTATACTTGTATGGAGGACTGGATGTCGGGGGAAGAAGGTGCACAGTGGAGCACCTCAGACCTTTGCTCGAAGGTCGGTAGCCTGAGCTTAGCAGCTGCGAGGATGGCGGCTGCAACAAGAGATGAGGAACCTCCTGGATCTTGCCGTGAGAAAGATTGGTCATCACTCAACCTTAATTGGGTCTCTGTTGTCACCAGAGATACTCTAGGGAACTCCCAACTTCTCGCAAAATTTGGCAAATGGGGGTGAATGAAGGAGGAGAGGAGAATATAAAGAGGAGGAGGAAGTTGGAAATGAGATAGAGGAAGTGGAGGAGTGGGGTCGTGAATTGTGGGAGAAATGGACTTGAGGTGAGAAGGGTGTTGACGTGGCGTATGCAGTCCGCAGAAGAGGGGGATCGAGAGGGCAGGTGTAGAAGGTGGTGGGCTGCAGCTTCTCTTGCAAGAAACGGGAGGTTGAAGAAAGAGTTTAGAGAGAGAGAGAAAGAGATAGAAGAGAAGAGACCGAGGCGTTGATGAAATACCCTTCATCCGACGGCCCAGGATGAAGGAGCTCAATGGGAAAGGTAGTGGAAGGAGGAGGCGACATGTGGCATCTCCAGGAGCGGCCACGTGTCCCTCCTGTAAAAATCGAAAATAAAAGAAAAGAAAAATAAAAAAGTACCAAAAGAGGTTAAATCAAAAAGTATCAACATGAAAGTTGCTCGTCTCGACGAGATCTACAACTTTTATGGAGGGCCAATTATCAATTGAGATCATATGTACAAAGCATATTTTTGGGTGATATCTTATAGGTATAAATTACCGTATTTTTGCATTTTGCAATTTTTTATTTTTAAATAAAAGGGAAAATACGAAATGAATATTTACAATTTAATTTAAATTTTTGGATTTTTAATATTTAAGAAAATGAAAGGATAAAATACAATGGTAAAACGGTCAATATGTACTATATAAAATAGGGGCCCAAAACTCAAGTTTCATATACGATCTCTGATTTTAATGAAATCTTTTTTTTAAGGTCTCTGAATGTATATTACTTTAAAAGTGAGTAGACCTAATCGGACACTGTATGAGAGAGATATGTGCATTTTAAGGCTCCTAGCTTCAAACTTGTATTGGGGTTTTATTGGTCAATCTTACAAGTTAGAATTTTTTTGATGTTTTTCTTTAATTAGTGATAGTAATATCTACACTATGGAGTTAATTTTATTGTATTTTGAGTTATTATAAAATATATACAACTATGGTATTGCAGGTGATTTTTACAAGTGAAATTGACTTCTTATTAATGCAAATATGAATGCTAAAATGCAGATATTATTTATGCATACATGAATGCTAATTATGCAATATAAGTGGAAATATGCATCTAATTACTCAGGAACAAAGCTCTATATTCAACTTTCATAGTGATGAATCACAGATTCATCAACCCCCTATACTTAGACCATGCTCGTCCCCGAGAAACTAAAATGAGATGCAAGAGTGAAATGAGATTGGGTTCCACACCAAGGTCAAGAACAAAAGGTGAAAATGGAGCTTGACTCAACCTCTGGATTAATTGTGTAGCGAAACCTTATTGGGATCTGAATTTAATACCTAACAGACTTCAAGTTCCACAAGTCTTCTATTCAAGATGCCTCAACAGTCAGGTCAGAACAAATCCTCAGACATAAATTTCTGATGGCTATGATTCTTACTTGTACTGTGTAAGTGTAAAATAGCTCTCCACATCAGAAATGGTTAAGAACCAGCCTCCTCTAACAAGGTAACTATAATTCCCCGGTCAAGTAACTCTTTCCTCGAGAAGCAGGGTATTCCCTTCTTAGTTCAAGTGCGACCAACTCAAGAGGATGGGGTGGAGAAAAGAATGGACGGTAGCCAGTGTATCTACCTATCTCGGGATGCCTGACCAGTGTAGCCAAGTCATCTAGCTGCAGACTTCTTGCTGATATACATACTCCGACAGGTATTTTATTTTGTATCTGGCCTGCCTACTTTTTTGGAGTTGTTGCATTTTTTTGAACTATATACAAGGTGCAGCATGTACATCAGGAGTTTTTCCTCTTGAGCCAGTAGACTATCCCTCTTTTCAAGCATTATTGCAACCCATAGCATCCTGTCCTCAGACATCAACACCACTAGACTAGGTTGAGATGCACTACCCTCCCTAGAGGAGGACGGATGATTCCACCCATGTGCTACTCCAAGCTAAATGATTCTACTTCCTCACCACCTCATAAATGAAGAGCTACGTGCATTGTGCTTGTCCAAGTTAGGTCGTTATCTAAAAGAGTCATGCGTGTGCACGAAATATTCTACATAGACTAATCAAGATGACATGTGAACATAGACTTGCAGACTCAAAGAATTAGGTCATTTGACCTGAGAAATCTTAACTCCATTTCCTATAAGGTTCCTATGAAATTAGATGGATTAAGGTCAAATCAAGTCCATCCTCAATATCTACTCTTAACTTGGTGTTGAACCCACTAGCTTTTCGCCTTGCATATGTAAAATATGCAGATGACATGCTATGAATGCAAGACTCTTTTTCTTTCTTTCTTTTCAGATGCAGAGATGGTGTGCAAGAGTAAATAAGAAGCCTTTGATTTTGGTTTTTCCATTTTTTTTTCAAAATTGTATGTCCTATGTTACAACAAATTCAAGAGTTTTATAAGTGGTATTTTACATAAAATTTTCTCCATTTTTTACCCATCCTGTAATTTTTGCATAATATCGTAATTATTGTATAATATATACAAAAATACGTGAAAATATGTAAAAGTACGAGCTTTGGGTAAAGTATATATGTAATATATACGTGACCCTATACTTGGAGTGTTCTATGTCCTCAGAGCACGAAAAGTGAGGAAGAAGACATAGCTTGTGCTAAGCACAGGAGAGCCAAAAGAGCAAAAATGTATAGAAGTCGTCCTGCCCCCTATACTTAGGCTCTGGTAGCCTAAGTGTAGCAGGAGATCAAAAACACGGTGGACGAGGGCGAGAGGGGAAGTGGATGAATATATGTACAAGATGGGCATCGGTTCCCCTCTATACTTAGTCTCAGGTCAGCCTAAGTATAGGACTGGAGTGGTTTGAGGATCGATGTGATCAGGAGGATGTATAGTGAATGGACTCAGGGGACTCCCCCCCTATACTTAGGATCTGGTCATCCTAAGTATAGTCGTAGATAAAAATATATGAAGTGTGGGTGAGTGATTAGAATCGCGAGGGGGAGGGGGAGAATGTACAAGAGTGATGGGTATATACAAGGATCACGGTCTGAATCTTTCTAGATGCTGCTGATGGCAAGAGTTTACTGCTGCAAGGTCTCAGGCACAGCTCTATGTGTATCTGCTGACTCTGTCTCACGCATGAATGCAATCTCCTTGACATGGACTAATTGCTCATTGCGTTCGACGTCGTGCTTCAATTGTTGTCCATACACTAAGAATTTATGTGCATCATCTGTGAGATCTGAGATCTCAACACATCCACTATCATGCACAGTACGGACAATGAATGGGCTCGTCCACTTGGATTTCAGCTTGCCTTGGAAAACCTTCAGCCTTGCATTGAACAACCATACCTTCTATCCATGAACAAAGTCTTTCGTCTGATATATCTATCATACCAACGCTTAACTTTGTCCTTGTACAACAAACTGTTGTCATATGCTCGGTTTCTGACTTCCACAACCTCATTTAAATCCATGTCTCTCTGTTTTTGTCCTAGGTGTGTGTTCCAGTTGACCTTTTTAGTTGCCCATTCTGATTTGTGCATTAATTCCGCAGGCAAATGGCACAGCTTCCCGAATACTATCCTGAATGGGGAGGTTCCTAACAGTGTCTTGTAAGCTGTCCGATAAGCCCATAGGACTTGATCCAAGATCTGAGACCAATCCTTTCTGTCTGGGCAGACAAGATTTTGCAATATGTCTTTCATCTCCCTATTCGACACCTCAGCCATACCATTGGTCTGTGCGTGATAAGGACTAGCGACACGGTGTTCGATGCTGTAATCCTTCAAGAGCTTCTTCACATCACGGTTTACAAAGTGGGTACCCCCATCTGATATCAACATTTTGGGGATCACTAACCTAGATATGATATGATCTCTAATGAATTTACAAATAGTCCTGTTGTCTGCAGCTCGGGTTGGGATAGCCATTACCCACCTGGACAGATAGTCTACCGTAAGAAGGATGTACTCGAATACGTGGCTAACAGGGAATGTGCCTATGAAGTCGATGCCCCAAGCATCAAAGACATCACAACTTATGATAGGCTGCATTGGCATCTCGTCCTTGGAACCAACGGTTCCTCCCATTCTCTGGCATACTCGGCACGACTTCGCAAAGGTGATGGCATCAGGAAACAGTGTCGGCCAGTATAAGCCACACTGAAGTACCTTCCAGGCGATCCTCTTCCCGGAGTGGTGTCCTCCTGTCTCCAGACTGTGGCATAAAGAAAGGACACTCTAGTATTCCTCTTGAGGAATACACCGTCTCCAGACACAATCTGGTCCTTCAAAAAAAAGGATCGGATCCTCCAAGTAGTAATGTCTAGAATCTGACTTCAGTCGGTCTATGAGGCTCTTGGGCTAATCTTCGGGAACCTTCTTGGAGACAAGATAATTCACGATATTGGCATACCATGGGAGTGAGTCGACAACAAAAATCGACTAGTCAGGGATGGAATCTCGAATCGGTGAATCCTCAGAAGCATTAAGATCCTTGAGACAGGAGAGGTGATCAGCCACTACATTCTTCTTTCCAGGTTTATCACGAATGTCCAAATCAAACTCCTGGATAAGAAGAATCCACCTAAGAAGACGCGCTTTCACATCCTTCATTTCTATTAAATAATGTAGAATTGTGTGTTCTGTAAACACAATTACCTTGGATCCGATTAAGTGAGATCTGAATTTGTCCAAGGCAAACACTACCACAAACATCTCCTTTTCCGTAACTGTATAGTTATGCTGAGCAGTATCAAGCACTTTGCTTGCATATTGTTTGGCAAACGGGACGCCATCCCTCCTCTGTCCTAACACAACCCCTACAACAAAATCTGATGTGTCCATCGTGATCTCGAAAGGCAAAGACCAATCTTGGGCTTGTAGGATCGGGGCATCCATGATCATTCCTTGTAATAGCTTAAAGGCCTCGAGACATTTGTGATTAACAATGAACTTTTTTTCCTTGCCTAAAAGCTCAGTTAGCGGTCGGGCAATCTTAGAAAAATCCTTGATAAATCTTCGATAAAATCCGACAAGCTTGAGGAAAGACCACAATTGTTTTACGTTCGTTGGTGGCTGGTGTCGTCTGGTCACATTCACCCTGGTAGGGTCAACCTCCATTCCTCTTTTGGAGATGACATGCCCCAACACAATGCCCTCCGTCACCATGAAGTGACTTTTCTCCTAGGAGAGCATCAGATTGACCTCACAATATTGTTTGAGGAGTCGGTCCAGATTACTAAGACAGGAATCGAAGAAATCACCGTGGACTGAGAAGTCATCCATGAAGACTTCCAAGAATTCACCGACCATTTCAGCGAATACATCAATCATGCACCTTTGAAAAGTACCAGGAGCATTGCATAACCCGAAGGGCATGCGCCTCAAAGCATAGGTACCAAAGGGGCATGTGAACTTGGTCTTTTCCTGGTCCTCTAGAGCTATGGCTACTTGATTGTAGCCCAAGTACCCATCAAAGAAGTAGAAGATTTCTTTCCCCGCTAATCTCTTCAGGATCAGATCAATGAATGGTAGGGGGAAATGATCCTTTTTCATCGCAGCATTCAAATGTCTGTAATCCACATAGACGTGCCACGACATGGGTACTAGCGTCACGATTTCCTCTCCGTCTTCAATGGTGGTTGTCTGAATTCCCGATTTTTTTTGGGACAACATGGATTGGGGCCACCATTAGGAGTCGGAGATGGGATAAATAAAACCCACGTTGCACCATTTCTCTACCTCTCGTAAATTTGGATTCAACCGACGTTGGCATTCACGAGAGGGTTTAGCCTCACTCTCCAAGTAGATATGGTGCGAACACAGAGCGGGATTTATCTCATGGAGATCGAAGATGCTCTAGCCTATTGCCTTGCAGTTTTTCTCCAGGATCTCTAGCAAGCGAGAGTCCTGCTCTTTGGTCAATCGCGAGATGATGATGACCAGATACTTCTTCTCTTGTCCCGAAAGGAAGGCAGACTTAAGTGTTGTAGGTAAGGGTTTGAGCTCAGGTAGTGTGTGATCATCGAGGAAGTCTGGCTCAATCGAATCTGGTTCAGTTCTGGTAGTGGCTGGATCTGTCCATAAAATTGCTGCTGCCAACTCATTTCTTTATGGAGTCAGATCATCAAATAATCGGCAAAAGCCACGTCCGACTCATCATCCTCATCGTTTGATTGTCCTAAAAAGGGAAGGACTGACAGGCCTAGCGGGGCCTCTAAGTCGTTGAAGATGTAGGGGGATGCATATTTTGTACTATCTTTGTTTCTAAGGACCCCGCAAACTGACTCAAGCACAAGATCTTCTCCGGAGGAGAGGGACTCATCGTTGCTGGTTGGGTTCTGTCTCCATGGCCCAACTGTGTCTACATGAATGCAATCTGCGTCGGACGAAGAGTACTCGGTGCTGGATTCTGAATCCGGTCTCTGCCATCTGGTCTGCTTCACATCAAGTTCCTCATCTCCTCCTGCAGTTTAGAACTCGATTTTCCCAATCTTATAATAAAATAAGGCCCCTGTTGTTATGAGGAAGGGCCTTCCTAATATGATCTAGGAATCTCTCTAATTACGAGGGGTTTCCATATCAAGGACGATAATGTCCACCATGTACTCCTGACCCTCGACTTTAATGACAACCTTTCTCAATTCTCCTTGGGACCTCTTGGTTGATTTATCTAAAACTAAAGTAGTGCTCTGGATTTCCTAATAGGTCCGAGATTAAGCCACTCATAGAGGGTTGTAGGCATTAAGTTAATTGAGGTTCTGTTTTCAAGGAGAGTGTGTGCAAATGCAGTGTCATCGACATGACTGACCAAATAATGTGCACCTATGTCTCTTCATTTCCTTGAAAACGAATTCTTTATTGCGCAGGTTGTGGCTACAGACAGAACGTGTTTCTCAACACGACTTTTGGTCTTCCTGCTGACCCCAGTAGGTGTGCATCTCACGTTAAGGTATTTCTGAAATGCAGATGTCATCTCCACATACTTATCGAAGGGGATTGTGACCTTGATGTGTTTATTGCAAAACTCTGCCATCTCTGGGTCATCATTTTGTATTTTTTTAGTTTTCTTCTTTCCACCATTAAGAGCTCAGGGGAAAGGGATTATTTATGCTAACTCAGATTTCGAAACTAAAAGATTTTCCTTTAAACTAGGAACTGAGTATGTACATGACTCTTAAACTGAGACTGACTCAGACTATGATGAAGAGAAAATTTCTGCGGCAAAACCAGTGATGCATTATCCGCGAATGCTTGGACATCCTCCTCTGATGGAGGTGTGAGCTCTTCATCGGTTCTGCTGGACTCACTGCTGACACGGTTCTCCTGCTTCTTGGAGGACTTAGATGTCCTTTTTTTCTATCGGTGGGGGTGGTGGTGCTGCACCTCTGCCTCCATGTTCTCCTCAGGTAGAGACTTAGCGGCTTCTTCCTCCTGTGCCCGTGCTCGATCAGGTACAATCACGATCCTTCCACTCCTGAGGGATATATGATTGACATTATCGGACGTAAGGATCTCATGTTCAGATAAAGAATTATCTGAATAGTATACCTGATCTCGTGGTTGGTTCTGGACTTAATTCAAGCTATTCGAATTGGCCTGAACCTGAGCGGGAATTGGGGTCTTTGGTGCCATCTGCTGGTCCTGGGTATGAGAGACATGATTCAGATAGGTTCTCATATCCAGATAGTCATTATGGATTTGTTGGACCCTATCAGTTAGGGTTTGGATCGCCAAGGTGAGGGACTTCAATTCTCTAGTGAGATGGTTCTATTGATGTTGACTCGCAGATGAGTTCCTATATTGGCCCTACTGGCCATTCCGATACTGCTGTTGATGATGGAACGACAGTGGAGGTCCCTGCTGGCCAGAGTGGAAAGTGTGTTGCTGCTGAGGCCGGTATCCTTGTCGTGGCCGGGACTATATGAAGCACGGTGCGGGGACGGAGCTGGTTTCTTGGTAAGCTAGTGAAGGTCGGTGAGTTGACCGTTCCCCATCCTCGACTATCTGCCAACGAGTTCATGGATGTAGCACAACCTATTGATCTCGAACACTTGTAGAGGCTCCTCGTATCCTGTCTCTACTTGTGGGGGTAAGTGTTGCTCTTGCTGTGTGTAGGTCTGCTCTTTTACCATGCTACTCTGAGGCCCGAGTGCCAGTTCCTGTACAAGATGAACTCGATGTACAGGTACATGTGGTGTAGAAGGGGCATGTAGCTGTATCTTGGCTACCCTCTCAGTAAGTTCCTCCACTTGTTTCGGCAATCGCGAGAGTGACTTAAGGTCAATGACCCTCTTGTGAATCTGCTAGACCATGGTTAACTTGTTTGCTAGCATTCCCATGCTGGCAATGAGGTCCTTTGTCAGATCCGCTACAATCCTCCTAGTTGTCTCGTTGGATAAGATTGAGGGAGACAACTGATAGGCCCTGGTGGCCTGTAGCCTGCCTGTTTCCGCTATCTGCTCTAGGATTTTCCATACAACATTCTCATTTTTGTTCAGATAGCTTCCTCCACAGGTGGTACTTACTAACCCCTGCATCTCCCCGGTCATGCCACAGAACAAGGTCTGGACTAAGATTGCTTTTAAAATTCCATGGCAAGGGCACTTCTGAATTAGGTCATTAAACCTATCTCATGCTTCATGGAATGGTTCATATGTCCCTGGGAGAAACTCGGAATCTTTGTTCTCATTTGATTAGTCCTACTGAGCGGGTGGAACTTTTTCGAGAAAAGGTCCTTGAACTGCATCCAGGTTGTACATCTCACCCCGAGATTTTTCAACCAATGCGTTGCCTTATCTCCTAAGGCAAACAAGGTAGCCTTCAGCCTGATATAATATTGCCCAACCCTAGGGTGACTAAGGTTGTTGCAAACCATCTCAAAGTATATGAGTAAGGCATATGGTTCTTTGTTTATATTTCCATTAAACTTTGATAGCAAGCTCTGAAAGTGGGGCTTCAGCTCAAACACTTCAGGAGGAACCGCTGGGACCAACCAACTACGCATCTCATTTTCTGCTGGATTGTAAGCATCTACCATGGGTCGATCGATTCCTCCTACTGTAATAATCGGTCCCATCCTTGCAGTAAGATCCACATTATGTTGTTCGGTTGTAGCGAGGTGAGCAAGAATTTGCTGAATTGGGTCATCTCTTTGTTCCTCCTCATTCGGGGGTCGCTTAGGTGGCATCTTGTCCTCTAGCCCTGGGGTTGGAAAATGGACTTGGTTAGAGGAGGAATCAAGGAAGGGATTCTTACCGAGGCATTGGTATTCCTCGATGAGATCAGAGGAGAGAAAAGGGTTGGTTTGAGAGTAACAACCCTGGGGTTGAGGGATCCAAAACTCAAGAGGGTCATTAGTTCGGGTTGGCTCAAGTTGCACTTGGACCGGTGAAGATGAGCTTTGTGGGGGGCCTAAGGAAAGATTGGAAAATTAGGAGTGGATGTCCCCCCAGTCAGTCATCTTGGATGGCAAGAAGAAGATTCAGGAGTTCTAAGATGAAGATAGGATTTTACTCCTACCTCAAGCAAGCAATTGAATCCAAAACCTATATTTTCACACTCAACACGGTGAAGGACTCGTAAACCGAGTCCAATTAATCTGGTTGATTTTAAGTGTGAATTTATAAAACAAATAGCAAAGGTTACGTGGCCTATAGGGGAGTCGGCTAAAAAGCTGGATGCGTCTCCCCTGTTTAAACTAACGCCTTAGATACCAACGCCCTTCCATTCTTCGCTCCTATCCCAAGGTGACGGATTCAAAGACCTACCCATATCTACCTGCAAGCAGACGAAGGCTGACAAGGCTGGAACTTCACCCCGGGCGGTTACTAGCAACTTGTCACGAAGTACTGCAGGTTCACCCCTAACTACCTGCGAACAGGCAGAGGTTACTTGGTAGTCAGTGAACCTGAACAATTCAACTCGTGATATTTGCTAGGATTAGTCGGTACGTTATATGGAAGGCGGGGATTTGGACTCTGCCTTCAGATGTTAACACACACTCAAGTACTCTCACTCAGCCTGAAAACAAGGTCGAGGTTAATCTCTCGCAAGCAAGATTTCTGATTTTATTGATTTTTTGGTCAATTTTGTTAAGCAGTCCCGATTTTAAGTTACGTTATCACTGAATTAGTCCAACCACAAATAACACCAATCATCCAGTCCCAATTTCCTTTTTACCTAAGTTTGAAAAAAACAAGAGAAAGGAGTCGAGAGAAGCTGATGCACGATAAATTAATGATGCTATTCTAAGTTAAGAAGACTTAGAGTGATCCCTTCGCTTTTATGCAGGATGCAGAACAAAATTGAAAACTTTTTACACTATATGCAAATGCAGACAATAAAATCCGCTCCTAGACAGGTAGCTCTATTAACGAGTGAATCACCGATTAAATTTGACTAGATCTGCGGTCTAAGTACGTCTTTTAGGTGCGATGTGTGGTCCTAAAAGAATTACGAGCACAAGCAAATCCTATAGTGGCTCGAGGATACTCTAGTGCAAGCCTAATCTAAAAAGAAATCCACACAACACATGGGGACACGTTTCCACTATTTTTACACATGCGAGAACCCAAACGGGAACCGTTGGATAGAATGCAAAAATAATGAATAACAAAATTTTACAAGCCCTCACAATCACTCAAAAAGTTCGAAATGCAAACTCCTTGAAACGCCTTCGACTCCTCGTGTTTCTCGCACAAAAACAAATTGAGGTCAGATAAAGGATGACACAAAATACTAAAAATTAAATGACATAAAAATTTTAACAAGAGAACCAGGAATCAGACTACCTGGGGAAGAAAATCCAGACACTAAAAAATTCTTTAGAAATTAACCTAAATCATTCCTCCCAAGCAACGACGCCATTTCAAAAGTCTGAGTTTACCCTTGTTAATTCAATAAAATTACTGATTGAAATAAATATCGTGTCATTCGTTGTAGTCAAGTAAAAACGGACTGATCAAAAACCACTTTAATTAATGTTCAATTAATTCCTAGCGACAAATTTATTTTACTTGGGTAAGCTCAAGGTCGAACTCAAGGTGGAAGCTTTCTCCTTCGGTTAATTTTAAGTTAATTCCAGTGTCAGATTTTCTGAAGAATATTTTTTATATTTTTATAATTTTTTATGAAATTTAAAAGAAAGATAATGCAATTTACAACCAAATTTTAAGGTTAAATTCAAATGATGGTCAAGTTAAGTCCAAAAATTATGAAACTTGGCCAGAATATGAAATCAATGAAATTAAGCTTCTGTAATTTTTTTAGATTTTTTAAACTATAATTGCATTTACTATGTATTAAATATGAATGCAGAATGATTTTTGCTAAATTAGTTTTAATAAATACCAAATTAAATTATTTTCAAAAACTAAAATTATCCTAGATGACTCTATGTGAGAAGATTCCAAGAAAATTGTTAAACTATAAAAATAATTAATTTTGGACCTATTAAAAATCAATACAGAAAAACATAAATTAATTTATTATGGCCTCGGAATACGTGCAAATGTTATGATTTTTGGATAATGTAGAAATAATTAAACTATACCTACTATGACCTTTTGGAGATTTTTGGAGCAGCAAATAATATAATAAGCAATTAACAATGAAGAGTGGACAAAATATGCTAATTTACACCAAAATAATTATATTAAATAGAATCTTGCTCCTAAAAATTCAACAAGCATCAACAAAGATAAAGCATAATATATTCTACATGATGCAATTTTTGGAATTAAAAATGAGGCTAAATGAATGCCTAAATATGCGTGTAAACATAGGAATGTAAATGCACTATAGAAATAAAATTGCTAGAAATGACATATGGTGACAGGGACGTTTATGCAATTACCTATATGACAGAAGGTATGGACGCAAATATTCCAATGAAGAAGTGCCTTGCACGTGACTTCAGAAGGTTAGGTATGTACGTACTATGATGGAACTCTAAGGGTCGTTCTGTTATTTCTCCACCAAGGATGATGATGTAATTTGTCCAAATACGTGAGTATCATGCACGTAAGGAGAGGAAGCCTTCTTCCTCCTCCATAATAAGACCTTTGACGGGTGCACTGATGGAGATGCCGATGCTCGTGGCTTCATGTCAGGAAGACGGAGAAGCGGAGTCTGCAGCTCCTCGCCACGTTATTGATGTTTCACGCACGAAGGAGCTCGTATGCACCAGGACATTTAAAGATGATCAGCTGGGAGGAGGTCCGTGCGACGTGGCTCGGGAGGAGGCGCTGCTGGGGTGAAGCACCGTTGGCACAGCCGTTCGCGGGCGGTGGTGGAATGTGGGATGCACCTTGTGGGCGATGCGTCTGACGGAGGTGTGCGCCCGCTGGCGCGGCGGCTTGCCACCCTCTAGTGGGTGTGCACGGAGGCCGCACTGCGGGGCACAGTAGCTACAAGGAGGTGGACGACCGGGAGAGGTGACAAGGGCCATCTTGCGCGATGCGTCTGGCTGAGCGAAGGGGGGGAAGTTCAGGAACCGAAGGTGAGGCATGTTGGAGTTGAAGTCGTGGGGCGGTGGCGATGTTGACAGTCCTAGCCGAAGAAGTTAGTAGGCGACACATGCCCAACGGGGAGGCATGTTGGAGAGGGTTCCAAGAGGTGACGGCCAATGGCGGAATTGCCCGCGAAGGCAGGCGAGCGGAGGCGCTAGGTAGAACAGAGAGGGAGAGAGACTGAGAGAGAACGTGGGGGGGGGGGACGGGAAAAAAACAAGGGATTTCACTATATCCCCTGTTTTGCATGCATTTGTTTAGCGGACCTAAATTTTCAATTAATTGATTGATAAAAGCTCTCAAAAAACTTTAGTAAAAATCATTGTTGCGTTCGCAACATGTGATTTATCCGTGAAACTGCAAAAAATTTTTAGATTTGGAGCATGGATGAGGATGAAATTAAGAGAGAGGGAATGGAGGATGTAGAAGAATATAGCAGAGAATAATGGAGAAAGAGGATGGAAGAGGAAAAGTGTATACCTGGATGGTGGATTAGATGCCTTGGGAAGAAGGTGCATAGCAGAGCACCTCAAATCTTTGCTCAAAGTTCGGCAGCCTGAGCTTAGCAGCTGCGAGGATGGCGGCTACGACAGGAGATGAGGAACCTCTTGGATCTCATCCGTGAGAAAAAATTGGATTTCCCATAGACACTCTAGGGAAATCTCAACTTCACACAAGATTTGGCGGATGGGAATGAATGAAAGAGGAGACGAGAATATAAAGAGGAGGAGGAGGAAGTTGGAAAAGAGATGGAGAAAGTGGAGGAGTGGGGTCATGACTTGCGGGAGAAATGGATTGGAGGCGAGTAGGGTGATGGTGTGGCGCACGTAGTCGGCAGAAGAGGGAGATCGAGAGGGCAGGTACATAAGGTGGTGGGCTGCAGCCTCTCCCTCAAGAAACGGGAGGTTGAGGAAAGAGTTTAGAGAGAGAGAGAGAGAAGAGAAGAGACTGGGACGTAGATGAAATACCCCTTCATCCGACACCCCAGGATGAAGGAGCTAAATGGGATAGGTAGGGGAAGGAGGAGGCGACATGTGGCGTCTCCAGGAGCTGCCACGTGTCACTCTTGGAAAAATCGAAATTAAAAAGAAAAATAAAAAAGAAATATCAAAATAGGTTAAACCAAAAATTGGTCAACATCAAAGTAGCTCGCCTCGACGAGATCTACAACTTTCATGAAGGACCGAAAATCCAATGAGATCGTATGCACAAAGCGTATTTTTTGATGGTATCTTATAGGTATAAAATACCGTATTTTTGCATTTTGCAATTTGTTTAATTTTTAAATAAGAGAGAAACTACGAAATGAATATTTACAATTTAATCTTTTTGGATTTTTAATATTTAATAAAATTAAAGGATAAAATACATGGGTAAAACGGTCAATATATACAATATACAATAGGGACCAAAACTCAAGTTTTACATACGATCTCCGATTTTAATGACATTAGTCTTCTTTTGAAGATCTCTGAATGTCTATTACTTTAAAAGTGAGTAGATCTAAATCGGACTTTGTATGTGAGAGATGTGCGCATTTTAAGGCTCCTAACTTCAAACTTGGATTGGGGTTTTATTGGTCAATTTTACAAGTTGGTATTTTTTTGATATTTTTCTTTAATTAGTGTTAGTAATATATACACTATGGAGTTGATTTTATTGTATTTGGAGTTATTATAAAATATATACAACTATGGTATTTGCTGGTGATTTTTACAAGTGAAATTGGCTTCTTATTAATGCAAATATGAATGCTAAAATGCATATATTATTTATGCATGCATGAATGCTAATTATGCAATATAAGTGGAAATATGCATCTAATTACTTGGGAACAAAGCTCTATTTTCAAACTTTATAGTGATGAGTCACATATTCATCACCCATCTCCCTTTATTTTTTACTCTGTCAATCTTTAACCTACCTTCAATCCAAAACCACCATCTTCTACCTGGATAACCTACCATTCACGTCCAATCTTCATCACTACCTAACCACCCTCCATCATCTCTATATAATTTCATGAATTTCATTTGTTCTAACTAACTCTTCTACTCTAGAAATAACCGACCGACCTACTCAACTTGCTCCTTGATCTTTGCCCAACTGTGGTGGTGAAAGAACCAGGGGATAGCCATGCATGGAAGAGGGTCCATCGGAAGAGGGTTCCATGGCACCACTCGCCTTGCATCACCACCGTACATGACGTTCAGCTCCGACAAATACTAACCATTGTAGCTATAACCCCAGTCATATGCTCTAAACTTCCTAGGTATTCTTCCATTACCTATCCTTTTTCCATTTATGGTTGTACCTGATTAGTGTAGTCAATCACGTTATTAGGTTAACTAATAATCCACCTTCAATTCACGATCAAAATCCATTATCTATTTATCCTAAATCCCCTCAATTTCACATCTACAAACCATCTTCTCTAGCCCTATTTGTGCTTCTACAAGAACCATTATCTCCTAAGAAGGCCCTCCAGATTTGTAACCCTAGCCGAACTTCGCCACCTTCCTTCCTCACCACCTCCCTACTAAAATTGAGCTCGAAGGGGGAGGAGTTCCCTTCTGGCCTTGCCAGAGTCACTGTAATTGCTCCCAGCCATCACCCACCACCATCGATTGTTAATCGAATCTAAATCACATTTCCCTTCCTCTAATTTAAAGAAGAACACCAAGATACTCATATCGCATAGTTAGCTGATAATGGTATAAACCAAAGGACTAGATCGCATCGTAAGTCATAATCACACCCATATACATCCAATCAGTGAAAATTACGTAAAGAAGCATGCGTAAGTTTCTAGAATTCAAGCCCGCATAAGTTTCTAAAATTCAAGACCACACTTGATATTTTCATATTTACATTTAGGTCCCCACATAGGGACCTAAAACATAACATTTTTTCTTACAAATAGGTCTCTGACCCGGGACCTATTTGAGAAACTTCATATATTTCTTCACATTTGTACCCATAGACTATAGGAATATTTTGGGACATGTAAAGACATCATTTTTTGTTCTTTTTCTTAGGGTGGTTGGATAACAAACTTATATTTGTTTTGAGTTAAGTTTCAAAGGATTTTATCACATACTCATTGAGAATTTCTTCTTCGATTTTTAACTCTATTTTGATTTTTTTGAGTGTTCTTTAAGGTCGATGCTTGAGTTATCTCAAAGTCATCTATTATATAGTATCACATATATGTTATACCATTTATATACTATATTGTAGATTACATATTTGAAATTTAATCATATTGAAAAATTAAGTAAAAACTTGAAAAAAAAACAAAACAAATAAAAAATGAAAAAAATAACAACAAAAAGAATTCATTGATAAATAAATATCACAAAAATATTTTCTTCCTCTAAAATCTGAGTATAATTTTCTTCCTCTTTGTGTTTGATGCAGGGATACTTATATAAATAATTAGTGAAATAAAATAGGAGAGTGTCGCTTATTTCCTCATTTTATTCTTCTCTCTCATATGTTATTCATTTTGTTTGACAAATTGAGTCTTTATCCTACAGTTCACTACAACGGATACATTTTAACTACGAGTTAAAACTAGTTATCACTACTATGTCTAATGCAGTCGAGATCGAGGTGATGTGATGTGAAGTTTTGACAAGTCACGAGCATCTGGAGTCGATGGTGGCAGATGAGTGGCGAAGGTGAAGTGGAGTACCTCGTTTCTCCTAGTGGTGGCATTTACTGGAGCTGAGGGTAGGTGCTACAGTTGGCGGTCATGTTAGCATGAGGTGGTGAAGTACAAGGGTTATCAGTGACACACGGGGATACTCGAAGGTGATGAGTGTGATGGTGTGAGTTAGGGAAGGTGAAACAGAGGGTGCGTTGGTGAAGCCAACGAGGTTGATGATTGGTGAAGGAAGGTGGTGTGAGCGGCGGAGAAATATCCAAGGTTGGTATCGAGCTAGTGGGTTCTCTCTGATAGTTGTCGTAGGTTTGAGAATCTCGTTCGTCATGGCCTTGAACCGCTCCAATGAGAGGGAGCAGTAAAACTTGGGCGGAACCTCGAGGAGGACTGCATCAAGAAGGGATTCTCCCTCCTTGGTTCTTACTGTGAGCTAAGGATGAGATCCTCGAGGGTCGGTGGCACAGTAGATGCGACTAAGGGGTTGTGCTACTCTAATCGAGGGCATAACATAATCTCAAAAATTAAGGCGATGATCAAGCGAGGTAGGAGATGATGATTTGGGTTGGTACTGGGATGGATCTATGTCCATCGATGGTGAAAATCGAGGTGGATGTAAGGGAGAGTGGGAGTGAAGGTTATGGTGACTAGAGATGGTGAAAAGGAGGGAGAAGGCGGTGCTATGATGCATCCCAACAGTGAGGTGAGTCGTGAGCGAGCTGAGGATGAGCTCGTCTATGACAGCAGAGGGGGAGGAGAAGGTCGAAGTCGTGATGAATGACAAGGTGGTGGTTAGCAAAGAGGTTGATGCTAAAGATAAAAAGATAGGAAAATGAATCAAGGGAAGGATAAGAAGGATGAAGAGAAAGAAAAAAGATGAGATGAGTTTGATTACCTAGGGGGTCACTTGTGCTTTCCAATATTAGAATAACCTGACAATTGTCTCCTCGAATTGCTCTTGCAAGAGGAAGCCTTGAATATTGAGCAACACCTCGAGGTGGTCTGCATTAAGGAGTAACGTTGCTCCTTGGATCTCACATAAACTAGATGAGCTCATCGTTGTTGTAATAAGGAGGTGGACTGCTATCATCAGCACATTTTGGACTCGAGGCTCCTGATATCTTGATTGGAGTATCGATGGCATGGAGGGGTGGCGATGCCCTTTTATTGATAGTTGGTTAGAGGCCGAGATGGACGGAGATCGTGGGAGGAGTGGCAACAGAGAAGGAAAGGCGGGGCATGCGTTTCTTTATGGTGCGCATGGAGATGGGAGGGGCGATGGTTCGTGGGCGCTCAGAGATCCTGGCCACCACACAAGGAGGGTAGGTGGTGGAAAAGAGGATGTGGGTGCCACCGTAGGAGACGAGGGCCATTGAGATTGATGGGGGCCACGTGGCATGTTGAGGAGCTGCCACATGGTAGGAAATAAAAAAAATTAAAATTTAAAAAAATTAAAATTAAAATAGAGAAACTAATTTAAACTATATTAAAAATAATAAAATAAAAAATAAGGATAAATTAAAAGGATGTGACACAAGGTGGCTCCAAGAGAAACCTCGTGTCACTCCCAAGAAATTCAGAAATTAAATCAAAAGAATTATCAATAAAAAATAGAAAATGAGGACAAATTTAAAATATTTTACATGAATGTTGTTCATCTCGATGAGTCTTCAATTTTTGTAAGGAGGCCAAAACCAAAAGAAATCATTTACACAAAAAATATTTTTGGTGGTACTCTATAGATATAAGATATCGTATTTTTGTGTTTTACATTTTTTGTCATTTTTAAATATGGTAGAAAAAAAGTAAACCAGATAAAATATCAAATTAATATTTACACTTAATCTAACTTTTTGGTATTTTTTATGATCAGGAAAATAAATAAAAATAAAATAAGAGGGACATACATACTGATTATGTATACAGACTCAGATTGATTTATTTTCTTTGATATTTGCTTAAATTTTTATTTATATTTTACACAATTTTTTCAAAACATAAATCAAAAAATTAAATTCAAAAGAAAAAAATAAAAAAGACATATTTTTGTATATAAAGTAATAAGGTCAAATTAGACAATATAGAGAATATACAATGAGGTCTCAAAACCCAAGTTTCACATATGAACAATTCCTTTGAATTCATCTTGTTTTGTAGATAATTGAGTATACATTAATTAAAAAGTGGATGGGAGTTCATAGGAGATGATAAGAGAGAGAGAGATATTCACATTTACAACTTTTTATCTCAAAACTAGGGTTTGGGTTTTATTGGAAGAATACAAAGGTTAGCATTTTTTGTATTTTTTATTAGTGTTAGTAATATGTAGACAACAAAGATTTTTTGTGATTTGGAGTTAGTAAAAAATAATAAAATATCAAGAAAGATATGGTATCATACATGAGATATTGTACAAGATTTTTGACTTGTTATTTAATGCTATTTTACATGCTAAAATGTGTATCTTATTTACATATGCATGAAGGATAATAATGTAAATAAATGAATAAATGCTTAACTACTCTGTAACGGAGCTTTATTTTCATCTTTCAAAAGGGTGAATCACATATTCATCAAAATACATATCTAAATATTTTATAAATAATTAAACTATTGTATAATGAAATCTATAATACAAAATAAAAATAAAATACGTAATACATAGGTATTTATACCTATAATTATACTTGTAAAAATTAACACATGATAAATAATTCGATAAAAATAAATAACAATAACCTAAATATAATACTTAAAATAAGAAATAAATTTCATGCTTTCAGGAAAAATCATTAAAATTAATTGATATTTTATTTCTCTTTTATTTCTATCTTTATGTTTCTTTTGTCTTGTAACATCCTACGCAGACCTATGAGTGGTGAGTCTGAGTTGACCTTAGTTAACTCCTTTATCACCCTAGACTATAGCATGTCAGATGCTGACCCCGCCTCTTTACTCAATTTTAGCATTGATTTTGATCATATTGCGTCACCCATTTCATGAAAATTCCGCTTTGATTCTTGCTTTTACAGACTAGACCAAATCATTAGTTAGTCTTGCATGAATACTCACAGAAACCATTGGTCTTTGGAGATCCTATGTCAATACTATAAACCTTAATCCCTCTTGATCTATTTTGACCCTTTAGATCTATGCTCAGAGTATCCTCTCTGATGGAGAGTAATCCCCATAGATTCACAATGAGGAGGAGGTGGTTCAGAGCAGATTCAACCCTCACCGGAGAAGCTCTATGAGATCTCTGTTCATGGTTACATCAAGCAGATGAGCATTTAATTTCATTACATTTTCAATTCTTAGGAGTAGCAGTAAAATAGTCATGACTTTTATTTCATATAATGTTATCTATTTCTGCATAGAAAATACAAAATATAGTTCATTGGAGCTCCGAGTGCCGATTGTTGTTGCCACTTTTCTCGAGTGTTGACCGACTATCACATCACCCCATACTTTGACCACTCCATCTTCTTTCACCCAGATCCATTTCCACTCCACATATAGCTAAGATATGGGAGATCAATGCTCCTCCTCTGCCTCTCGCCACAACACTTATATTGCATCCATTCTACCATCTTTTTAGGCAGATAAAGGGCCGAGGACCTTCGCCCTCAACCTACAATTTTTCTTAAGTAGGAACCACGAAGGAAACCTTTTGGGGCTTGATTGATCCATGGACAGAAGCTCCAGGCCCCTAAACATCATCCAGCTTCCAGACCTCCATCGCTAACGTTTGGATCTATCTATGACCTCAAGTTAGTGCAGAATCACCCAAGGAGCATTTTGTGCCATCCAGCAACCCAAGAGATATTTGAGATCAAGAGTTTTACCTTATCGAACCTTGTCCAATCGAGCCTTCTTCTTTAATCTTCTAGACCACTTAAAAGCATTAGATTAAGAACAAGTACCAGGTAGAGAAGGGGTCGTTCGATCAAAAGCCAAGTGACCGTCGGATTAGAGAATGAGATCTAATCTCTATCCTCCATATACGAAATGTCATCGGTTGTCCTACACGCACCACATGGATAAGTGGCATGCCATTAGTCGTCTTCTAGTGCCTAGTTGTTGGTAGGGAATTCTAGTGTTTTAATTTAATGAATTAATTATAGTGCCGTTGCAACCCTAGAAATCCATCAACAAAAATTTATTGAACTCTCAAGAAAAAATAAAATGATAAGACATGCAAAATTAGTTTTGCTATTTAATTTATCTGTATAACGTATATGATCGAACTCAGAGAATCTACAAAATATTGAGGGTTACTCATATCAATGAAAAATAACGAAATAAAAGAGGAATTCTATGTACACTACACTCGGTTAGTGTGAAATTTATCTTTTATTTTTTATGAATTTTTGATTTTTATATTTTTTATGTTTTTAGATATTATAAATTTTAAAAAATTTTAAGTTATGCGCGTGTTTTTAATTTTTGAAAATAAAATAAAATAAAAATAATTAAAATAAAAAGATAGAACTAGGAAAAAGGCAACTTTTTGAATTTTTAAAATGAAGAGAAAAAGACAAAATCTAAAATAAACTTATTTTTTTGGTATTGAAATTTTTATAATATTTTTATGATTTTTCTAGGATTTTTTAAATTTTCTTGTGTTTTCAAATAAGTCAAAAACATGAAATAATGTAAATAGAAAACAATGGCAATGTCTTTCGATTTTAAAAATAGAAAATGAGAATAAAAGCTAAGGAAACATGCACAATCAGAGAGATTATTTTTTTGTAAATCTTTTTGGATTCTATGTGATTTGAAATGACTTTTTAAGTGTTTTCTAATTTTTCCCTATTTGTTGGTTTTTATGCAAAATTAGTTAATGAAAACTGGTCAGAAAATAAATTAAAACAAAATAAACAAACATGATTTTTTATGTTTTATGGAAAAGATTTTATTTTATTTTACTAATTTTGTAAAGCAAAGAGGTGCAATTGTTGGACTTTTTTAATTATTAAAAATGATAAAATTGATTAAAATGCAA
This sequence comes from Ottelia alismoides, assembly GCA_037367405.1. Lineage (NCBI taxonomy): Eukaryota > Viridiplantae > Streptophyta > Magnoliopsida > Alismatales > Hydrocharitaceae > Ottelia > Ottelia alismoides. The sequence goes on from JAZKJV010008677.1 coordinate 805,400, forward strand.
AATGAAATTTAGAAGGACTAAATGAGATTAGTAGGAGGTTACGTTATTTTTTAGATTTTTTAATGATGTTTGGCTATTTATAACACTAAATTAACATGCAAAATATTGCAAATGCATAGGGGTATCGATGTAACGTAAAGTAACTTCGGGACTAAATTGATGACAAATAAAAATATAGAGGGGCCCTAGATGCAATTTACCCGAAAAGGAGTGTGCAATCTTATGTGAATCACGCTGGCACAGATATCTTTGCAATTATTTTATTTTTTAGGCCAATGAATAACATAAAACATAAAGGACATTTATTGCAATTTTTCTAAAGATAAATGTTTATAAAGTATATTGGACTAAAATGCAATTAAAATATGTCAAAGGGAGAAAAATGCAAATTTTAAGAGAACAAAAGTTTGACACACATCTCGAGGTGACTTATTTACAAATCTAATAATATGCAAGATACCCTTAATCCATGTGGCACATTGAATGGTAGAGATGTGATGACTCTCTGATACGATTGTTGAGGATGAAGCATTCTCGACTGACGAGGATCTAATTTGGAGGCACTGATCAATGAAGTAAAATAGGGCATAATTGGATGGTCATGATTTAATCTAGGACCAACATTTTTGATCTCACAAATCTGGATCTATCTGGATGAACACAGAAGAAGAGTTGCTCCAGTAAACTTCAACCGAATAGAATTCACACGATTTCCATCCATGTTGGCGTCAGATTGGTGCTACTGCTCCCCGTGATGACTCCACATGTGCTGGTTATGGAGATTAGGTTTTATGATGCTTGAATATACAACCTCGAGAAATGGTTGAATTCAGCTGTTTCTGGACTTCTAGGTTTTGATCTAATGCTCCAACTCCACTCCAGCAATCTATAAATGAGTTATTCTTGCTCAGAAAAGATTTCGGCAGTGTTATTATCAACAACTAAGCATATATCCAGTGATGGATTTGACTTTAGGAGATAGCGATCGGAGCTTAGTGGAAGATCCATATTGAGGGTGAACTGGAGGTCTATATTGTGGAGGAAGGTGGAGAAAGTCGAAGTGAATATGGTCCAATGGTCGTAGTGTGAGTAAATAGGATACTATGGAACTCTGATCGGGCAAATCAAAGCTGGGAGATGGACAATCTGATTACAAGAAAATGGGAAATTAAATGCAGAAATAAAGGCAAAATTGAAATGAAAATTACCTAGGGTTACCTACGATGGAGAGGTAATGGTGATCGCCTCAATCTGTGGTGTAGAACAGAGAAGTGTGATGCCGTCGGCGGAGCTCCGATGATGTAGAAGGATCTCACTCCCAAGTGGACTCCTCGTGCTCCCAACTGTGGTGGATGATGCCTTGTCACAACACTTCTCCCCGGGGACCAACTTCGGGTGAGAAATTCAAGTGAAAGTAGAGCAACCCGCAACATGAGGAGGAGGGCATGTATGAATAGTAGTGGCTCCGGTGAGATTTTTAATTAAAAATTCCAGCGGAACGAGGTGAAATTGGTGGATCTAATGAGTCGATGATGGATGTTGTTAGCGATGAAATTTTGGCGAAGGAATAAGGTGGAGTTAATAAGTTACACATGCAGGAAAAATTCGAGAAGAGATGTTGGCGCGGATATGAACGTGGATTGTTGGTGGAATAAGGAGTTGACCAAGGTCAACGGAATTGGGTCCAACCAATTAGCAGTCCCATGTGAATGCCAGAGTACTCGTGTGCACCCTTATATGTAAAGTCAATAAGTTCGTGCTCCCTGTCATAGTCTCCATTATATGCTCCATGCTCTGGCATCTCCTCATGTGGATCATCGAAATGAGGTTGTTGTACCTTGACTAACTGAGGTTGGTCCTTTCTAATCCCATCTTGAGATGGATGGTATTTAAAATCTGACAGCTCCTCAAATCTCATCTTTATATCAGTCTGTCGATCTGCGATCTCAGTTTGCTATGCTAGAATCTAGTCCTGTTGGCCTCTCATAGTAGCTTGTTGGTGCTAGACATCGGTGAGAGCTGCCATAATGCACTCTAAATGGTCAATCATGTCTTGTGTAGCTCTGGACGTCATAGCTCTGCATGAGAACCATTATTGGTCATAAAAATTGTTGTTTGCATATACTATTATATATGCTCTTTCTCTTCTTGAATATAATATGAAAATTAATGAATTAGTGACATTAGTGGTTATAGAATTTGAATGTCATATTTCCCTTCACGTACTCAAGACAAGTAGAGAGACTATTGTTATCCAAGAACTTAATGCGATCGGAATTATAATATTGCAAATGTGTAAATCATACCACGACTCTGATACCAAACTGTGACATCCTCGGATCCAGACAACCGTTTACGCAACATTTGCACTATTATATTCACAAGTGATCGCATAAAGTTATTGAAAATCAGGGAAATTTTGTTTCTTGTTTCAATGACATTGACATTCAATATAACAATAACAAACCAACAATAATATGTGCCACCAACATTGTATTTCATTAATTTTTACATTTTTTAAAATGCATACAAAATAGATTGTACATATATCCCAAAATATTTAGAAAAGAGAAAAAAAAGCATTTACATTATGAATTGAACAAAAACTAACAAAAGTAAATGTATCATCTGGTATATGTATGGATGCCAGGAAACATCAACCAGTTACTACAATGCAAGCTCCTTGCCTACCAAAACATGCAAGGAACAAGAGGCATCAACGAGCATTGGTGCTTCCAAAAAATATTAAAATAAGCACGCATTTCATATATTCAAAAGAAATCAAGTACACATGTATTTATGAATTTAAAATCTACCACTACCTATGTAGAAAAAGGTTTTCAAATTATTCTGTATGTATTTTCCCTTGATTCCTTAATATCCCAATATTACCCATTTTCATATAGTAATAGAGGCTATATTGTTTTCTTGTCATTGAGATCAGGATATGGATCTTAATAACCTACTATCTGGAAAAGCTACTCTAGAAAAACCAGCCTGACTGATACGAGCTAACAAGATCGTACGAAAAATTGAAAATCAAGATTCCCCTGCATGGATATACTAAGACAGAGGAGTTAGTGGACTGGTCAAAAGTTGGGATCACAATGAGGTGCAAAAACACTATGAGCTTGCGTAAAAACTGTACAAAATATTGGGATCATAGACCCGCGCACATGGCGGTTGCTGCCTTAACTGGTCTTCCTTCCTAAGCCCAATTGAGAGTCACCGCTCGGTCTGGTGTTATGGTCGACATGACCGACGCCACTATTTCTTTTCAGTTTTTTACAAATTCTGAAATAATTAATTTTTTTGACTATTCAATCCTTTTAATTACTTCAGATGGTGAACAGCGTATTTCCAACTCATGTTCCAATTACTCATGCAGCACCCAGAATTTGAGGAACTGATGTAAAATCCCTTGTCATGAAAAATAAGGACATATTTTGTAATTCAAAATAAATCATAAAAAAATACATGAATCCAAATACACTTTCCAATCCTTAGATAAAAAATAGTTTATTTTCATAGGGCCAGTTACGGATCCAATAATTTTCCCTAAATATTGACATTTCATGGTAGTTCCACAACTACTTTATAAACATAAACATCCAATATAAGTTCCAAAATGGATTGTGATCTCATACCATTTGAATGAGTTTTATTTTGGTTTTATATTTTGATTAATTATGAATAATGTTTACAATATTATAAAAATATAAAGAATAAATAATAAAAGAATGAAGTCCTCTTTTATCTATAGCAGGTATAATTGTAGATGTTTTGCCTATATAGACTTACTTTATTTTTCATTTTCTTTTTGGTTTTATTATAGTTTTAACATATACATATGTTATAAATAATATTCACTAAATTATAAAAATAATTAGGGATGAATAAAATGAATATTTTAATCCGGAGAATGTATAATAGGGGTCAAAAACCAAACTTTTACACATGAACTCCAAAAAATATAAAATCACCACCATTAAATAGCTTGTGAAAATTTATATATAATTAGAGGTGATTTTGGTATATTCTGAGTTTTTATTTGAAAGATATGGGTCTAGGAAGTTGGGTTTTTGGCTTTTTATTTTGTGTATAAAATGTACATTGTGTATGATTTTTCTGCAAACAAATTTTTGTATTTTTATTTACAATATTATATACAACATTTATGTACAAAGTTTCTTTATTTGATGAATAAATAATAAAGAATAAAATAGGTGTCAAAAATGCATAAATAATAAATAAAATAATAAGGTTTTTATTCTGTTTCTAGCCCTTATCTCCCCCTACTTTATTCCTTGTCGACCAACTCAATTCTTGACCTGGTCTCGTGGTTTAGGATCATAAAATATTTTCAATATTGTATTCCCTTTTATTTTCTTCTATTTATTCTATAATTTTGGCATTAAAAACAATATTATTTACATAACAAATGTAATACATAATGGATGCCATTTTGTACAAATTAATGTTATTTACATGCATTGTCTAGGGTTTTTAAGGCCAAAATGATAGAATAAAGGTGATGAAATGGAGATTCATCAGATGCCGCTAACTCGCCAATCTCGCCATGATCACCTCAATCTCCAAGATTGCCTTCCTAATCGTAAGTCGCACCACTACCAATCCCTCATCAGATCTCATCGAATCCCTCTCCAATCCTCTTCCATATCTAGCCTACCCTCGCCTCTAATTTAGCACCGTTGTCTCCCCTCTCCAAGATCATCTGTCGATAAGCCCTAAGTATCTAAGGTGATCTCCAGTGGTGACAGCCGGGAGACCCTTCACATGCGGCGAGATCCAAGGTTGTTGGCCTTGCTATATCGTGGCCCCCATCCGCTGCTACTGCCTTGCTTTGGCCCACATTGTCGAGCCCCTACTTCCCCACTCCACCTTCGACTTCTCCACATTTCACCTTCAACTATGATAACCCGACTTCATCTCCAACAACATCATCTTCACTGCCATCGTGAACAACACCTTACACCTAGGACTTCAACTTCCTCCACCGTATCCCACTACCCAAAGCTTCTCCGCCTTGTTCCTAGACTCCAGAGAATCTCCTCCACCAGTGATGCCTAGCCACATGTGCTTCAACTTCAAATCCAAGAGGATCTCCACCAACTGTCTTCTACAACATCATCGCTTCCATCTAACGCCAGGGCCCTCCTCCACGCCCGAGACCCCCATCACCTATGTCACACGTGTGTTTGGGGCGACGTCTCCTCACACGACCCCATGTACGGGGTGGAAAAACTATGAAGAAGCCCCTTAAGAACCTCTGCATCACGACCAGTCCACTCCCTAAGGGGTACGTGATGTGTGCGTACTCTACTTGGGAAATTTGGAGAAGTTTCTCGGAGGAGTGCATTGTTCCGTCTAAAGCCCCGCTTCTCCAGAGTCATGTGATCGACACGTGACTTCTGGAAATTTTGAAAAGAAACCCCCGGAGTTTAGGTAATTCCAGATTAGCCGTTAACCACATTTTGTCTATTTTTTATTGTAATTCTACCACTATGTTCCCTATTTATTTTAGACCTCTACATGACATTATTTTTATTATCCAAAAGTAGCATGATGTTCGATAATTAATTATCTACATTATGGCATGCTTGCGATATTTTACTCATTGTGAATGCTTAATAATTAATATTATTGTTATAAATTGCATATTTTACCCAAATCTATGCTTGGAAATTCATAATTAATTAACCATTGTCCAAAGTAATGCCAAAAGTTAACGATAAGAGAATTAATTGTCTTTAACATCGTTCCCAAAATGAATTGCATTTGTTTGCATTGTTTGCTCAATATTAATCATTTTGCATACTTCAATCTTTAATTTTTGATAGGTATTAAATCTTATATTTTTAAGGTTTAAGATTTTTCTAAGATGAATCACCTAGTGATAGATCTTGGATAATTTTATCTCTTGAAAATAGATTGTTTTAGTATTTATTACAATTAATTATTGAAATTTACTCTATGTGCATTAATAAATTCAAAAAATATTTGTCTTGCATCCAAAAATTCCAATAAAATTATAACGCATCCATTTCATCATTATTGACATCTTAGGAAAATTTCAAATTTTTTGACATCGTTTGATTGAAATTGCATTTTAGTCCATAAAATTGGCCACGTTTGCATTTTGCATTCCCAAATTGCATTAAAAATACAAAAAAATACTATCTGAAAAAACTGCACACGAAATTTGATAGACAAGATTATAGGTTGTTCCTTTGCCTCCTTGAGTTCGATCTTGGGACTTGCCCAAGTAAAATAAACATAAAGCCACTTGAATAAAATAGAATAAATTAATTGTGGTTATTTCTTGATCGATTCTGAATTCTCTCCTGCAATGAAATGACAAATTTAAATGATAATTTACATCATTTAAAGAGAGTATCTTTGGACTCGTTAATCAAGTCATTCATCAAGAGCAAATGATCGGTACCTCTTAGTACAAATAAACCCAATTGTGTTGTTCTATATTGGAGTGGAGATGGTGCATAGATTGAGTATGCTGGATTGGATCCTTAATTAGTGCCTTGCATGTTAAGTAAATGCTCCCTCCCAACATAAGTCACGTGTTTGGCTAGATCTATTTCAAGGAAGTATAGCATGATGCACGGTTAAGGTATACTCTAACAACTAATTTATATAGTAAATTTTTACTATGTGAGGGTGTGCACTATGTAGTAATATCAAGCAAATGAATTGTTTATTGGTTGCATTGGATTGGTGGTTAATTTAATGTGATTAACTTAATACAATCTAATTAGAATATACAGTCTTCAATTAATAAGACTGGATTTTCGTTGGAAGGGTTGATCATGAGAATATAATTAAAATGATCAACGAAAATTTGAATGGGATATGGAGGAACATATGATGATATACATGGTCTCCCATCAAAGTGAAAGATTCCATCACCATGGATTGTCGGGTGGAGATGTCTATGGGAAGTGATAACTTTAACGTACAAGCACATGTAGATGGGTTCTTTACTTCTCAAAAGAGAAAGGCCATATACATAGGGAACCCAATGTTGTTCCTCATATAATTGAGGCATCATTGGATTGTATAGCATGTACTATTCCTATTGATAGTTTATTCAATTGACAACGAGTCAGTATCACCTTAGAGGTGATGGGCTCGGGTGTCAACGATCAAATTCGAAAATGCAAGTTGGACTTGCAAGGTGGAATGAGTTCACAATTCCTTCACCCAAGTTCCATTTTCTCATATATTATTGGGGTGTAACAAAGGTTGAAGGGAGATCCCATATATTGCTTGTGGTACTTTGGTTAGAATACCTCAGTCTTTGAAGTCCAAAAATAAGCAAGAAACATTGCTCTAAAATAATAATAATCTTAGCTAAATTAAATATATTTGTAAAAATTATCATTTCAGGTATCCTTCGTTAAAACCACTCAAAACTATACTCAATCATAACCAGTATCATCGATTGGATCCATGATCAGGGGTGCATTACTTGTTGTTAGACATGTGAGCCTCAGGCGAACCATTTCTACCATAAATGCTATTATAATGTTTTATATATCAATAAAAGCTCTGGATTTATTTTTCACTCCATGTTTGAGATTAAATGAATGAATGCACTATAAGGTCCCTTAGTACAAATAGGGCTATGTACCATGGCCATCTTAATGATCAAACAATTGGTTATTCATAGAGGTTGGTGCTTGGATGAATATCTTAAAGAGTTAGAATGAGGACTCATCAATCATCTCCAAATGATTATTAAGAGATGATCCCCATCCTGAGAAGGAGACGACAATCATTCTATTATAGGTTGATATCTGACCGACCTCTTGATTGAGGTCCTCTACATAGTAATAGAGATTCAGAGGTGTCAAATAGGTTAGGTAAAAGAGTTTACTTAACGAGATCAATTTTATCAAGTCCTATCTCGTATGCTGTCACGATATAGGCATGCATTCTCTAACTAGAGACAGATGTATTGCTATAAGTCTAAGTGTGTATATTTGACATAGTGATAGGTGATGGACTAATCTAGGTCTATATACCTGCGAGCTAGTGAACATATAAGGGTATATGAGTAAGATGTTCTCTCAAAGGGATCATACATGTTCATTTGTGAATCAGAAGACATGAGCTCACACATGAGGTATTGGGATCAATCACATTCCATGCATGATTTTCTTGCTTTGGAGGCATGATTATAATTTGTAGGTATGGTATATTCTTTTGGAAAGCATATGATTGATATCAGCTCCTAATGAACAAATGAAAAACTTAAAGATAAGAAGATAGTCTAAAAGAGATCTAACACTTCAGATTTATTCAAGGTATTCTAGTGTGTAGGAAGTACACGTATTAGTGTTACCAAAGAGTAATGTGATTTCTAAAGGATTTTATGACCACGCTTCAATTCTTAGGGAGTGATGAAACAAATATGTATTTTAGTGACTCATCTTAGTAGAGAAGTAATCTAACCTTAGTTCAAATGTTGGACATTGATCTAAATATGATTCATATGCAATGAGAAGATTAGATTTGCAGTTTTTATTTAATCAAACATCTAAGAGAGGTCCTTAAGATCTGGATTTGAGATATGATCTCAATATCCAAGCCACTGTACGTGGAACATAAAATCATCATGTCCTTATCTCCATGCATCCGCTAAGAAAGCGCATTATTTTTTAAAGAGTTCAATAATAATTCCACTGATGAATTGTGTATATGAGCATTGAGAAATTGATAATTAAATGTGATTTAATAATCATGAATAATGTGCATGTGATCCATATTATTTAGATGCATTAGAATGATGATCCGACATAATAAAATGTGATTTAATTGTAAAGCACGTGAATAATGTGGATATCACTATCCATATTATTTGTATAAATTATAAATACGATTTATAATATATTAGATAGAGCTTTTTGTAAATTGTATCTACAAATTGACTGTTGATGTGAATTGATTTAAATTGGAAATTAATTAGGAATACAATTTACATTTTATTTTGGTTGTGTGAATATGATTCACAATTATTTGATGGCATTATTGAAATATTTATGTGAATTAATTTACAACAAAAGGTTGTTATAATTAAATAAAGGATTATGTTAGATATTACAATCTCACATAATTGGACTAGAACAACCTTCCTAATATGGAGAATGGATAACCACCCTTGACTTGTTCAAGGTTGTTGTCCCCTCAATAGATGGAAGGTGGATAACCACCTTATTTATCCTTTATTAGATTTTGATTTAGTCAGAATAAATTATATTGATAATATATATATACATTTAATTTAATTTAAATTAATTATTGTTATATTTTTTTACAATAAAATCATGGCCGTTAAATAGAAACACAAATCAATCTCAACCATTGGTTTTGCATTTCACATGATTTGCTATCTACGGACTCCCAAGATAATATAAAAGAAGCAGCATCCCTAGCTATTCTTTAACAAAATTTTTTCTGCAAGTCTCTCTCTCTCTCATTATCATCACATGCCCCTCTATCTCTTTATCAAGTGTGGTCGTCCACTCCTTGTGCTAGAGATAATTGTAGTCATCGCGACGTCATTGTGCTGCTGGAATGACTACATACGGATCTCCATATTCTTTGATGCTTCTTTTTATGAAGAAAATGTTAGATTTAGTGTGATGAAATAAGGAGTTCTGGATCTCATATCTTCATCTTGTATTGTGAGAAGCCCACGTCTCATCAATGTGGTCGCAAGCGTCCCCTCCGTAGGGTCGGATTTGAGACAAGAGGTCTCTTCACTTAGAGACAATGATCACAATCACACTTCAAGAAGTATTCCTATATGTATTTTTGGTTCTAGACAAAATGATCGGAGAAGTTTTCTTGTATCATGTGGTTTCATCACTTTAAATTTTTTAAATTCTGATGCACTGAGCAACTAGTTGGACTAGTCGCTCCCAGTCACATATAATGTGATGTTTACACTTTCATGATGCACTCAAGGATCCTTGTCTTATATGATCCAAAACCATGGACGATCAAGGTTCATGTTTTGGATGTGCGAGAATCATTGTTTTTCATTGGATGCAAGTTTCGATTCGATTTTTCGCTTAATTAAAACTAACTATTTCTGCATTGTTTGGACATGATTTTTGGTTATTAAAATGTATTTAGAATGTTTAAGTATGTCAAAAAAAATATTAACATAATATTTGTACCAAAAGTGCATACAAATGATTCGAAGATTTCACACCATAAAAGTAGTTTTTACATGGTTTCAGAGATTTGTAAGAAAATTATTTTTTCTTACTATTTCCCATCATTTATTGTAAAATAAACATATGAATTGAGTAGAGAATCAAACCATTAAATCTCTCAAATTTATTTCATGTGATTCCGACTCTATTTTCCCTAGATATTCTATAGTTAGTGGAGATGGGTCCGAATATGATTACATGATGAAATCTCTTTACTTAATGTGTTTATAATGCATTGGAAATCATTTAAATTATGAATACGACCTGATTAATAATGATACCCAATAATTATGAGAATAATTATTAATCATCATTGTCCATTGAATGGATGTTTCATGGAAATCCTAGCTTATCCTACGATAATTAGGATAATCTCTATATGCAAAATATTGTTACTTGAGTAGGATTGGTGATTTAATTAATGTATCTACTTATAATATTAATAAAAATTATTTCGATAAATATTATATGGTATATCTTTGGTTGTAGTGCCGAATATCATCTCAAATACAACTTGATGGAATTACATTATTCTGACCTGAGACGGATATGGTGTCTAGTCAGGGATCGTTGGCGTATCAGGTTGTTCCATGAGTGGCCTGTCCAATATCCTCTGTATACTAGTCATGACATCGGGTAAGGAAAGAATAATGCTTGACATGATCATGGTGTATTTTTCTAATTATTAAAATTTAAATAATACGTATTTTGAGATTGTACCATCCTTCAAGTAACAATCAAGATCATATATCGATTGATTGAATTGGATTGATAATTGATTTAATATGATTAAATGAATTATAACCAATTAAAATACTCTATTATGAATGGATTTGTATTTCCCTTGGAAGAATTAATTTATGTGAGTATGATTCATAATGATTAATAAGAATTTGAATATGATATGGAGGATCACATAAGTAACATCCATGATCTCTTGTCAAGGCAAAGGATTCCATCGCTATGGATTGTATATAGGAGATGCATGTCTGAAGTGATAGTTCTTGCATACAAGCACACATGGATCATGCTCTTTTCTTCTCGAAAGAGTAAGGCCCTATGTGTAGTGACTCCAATACTGAGTCCTCATATTATTAGACAATATTGAATTGTGCATAACAAGTGTTATTCATGTTGATAGTTGGTTCAATTAATAACGGGTCGACATGACCTTAGTGGTGGTGGGCTCAAGTGTTAAAGACCGAATGGGAAATGCATGTTGGACTTGCATGGCGGAATGTGTTCCTGCTTCTTTTTATCCGAGTCGCAAGTTCTCATATTATTGGAATGTAACAAAGGTAAAAATGATATCACATTTGTTGTTTGAAAGTGATTAAGGGAATGAACTTTCCAAGTTGAAAAGGTCAGACTAATTTGATTAAAAATCCTTAATCAAAAAAATTAATTTTGAATATATAATTATTTATATGTTCTAATATAGTACGTTCTTAATGTTAGATAATGAAGCCCATGGATAAATTTTACCAGGATTTTGGAGGTCAACCACTTGACCGAGCCAATTTACTCGGATTGTATCCATAATTTGGATCTAGTCCTTTCTGCAGACTACATATCTTATGTGTTGTCTAAGTACAAGATTGCAAACCCTAAGCTGCCGGAAAAGATAAAATACAATGAAAAATATGATGAAGTTCATACATTGGCTAGGTGTTATATTCTGAGATATCTCCAATGTGCTTCAAAATCAACATGTGGAGATGGATAATTGCTAGGATACAATGTTGAATCTCAAGGAGATGTTCAGTGATGTCAACCGCACTCAGCATTGTAACACTATGAAAGAACTTAGTCACTACAAAATGCAGGAAGGGACTTCAGTTAGGAACACATACTCAAAATGTTTGGGTACCTGTCTGAACTAGAAATTTTCAGGGCTTAGATGGATGCAAATATGTAGTCAGTCCCACATCATTCTCTTGTCTTTCCCCACGTCTTTTAATAACTTTGTTGTATCATTCCATATGAACAAGATGAACTGGTTTGATACTGAGTTGATGTCTTCATGAAAATTTGCAGAAGATGCAATGAAAAAAGACAATCCCAGTGCAATGGCTACATAAGTTAAAGGGAAGCATGAGCAGAAGCAAGGATCTTAGAAGGGCCTAACCCAACAAAGAAAGAAGAAGAGTCAAGGTGTTTTTCATCTTCTAATGCTTCCATTGTTGTGGCATCAAAGAAAAATGATATGTATCATTACTACAAGAAGCCGAGCACTAGAAGCGTAACTGCTTAGAGTAACCTAAATCTATTGATAAAGGTAAAGCCCCAACAATTATAATTTCTACTTTCATCATTGAAATCAATTTTCTTGTGGGATGATAATGTAGTTGGGTCATCTATTCTAGTGCTCCTGTTCATGTATGCAATTGTTTGCATCTATTTCAGGAAATTATAAATCTTGAGGAAGGGGAGATAGTCATCTATATGGGATCTGATGCAATTGTTGCATCTGTCGTCGGGACCTGCAGACTATCCTTATCTAGTAGAAGAGTCCTTATGCTTAAAGATCGCCTTTATGTTCCAGATGTTAGAAGGAACCTTATATATGTACATAAGTTAGTTAAAAATGGATATTCATTTCTATTTTTTAATAATCTTGTCATAAATCATTATGATAAACATATTGTGGATGGTACTAACTTTTGGTGGACTCTATGAATTGTGAATTGAGGAAAATGTAATGAATGTTACTACCTTTGATAAAAAAACTAAAAGAGCTAGGGAGGATGTAAATCATTAGAATATGACTTAGCGTCAAAGGCTTGATCATTTGTCTATTGATAGGATAAATAGTTTGATAAAGGATGGACTCTTAGATTTTTAAGGTTCAAACTTTACCTACCTGTTAACATCGTATTAGAGGTAAAATGACTCGAATGCCTTTCCATAACAAGGTTACTCAATGCAAAGGTATTCTTGAACTTATACATACTGATGTATGTGGTCCCTTCTGTACCATGACCCGAAATGGATATCAATATTATTTGATGTTTATTGATGACCATTCGCGATACGAGTTCTTCCTACTATCATAAATCCGAAACCTTTGAAATGTTCATAGAGTTTTATGGATTTGGTTGAGAATCAAACCGATAGGATGATTGAACAGATTCTATCTGACTAAGGTGGCAGATAACTCTCGGATAAATTTAAGGAATACCTAAAAGAGAAAGGAATTCTCTCCAATCTCACTCCTCCTTGAACTCCCCAACTTAATGGTGTTGCTGAAAGATGCATTAGGACCATCATGGACATGGTTCATTCAATGATGAGTAAAGCACATTTACCACTTAGTGTCTGAGGATATGCAGTATAGACTATATCCTGAATAAGATTCCTAGCAAGTTTATATCTAAATCTCCTCATGAGCTTTGGTATGGAACCAAATCCATTGTTAAAAACTTAAGGGTCTAGGGTTGCTTGGTCCATGCGAAGAACATGGGCACAAGTAATCTAGAATCTCACACTCATGAGTGCTATTTCACTGGGCCTGTTAAGGATGGTATTGGATGCCAACTTTATGACCTTGAGACTCAAAAGGTATTCATATTTAGAGATGTAAAATTTATGGAGGATGGCTTCCCTGAGAGTGAAGATAACAAGGAAGTAAAGGAAATCATTGAATCCCATGAGGATACTGAGTTTCCTGAACCAGAAACTGAAGAGGTAAATGAAGATGGAAAACCCATACCTCTTCAAAGGAGTTTAAGGGTGGTTGCACCACCTAAAGGTATGGATTTTATGTGTCTGGTGAAATTGACAATGATCCATCTTCATTTGATGAAGCACTCGCGGATCATGAAATGGATAGATGGATGCCAACAATAAAGTCTGAAATAGATTTTATGCATAAAAATGGTGTATGGAGCCTAGAGGATCCACCTATAGGGATAAACCCCATTTGACGTAAATGGATCTTCAAGAGAAAAAGTAGACCTTATGGGAAGGTACAGACCTTCAAGGGACAAGTCGTAGCCAAGGGGTACATACAGAGAGAAGGCATCAACTACGATGAGACATTCTTTACGATGAGAAGGAACTGCTAGTTATAGTTGCATATCTTCACTACGACATCTGACAGACGGATGCCAAGATGGCTTTCTTCAATGGATACCTCAAGGAGGATATATATATATATATATATATATATATATATATGGAGCAACCCCAAGGCTCCATAACTGAGGAAGAAAAAGTATGCAAGCTGAAGAAATCCATCAATGGGCTTAAATAAGATTCTCATAGTTGGAACATCAGATTTGATGAAACCAATAAAGGGAACAATTTGTGCAGAATCTTGATGACCATGTGTTTACAAGAAGCTTAGTGGGAGTGCCATTCTATTCATCATGCTTTATGTAGATGACATCCTTATCATTGAGAATGATAGATAGATGATAATAGTGTTAAGATTTGGCTATCTCATATCTTTGAGATGAATGATCTTGGAGAAGCTTCTTCTATCTCGGGTTTAAAACTATTCAGAAACTAAGAAAAGAGGATCTTGGGATTGTCACAACATGGGTACATTAAGAAGAACTTGTAACGTTTCCATATGATGAATTCAAAGAAAGGCTTCCTTACCTTAATACAAGGTATCCACCTGTTTAGAGGGATGGCTCCTCAAAGTGTTGACGATAAGAAAGCCATTGTTGGATGCCCCTACACATACGTTTTAGGAAGCTTAAGGTATGCCATGATGTGCACAAGGCCAGATATATGCCATGCAATGGGATTGGTAAGCCATTACCAATCCTGCTATGGAGATCAACACTGGAATGCAGTGAAGAACATCTTCAAGTTTCTAAGACGGATGCAATATTACATCTTGGTATAAAAATCGTGATGTCCAAGTCTTAAGATGCACATATACTGACTTCTAGTATGACATTGATGATCGAAATCGACATCAGGTTTTGTGTTCCTCATAAACGGTGGTAGTATGAGCTGGAAAAGCAAGAAGCAGGACACTACTACTGAGTAAACAACAGAAGCTGATAACATTGACGCATTAAATGCTGCAAAGGAGGCGATGTAGTTGCACAATTTCATTCTAGAGCTTGACATAGTTTATCCTAATACTCCCATCATACTACTTTATGATAACATGGAAGCCATAGCCCAAGCGAAGGAACCCAGGTGGCATCAAAAGAGCAAGCATGCAGAAAGGGAATACCACATCATTTCGAAAATACAAAAGTATGGAGACATCATTGTCGGTTATGGGAAAAACCTTGATCACATCACAGAAGCGTGAAGATCGCATCATATACGATCTGGAGCGACTAGTCACACTAGTTGCTTGGGGTACAAAATTTTAAATTTTTAAATAGATGAAAACATATGATCCGATAACACTTCTCGAATCATTTCATCAATACCACAAACAAGATACCTATTGAAGCATGGTTGCGATTGTGTCTCTAAAGTAAGAGACCTATTGTCTCAAGTCTGATCCAATGGAGGAGATGCTTGCGAGCACATTGATGAAATGCATGCTCCTCGCTATCCAAGTTGATGATTCAAGCAATAAATCTCCTGATCTCATCTCAAAAGATCCGACATCTTCTTCACGAGTGAGGTGCACTGAAGGAGAAAGAGATTCACAAGCGGTGGACGCAATGGCATAACAGAGCGGTAACGATGACAATCTGCTATGGGGTTTAGAGTGGGTATCCACTCTACGGAGAGAGAGAGAGAGAGAGAGAGAGAGAAAGGGGACATGGATATGAGAGAGAGAGAGAGAGAGAGATAGAAAGCTTCCAATTCTATTATCTTATGGTCCAATAATGAACCTGTATGACCCATTTGGGGATCGTATTACTCGTATGCCCTCGTATGCACACCAGCTCGTTTGTGTGTAGACCTTGATTAGGCCTTCAACCTATCATTTTTCCAAATGTATGTATTGAGACATAAAGCAATACATTTGTCTATGGTCAGATGATTTGTGCCTATTTCATGACAATATATGATATAGGTCTTGGTTATCTCAATCTCATTAAATAAACTCTTTAACCTAACTTATAAAACACCTCCGAATCTCTATTCCTATGCAGAGGACCTACATCAAGAGGTCAATTAGATATCATCCTTGAGATAAAGGATTGTCATCTCCTTCTTAGGTTGGATATCATCTCTTTGAAGGTGCTTAATGAGTCCTCAATATAAAACTCTAGATATTTATCTAAGCATCAACCTCTATGATTCAACAATTGAATCAATAGTTGTATGATTATTAAGATGGCCATGGTAAATAACCCTAATTGTACTAAGGGACCTATTATGCAAATTATTTATTTTTCATTTCAGACCAGGGAACGATTTACAATAACATTTACTGCATAATGGCTCATTGTGAGCTTGCATGTCCAACAATCTCCCACTAGCCTAAAAAGCCATTAGTGGGCTAATATCTAAGCCCGCACTCATGTGACAATCATAAGCTATTTAGAAAAATAGCTAAGATGACTAGTCACTCTGTTCTCGAGAGACTGTGCCAAGTCCTTTTACAGTACTTGCATATCTTCTAGTAATAGTGCTCGCATCCAATGCAAATATTGCATCTTATGCAAGCAATACTCAATCTTGTTATAACAGTTATAGTGTATTAGGCACTACCACTTGATTTAACCAAAATCAGGTGGTCTTAAGTTCAACACAAAGCGTGAACTCAGTCGAAAAGTCAACCATACAAATCTCGATTAAAGTCAACAATTAACCCACACTAAAAATCAATAACTTAGAAATAATATGGAGTTAAAATTTATTTTTTAACTCTGCACAAATGGTGTATAGTGACAAGTATGCAGAGAGTTCGAACACAGGGAGCAAGCAGGGTAATTCAAAAATTGTGCTCAAGTGTGTGTATGTGATATGTCTACACTAAGCAAGCAAGCAAAGATGTTTTTTTGTGGGTTTTTAATTTTTAATTTTTTTATTTAATTTTTAATTTTGTATTTTGATTTTTAATTTTCTGATTTTTATATTTTATATTTTATACTTTTTTTCAATATTGGAATTTCAAAGCAATGTAATAAAAGACAAGATGAAATATTTATAAAAATGTGCAAAAATAACCAAAAATTCAAAAATAAAATGTTTTTGATATTTTTAGGATTTTCTACTGTTTTTGTGATTTTTGGGGATTTTTCAAGGTGCTTTTGGTATTTTTAATTACTGAAATAACTCAAAAAAGTGAAACAAGGGCTGGCTGTGAATAAAATGGAATTTAAAAATAGCAACCAGTACTCAAAATTTTTCACATTATTTTTTTCAAATAAAAGGAATAAACTGAGGAACAAACAGAACCTGAGTTTGTGATTTTTGGATTTTTCTTTGATTTTATATATTTTTTGAAGTTTTTGAGTGTTTTTAAATTTTTAAGGTTTTTCTTTTGAGATTTTTTGTGTTTTTGGACTGACACTAAAATAGGGTAAAATAGACACTAGGTAATTTTTTTGGACTTTTTAGAGGTGTTTTACTATTTTTTTGGTATTTTCTAAACTGGACAGTGCACAAAAAGCAAGTTTTTGATTTTTAATAAATATAAAAATAGAATAAAATCAAAAACTAAATTGATGGCGTGGAAGAGCACGTATCCAGGAGCTAAACCCTATTTTTGTGGAATTTTTGGACTTAAGATGATGCTCCAAATAAATACTACAAGTGATCTCAAATTAAAGGCCTGACAGGGGTATAAATGTAATTTAACAGACAACCAGGGGCATACATGCAAAATTTGCCACAAAGTTTTACACTAAATCTTGCATTTGCTGTACTAAAGACAAAATACAAAACCCGGCAGGGCTCTTGTGCAAAATGTCCAGGCCAAGCACGTGCTACACACGCGCCTGGCAGGGACCTAATCGTAATATCCAAAAGTATCAGGGGCAAATACCCAAAATTTCCACAAATAACTAGCGTGATAAAATAGTTCCTGGGCTGATGACAAATAACAAAATGCCCGAGGGCTCTGATGCAAAATGGCCAGTAAAAGTTTCTAAGTTACTTAAGAACTAAACAAAATGGCGTGGGTTAAAGAGCAAAATACCCCCGCTTTGGCGCTGACGAACGGTGGGATGAATCCCACTTAACCACGTGTCGAGTCCTGGAGCGCCGATGACGGTTCGCGGGCGGAGGGCTGAGATTAGATCTCAGCCCTTGATCTGACGGTGCTGATGATCCGTCATCCAACGGCTGCTACTGATGGGGAAGAACGGTCGGAAGATCGACGGCGCGCGAGATGGCAGGAAGAACAGAAGACGAACTCGCCCGGGGCGAGTTTGGATCAGGTGGCGTGGGCTCCTCCGTCCTCCTCCGGGCCGGTCGATGGGCTCTCCGTCTTCCTGCAGGTGTCCTCTGGCCGCCTGAAGCTTCAGAGGGTGGCGGTGGCCACCACAGCTCGCAGGCGAAGGGGGAGGAGCTGGAGCTCCAAAACCACCTCCGGCGAGCTCACAAAAGGGCTCCAGGTGCACTGTAGGCTCTGAGACCTGCACAAAAAGGGTGATATGGTCGGGGGTAAATTGCCCCGACCACGTAGCGCGGTGGAATGAAGGTGTAACGAGGCGGAGCGCGTGAAGACTGAAGGTGGCCGAAGTTGCTCCGGCGATGATCGATTAAGCGAATCGATGGCTAAAGAGGAGACTAAAAGGTACAGGATGAAGCTTCGGGTGTACAGGAATGAAATGCGACTAACGTTAAAGTGATTAGATGGCCCTCAAGCTCAGTTAGAGCGAGGAAGAGGGGTACCTCGACGGGGACACCACCGGAGGTCGGAGGGGCGCCCAGACCTTGCCCAGATCGTCTCCGAGGACGCAAGCGTGGCGCTGTCACCACCAGCTCGTCGAAGATTCAGAGAGAAGGAGGGTTTAGGTCAAAAATGGGGTCCAAGTTTTCAAATCAAGTCAAGGGCTGGTTTTAAGGGGTTGACGAACACGGCCCCTTGATCGAGGAAGAACAGGCGAATCGAACGCTCTTGGTTCGAGATAATCAATAGGCGTGATAGCTGGATCATGGAGGAGCAATATTGCAGAAGGGTGCGTGCCCAAACGATGAAAGACTCGCCCGTGAAAAATCCAAGAACAAGGGCGCTCGCGACAGCCCAGCAGACAAAGACCTGGGGTCAAGGAGTTGACCCCCGGTCAACGGATGGCGTGGCCTGATTGGGCCACGTCATCCGCAAAAAGACAGAAGTTAAATAAATATATTGTAAATTAAATTAAAAATAGTAAATGATTTAATTAATTTTAGGTTATTTAATATAAAATGTTTATTATTTTATATAGTATTTTATTCCGGTTTTTAATTATTTTTATGAGTTATATTTTTACAAGTTGCATTTATACCCCTATATAGTATATATATCTATATATTTGAGTATTCTATTTTTATTTAGGTATTTTTAATATTATTATTTTTATTTATGATTTTATAAAATTATAAAATACTTTTATCTACACAAATATATTTTTATTTTATTTTTTTCTGATTTATTTTGTATATTAAATAAAATAAAAGAGTGTTTTGTACAGGTATAGGTCTAGGAAGTATACCTATGTATTCTTTGTACAAGTATTTTTATTCTTGTATTTTCTTTGCATTTTATTCTGATTTTAGTACACATATATATTACAAATAATATTTAAATAATTAAAAAAATACAAAAAATGAATAAATAACGAATAAAGAATAAATTGAATATTTTATTCAGTACAGGTATACAATAGGGGTCCAAAACTCAACTTTCAAACCGTAGCTCCGCCAAATGCGAAACCACCACCATTAAATAGATTATTTTATTCTATATACAATTAAAGGTGAGTTTGCTACATTTGGAGTTGTCAGTTGTGAGATACGGTCTGGGAAGTTGGGATTCTGGATTCTTATTCAGATCATAACTTTTTATCTGCGTATTCTTTTTCTGTGAAATCAATTTTGTATTTTTCTTTATTTAATTATCTACAACTTTCATGTACAAAGTTTCTTTATTTGGTGTATAAAACGTGGAACCAAAAATAGGTCCCAAAATGAATAAAGAATGAATAGAATGCATAGGTATTTTATCTGTATTGCTGACCTTATCTCCCCCTACTTTATTCCTTGTCGACCTATTCATCAAGATGCCTAGGTCTCGGGGTTTTGGGTCATAAAATATTTACAATATTTTATTCTTTTTCTTTTCTTTATTTATTCTATAATTTTGGCCTTAATTACAATATTTTATACACTAATATAATGCACATGCATGAATGCTAAGATGATGATTTTAATGCTATTTACAGGCATTTGCTAGGGTTTTTGGTGCCAAAATGATAGAATAAAGATGATGAATTGTGGGTTCATCATCCCCCTATACTTTACCTTTGCTAGTCCCTAGCAAACACTTATGCAATAAGTACAAAAAGAAGAAGAAAGAAAAGAAAAAGAAGAAAATTAGATTAAGTTTAATTATCGAACTTGTCTTCGCAAAATCAAAGTTTGGAGCTTAAGTCGGACCTTTGGAATTTTAGTGCGGTCGGAACCTTAATGAGAACCAAGTTTGAAACCCAACAGTCCTTGAGAATCCCAAAACTCTGCTCAAGTCTCCTCAATAGACAGGTCAAAAATACTTCAACTCATACGCAAACTCTTACGACTATGAGTCTGACTCGTACAATGTAAGTGATATGTAGCTCCCCACCTCAGAAGTGATCAAGAAACAACCTCCCCTAACCTGGTAACTCTAATGCCTCGGTCTAGCAACTCTTTCCTCGAGAAGCGGGGTATTCCCTTCTAAGTTCAAGTGCAACCGGCTCAAGAAAAGGGGGAAGAAGTATAGACTTTTGGGGGCTCAACCAGTGTAGCTAAGTCTCCCGCTGCAAGCTTCATGAGATGTAACATGGATACCATAAGCTTTTGCTTTATTGGACTATATACACTCCGGTGGGGTTATTAAATTTTCAATCCGACCCACCACTTTTTTGGAGTTTTTTTTTGTTTTTGTTTTTTTTTGTTTCAATTGCATCTGTACAACATATCTACATGGTGCAGCATATATACAAGAAATTTCTTCTTGAGCCAGTAGACTATCCCTCTTTTGAAGCTTTATTGCAACCCACGGCTTCTGTCTTTAGCCTTCATCACCACTAGACCAAGTTGAGGTGCACTTCCTTCACTATAAGAAGAAGAGAGGTTCCGCCTAGAAGTACTACCCTCATATGCTACCCCAAGCCAAAGGAAACTGCCTCCTCACCACCTCATCCGTGGAGAGCTATGTGAAAGGTGCAGGTGTCCAAGTTAGGTCATTATCAACAAGAGTCGTGCGTGTGCTCCGAAATATTCTATAGGCAGTCAAGAATCCATTGAACCAAGTCCCGTGATCCTCAAAGAATTATGTCAACTAGACCTGAAGTACCTCAAACCCAGTTCCTATAAGGTTCCTGTTATTAGGTAGATTTTAAGGTCCAATCAAGCTCCAATCTCCGGATTTTACTTAGACTTGTTCAACTATCAAACTCAATCCGAAAAATGCTCATGCCATGCAATGCTATGCAGAAAATATTTTTGTGATGCAATTTTCGAAGATTTTGAACTTTTTATGGATTTTTGAAAAGATGATGATAATGCACATGCAGATGCAATTTTTTGTATTTTTCAAACAGATTTTTCAAATGTTTTTGGATTTTGGTTTTGCAAATGTTTTTGGGATTTTTGGAAACAAAAAGGTTTTGGCCGAAAACTAGGTGAGAACTATGTACACGGGAGTGCTTCTTATATATACAAGAAGTGGATTTTAAATATTTACAAGGGTAAGTGGTCAATTTTCTAAGTACATATTATATAGTGGATTTTGGTGTGATGTAAGGATTCCTCAAACTTATTTGACACAAGCTTTTTCACTCAATTTTTGAAAACTATAGTCCAAAATAGTTTTTACAAACATTTTACAAACATGTACACACATTTGAAAATCATTTTGCAAAGGTTTTCAAAACAGTATATATGGATTTTTTCATAGGATTTTTTTGCAACCATTTTTCAAGCCATTTGCAAATCATTTTTCAAACATTTTATTTCACACAAAGAAAATAAATTTTACAAACAACACTTTTTACACAGGTTGAAAACATGTAACAAAATATTTTCAAAATAGTTTTCAATAGATGTTCACAAAGTTTTTCAAACTATTTTTCAAACATTTTGCAAAAAAACATTTTCACCTGATTTATCAATCAATAATTACAAAAAGA
Organism: Ottelia alismoides; assembly: GCA_037367405.1. NCBI lineage: Eukaryota > Viridiplantae > Streptophyta > Magnoliopsida > Alismatales > Hydrocharitaceae > Ottelia > Ottelia alismoides. Next base: position 827,913 of record JAZKJV010008677.1, read on the forward strand.
ATTTGAGGAATGATACACCTTTTTATTAAAGGTTTTTAATGAATTTTTAAAGAATTGTTAGCCAGATTATTAAGAAAATACGAAAGTACGAGTTATGGCTAAAGTATATACGTAGTATATACGACCCCCCTATACTTAGCTTGAGCTATGTCCTCATAGATCGGAGAGAAAAGAGAAGGCATAACTCGTACTAAGTATAGGCAAGTCTAAAGAATAAAGGAATAATGAATGAATCAACGAATGAGAAGTTGACCGTCCCCCCTATACTTAGGATCAGATAATCCTAAGTATAGCAGACTGTACACAAAGCAGGGAGGGTCAAGGGTGGGAATGAACAGATCGTACTCAGATTGTCTCCCCCTATACTTAGGGTAAAATATCCCTAAGTATAGACAAGAAGATGAGACAATGGAGAGGATCAAAGAATGGAAATACTCGGGGTGCACGCCACCCTATACTTAGGACAAAGTACGTCCTAAGTATGTACGTCCTAAGTATGGAAAACTGTCTACAAGGGCGGCACCTTTTTGATAGATGAAGAATGTAGAAGAGGAAAGAAGAAAAGAATAAAATAGATCGACCGATGAAAGAGTGATATGGACAGATGATCTGTACAACGGAAGATAAAAGTGATCACCATGTATGAGATGCAGATGATATGAGTCAAAGGACACATCTCACACCAGAAGAATAGGGGCAACGTCAATGGTCGGTGGGTCATGATTTAGATATAACTTCAGGCGTTGACCATTGACGCGGAAGGTAGAGGCAGATGACGGTTCGGATATGTCGATGCTGCCATTGTCATGTACCTTCCTAACCACATACGGACCTTTCCACTTGCTCTGCAATTTCCCTGGAAATAATTTCAGCCTAGAGTCAAACAACCATACTCTCTGATCTGGCTCAAACTGTTTATGGCTGATATGCGAATCGTGCCATGTCTTTACTTTCTCTTTGTACTGTAGGCTGTTGGAGAAGGCTGTGTCTCTCAGTTCTTCCAAGGCTGCCAATTCTGCTCTTCTCTGGTCTCCTATACTCTCGGGATCCAAAAGCAACTCAGTGACTGCCCAAAAAGATTTATGCTTGATTTCCACTGGCAAATGGCACGGCTTGCCATACACGAGACGAAAAGGAGATGTCCCCAATGGATTCTTGAAAGAAGTCCGATAGGCCCACAAGACCGAGTCCAAAAGCTGTGACCAATCCTTTCGGTCTGGGCGGACAACTTTCTACAAGATAGTCTTTATCTCCCGATTCGATACTTCGGTAAGACCATTAGTCTGAGGGTGATATGGAGTGGCAACCCGATGATCAATGCCGAACTCGTCTGCAAGGGCCCTGACCTTGTCATTGATGAAGTGAGACCCCCCATCTGAAATCAAGACTCTAGGTACCCCGAACCGTGAGATGATATTTTTCCTCAAGAATTTGCAAACGGTTTTAGCGTCTGTGGCTCGGGCGGGGATGGATTCAACCCATCGGCTGACATAATCCACAGCGAGCAAAATATGCTCGAATCCCTGACTCTTAGGAAATGGGCCCATGAAATCAATCCCCCATGCATCAAAAACCTCACAAAAGTGAATGGGTTGCATGGGCATCATATCTCTCTGTCCGCAGGTTCCCATTTTCTGACAGTCAGTACATCTCTTCACGAACTCATCAGAATCCTTGAAGAGAGTAGGCCACCATAGGCCGGATTGAAGCACCTTCTGTGCTGTCCTTTTTCCAGAATGATGTCCTCCTGCCTCAAGCTTGTGGCAATATGTGAGGACGCTTTGCTGCTCTTCTTGAGGAATGCACCTCCTCCAGATACTATCCCCTCCTTCATGATAAAGGACGGGATCCTCCCAATGATAAAACTTGGCCTTAGCTAGGAAGGTCTCAAGTTTCTGTCTGGGCCATCCCTGAGGGACTGTCTTGGCAACAAGATAGTTTACAAAGTCAGCATACCATGGGAGTGAGGTGACAGCCAAGATCGCCTCATCTGGAAATGTTTCTGTGATAGGTGCGTTGGGCTCAGATTCCTCAAGATTCTCCAACCTGGAGAGATGATCCGCCACCACATTCTTGACTCCATGCTTATCCTTAATCTCAATATCAAATTCCTGGAGTAGAAGGATCCATCTGGTAAGACGTGCTTTGGCATCCTTCTTAGCCATTAAGTACCGGATGGCGGTGTGATCAGTGTAGATGGTCACTCTAGATCCGAGAATATACGAACGGTACTTATCAAGAGCGAAGACTACGGCCAGCATCTCTTTCTCAGTCATAGTGTAATTCCGCTGAGCGGCATCCAAAGTCCGGCTGGCGTAGTGAATGGCAAAAGGTAATCCATCCCTCCTCTGTCCGAGTACAGCCCCAACGGCAAAATCAGAAGCATCCGTCATGATCTCGAATGGGAGAGACCAATCGGGTGGCTGAAGGACAGGAGCTGAAACAACCATATTTTTGAGAATTTCAAAAGATTCAAGACACTTATCATTGACAATAAACTCGATGTCTTTCGTCAGCAAGTCAGTGAGTGGTCGGGCAATTCGACTGAAGTCCTGAATGAACCGTCGGTAGAAACCGACATGCCCCAGAAAAGACCGTAACTGACGCAAATTGGACGGCGGATTGAGTTTTCTGATGATATCCACCTTGGCGGGATCGACCTCCATGCCCCTATTGGAGACGATGTGACCAAGGACCGTCCCTTGAGTCATCATGAAATGACTCTTCTCCCAGGATAATACAAGATTGACCTCGATGCAGCGCTTCAGCACACGGTCTAGGCAGTCAAGACAAGCATCGAACCCATCGCCATAGACCGAGAAATCATCCATGAAGACCTCTAAACAGTCACCCACCATGTCCAAGAAGATGGACAACATGCACCTTTGGAATGTTGCAGGAGCGTTACATAGACCAAAGGGCATCCGTCTGAAAGCATACGTCCCAAACGGACAGGTGAATGTCGTTTTCTCCTGGTCTTCAGGCGCAATGGCCACTTGATTATATCCAGAGTACCCGTCAAGGAAACAGTAATGACTCTTCCCAGCTAGCCGTTCGATAATCTGATCAATGAAGGGCAGCGGGAAGTGATCCTTCTTGGTGGCCTCATTCAATCGTCTGTAGTCCACACAGACCCTCCAAGAAGTTGGTACTCTGGTAGCGATCTCCTCTCCAGACTCATTGACAACTGTAGTGATACCCGTCTTCTTGGGTACCACATGTAAAGGACTTACCCATTTGGAGTCGGAGATGGGATAGATGAAATCGGCGCTCCACCACCTTGAAATTTCTTTCATGACTACGTCTCGAAGATTTGGGTTCAGCCGTCGTTGGAACTCACGCGACGGCTTAGCGTCATCCTCGAGATAAATGTGGTGGGAGCAAAGATTTGGGCTCAGCCCTTGGAGATCTGCTATACTCCAACCGATTGCCTTGCGGTTCCTTTCAAGAACCTCCATCAGACGAGATTCTTGTTCTCCAGTCAAATCTGCTGAGATGATGACTGGGTGCATTTCTGGCTCACCCGCAAGGAATCTATACTTCATTGACTGCGGAAGAGGTTTCAGTTCTGGACAGCTGGGAGGTGGCAGATCTGGCTTCTGGTATGTCTGTGTGAAGGCGACCAGGTCTGCATGGGAGAACTCTCGCTCTGCATGAATTTCTGGCGAAGGGCGGCCTGCTGAATCATCTATAAACTGCACTGGCTCGCACTCTGTCATGGTTGTCGGCTCGGAAGGAATCAGACAAGGTAAATAATCATCAAAATCATCCCAGTCAATGTCTGAATCCGAGGGATCAGAAGAAGATGAACAAGAATGAAAGTCATCAGCACCACTCGTCACAACACTGTCAGCCTCATGTGTATCCTCATCCAGGGATGTGCTCTCCCGGCTCTCGATTGCCATGAGCTTGAGATATAGTGAATCTATAGGCAAGGCGAGGGTCGGTGCCACGGGATCTTTCCAGTTGGATTCATCATCAGTCATCTCGAAATCACAAACCTGGTGGATGTCTAGCTCCTCTTCTGTCAGCTGCTCGGCTTCGCTGGATTGCTCTGAGCATGCCAACTCTCTGGCTCTGGTCTGGTCGATCGTATCTATTTGTATGCTTTCGCCCTCTACGCGAAAACATACCTTCCCACTGTCATGGTCGGATACCGCCTTGGCAGTGGACAAGAATGGGCGTCCAAGTATGATGGGGGCATTGGTTACCGATTCAGGGATCTCCATGTCCAATACAACAAAGTCCACGGGGAATTTCAGGCCCTGAATGGTAACGACCACGTCCTTCAACAACCCCTTCGGCCTCTTAATCGACCTGTCAGCAAACTGAAGGACTGTTCTGCTTCGAAGAAGAGGGCCAAACTCGAATCGCTTGAGTAAGGCTGCCGGAAGGAGGTTGATCGAAGACCCGCTGTCTAATAGAGTACGATCGAACCGCTGCTCCTGGATCTCGCATCTGACATAGGAAGCTCCTGTATCGGGTCGCTTGGCTGGCAATGTGTTCTGAATGGCGCAGCAAGTGTCATGAGTGAGCATATGGATTTGATCTCTGTGCCTCTTCTTCCTTCGGACAGTAGTTGTTTCTTTCAAGTTCTTTTTGAAGAAGGGGATATGCTGAAATGCTTCTCGTAGAGTCAGCTGAATGTGAAATCTATCAATCATTTAGTTGCCGAACTCTACCTGCTGATCTTTTTTAGGATTTTATTTTTTATTCCCCTTCGTACGGTGGAGCGCCTCAGGGAAGGGGATGGTAGTGGCCTCCTCAGATGGAGGACTAGGAATCGGTTCCTGTGCCTGTGAAGAAGAAGGATCCACACAACCATCATCATGCAACACATTTGGATCCGCAATGTAAACAGAAGCCTTTCCTTTATTCATATTTTTGTTTTTCTTTTTGTTCCCACAGTCCTTGGGTACAAAATGTGGCAACATCACAGATGGTGGCTCAACAAAAGTGGATGTGGTGGCCTCAGCACCACCACTAGCACCGGTCTTCGCGGCATCAGCACCGTGCTCTGGTTCATCATCCAAAATGGTGGCATCAGCACCACCGTCTGCAACTGGTATTACGACGGCATCAGCATCGTCGTCCTGGACTTCATCATGGGTGGCATCAGCACCACCGTCAACATCATCATGAGCGGTATCAGCACCGCTCCGCTGGTCCTCTGGCGCTCCTGATCCTGCCTCTGGCTGTCGCTCAGAAGAGGCACCGCCGGCTGGCATCCTACCGCTCCTAGTAGTAACAAAATCAACATCATGATAGGAATAAGACATGTCACTCAAATAATCACTAGGAGAGGTATCCTCTGTGAACTCTACCTACTCAGACTTCCTTTTCAGATTGTTCGGGTTAGGTTCAATCTGAGCGGGTATGACGGCCTTGCCTTTCATGATGTCCCTCATCTCCTGCCGGAATTCATACATTTCTTACCTGAAAGATGCTCGCTGTTCGGAGAGCAAGCGGGTAAGATCATCGAGGGCTAGGTTCTCAAAGGCAGGACCCTGAGAACCGGATGGCTGTCCCTGCTGGAAATGGGGTTGCTGTTGCTGTTGTGGCTGATACGGGGGGTGCTGGGAATAAGACTGCTGAGGCTGCTGTCGCTGCCTCCACTGCTGTCCCTGATAGGTGGGACGAGGACCACTCTGAAACTGTTGCTGATGGGCATACTGGGGCTGCTGTTGAGGTTGCTACTGGCTGCTCTGCTGTCCTTGGGCAGGGTTCTGCTGCTGGGATGAGGATCCACCATTGCCCCAACGGAATCCGGAGTGGTCACGACGAATCCCGGGCTGAGGGTACCGGTCGTACCAAATCCCATTGACTTCCATCAATGGTTCCTGCTCAAAGGAAGGTGGAGGAAGAATGGCCAGTGGCTGCTCCGGCTGATAGACCACCATCTGAGTCTCTTGAGATGGCGATTGAGATGGATAGTCTGCAGCAAGGGAACCGGCTCTGCCTGAATGTGATTCACCTGGCGGTATGAGGTAGATGCCTGGTTGGAATTGCTGCTACTCGGATCAGCACGTGATCTGGGAGGCTGTTGTGACTGAGTTTGTGCCTCCTGAATGCACAAGATCTGTGTCTTCAGATCACTCATGGTCTTGGCAATCTGGTCCATCTGGGCCATGCCTTGCATCTGTTTCTTCTCGAGGATCTCGAGGCGGTCCAGCTTCTCACTAATGATGCCCATGTCGGCTGCGGCTGATTCAGCTTGGGCTGCGGCAACTGACACTGTGTTGGGACCGGCATCGATGCGGGCGATCCTCTGAAATGATCCCGCTCCCTGCGGGGGCTTCTGCTGAGTGTAGACTCAGGCTTGGGCCATCACAGTAGAGTTTTCTGCCATGCCTTCGTAGATGGCCCAGACGTCGTCTTCTCCCTTGGAGAAATAGGACCCACCGCAAGAGGCATTCACTAGCCCCTGCAACTCCGGTGTCAGCCCACAGAAGAAACTCTGCACGAGGTTGGGCTTGGAGATGTCATGATGTGGACACCGGTCGATGAGCTCTCTGAATCGATCCCAGGCCTCATGGAACTGTTCATTTGGGATCATGACGAAGTTATTGATCATGGCTCGAGCTGCGTTGGTCCGGCCGAGAGGGTAATACTTCTTCAGGTACGTGGTCCGGAGATCTGCCCATGTGTCGACAAATCGCCCAAGGTGTTTGAGCCAATATGCGACTCTATCAACCAAAGAGAATGGAAAGGCAATCATCTTGATGGTGTCCTCGGTCATCAACCGATCATGGATAGTGCTGCAAATCATCTCGAATTCCTGGAGGTGGAGGTGCGGCTCTTCGGTCTGCAACCCATGGAACTTGGGTAGAAGCTGGATAGTGTGGGGCCGAAGCTCGAAATCTCCGTGAATTGGTGGGAGTCTGATCCAACGGTGAGTAAGGGATGCAGCTGGGTTGTGCAACTCCCTCATAATGGTCTGTGGCGGTCGCTCAGCGTCTAGATCGCCTCCTCCTGCATCTGGTCCTCCTCCTCCACCACCTTCTCCGCCAGCTCGGTTCTCTCTCATCTGAGCTATCTCCCTCATGAGATCACCCATGAATGTACCCTGGTCACGGATCTGCCTCTGCATAGTCTCCAGGGATGCTAACAAGGAATTATTGATGGCTGCCTGATCAAATAGGAATGGAGGGTGCTCATGATCATCTGCATGCTCGCCTCTGTCTGCCATGTCTGGATTTTCTGAAAAAGCAAAAGAGGCCATCTTAGGTGCTGTCGAATGAGCTGAACACTGTGATGCACTGAATTCTGACACTCTTGGACTGATGGAAGGAGAATGAGAAGGGTGGTCGAGGGGGAACAGGGTGGATGTAAACTCGGGCTCTGAGAGTGGACTCTCCGAGGTATTCCTAGATGAGTGAGGAGGAGTGCTGGATAGAGGTGCCGACAAAGTCGGCCTAAGAGATCTCCGTACCATCATCTTGATTATTTGGGAAGAGTAGAGGGAATTTAGAAGAAGAAGAGTGAAATGAGATGCAACAAAATTGCGCACGATTGTGCGGTGTTTTTGATCTTGACCTAAACAAATCTAGCAATCAAACACAAAGCAGGGGTGAGTTCACCAACTCAACACGTGAATCCGTGAAGGTTCGGCTTTTATCTTGTCAATTTTAGCTTGATTCAGGAATTTATCTTTTCACGAGTCCTTAGAACGCTACGCCTAAAGGAGAGAGAGTACTGCCGGAAGAGTATCCCGTACTTGTCCTCCTCCTGTGTAACCTGTAGCTTGCACTTTTTGAGGTCCTTGTAACCCTTCCTGGATCCCTACTCAGCCAAAGAATAAGAGAGGAAGCCAATAGGCGAAACCGATACTTCGGAACTCGCTCGCAACGGAATCACCCGTGAGCGTGCAAGAACCTACTCGGACGCGAGACGATGAGACAGACACCCCCGTGAAGGCGTGGCCTAGGCTCGATACTTTGGACAAGGTCGATGCTCTACACAATAGAGAGTCACCAATGTTGACCAAGCCCTACTCGTCCACGTACGATAGAAGCGCCAATACTTCGGAAATCCAGGCGATACACAAGGCAGCCACAAGCTGGGTTTTTGGCTCTAATCCTTACGAAGCGCTCACCTCACTTGGAAGGAGACCTTCCCATGCAACCTTAATACAAGTGAGGGTGTTACTCTCCCCAAGCAATGAATCCAATTACCGATTTTATTTTTGGTCAAGTTTTCTTAGCAGTCCCTTTTTTAATTTTTTTGGTGTTATCGCTTCTTTTGAGTAGATTCAAACAAGCGCCTAACGATTTTTGTGTTTTCTTGATCCTACTTTGTCCAAAAACAGAGGGAGAGTAGAGTCGGAAAAGCCGTGCAAGTTGACACAAAGATGGAAATCTCACCTTTGTGCCTAAATGATGGATGCTAAGTTAGAAGACTTACAGCGAATCCCAGCTCTCTCCATGCGGGATGCAAAGCAGAATTTTTAAACCTAATCTATATGCCGATATGCACAACGGAAATCGTCCTAAAACAAGCAACTGCTAGCGTGAAGAACCACAAGTCAACCTCCTATCGTTGATCCTAAGAGTCCGGTCTAGACCCTCCCCTCCTCTTCTCGACACATCGAGTTCAGGAGTAGCGCTTGATGGAGAGGGCTCGCGGCGCGGCGGATCTAAGAAAGGGGGCTAACTGTTTAATTAGTCTAAGTCCAAATACGAACTATAGGAGCATGCAAAGATAATTAGGGTGTTTGGACCTATTCTAATCGAATCAAGCAGGACCTAGAACTAAGAGCTCAATCCACAAAAGAAAATGAAAAAGGAAAACAAAACCGGAAAATGACAAGCGAGAAAAACTCGTCAAAAACTGCGGTGAGCCCCCGGGTGAACAAACTCCCGGAAATTAGGCCCGGTAGTGTCCAAGAGTCCAAGTGTACCTGTATTATTACAAATTAATAAGTCACTCTCTCACAAAAACTATTCTACCACTCTCTCTCACTCCTCCAGCTCTCTCCTGCCGGCTTGGCCCCAGAAGGCCGGCTCCGCTTCCCAAGGTTGCTCCGGTTCACCTAAGCGATCCGCCTTGCTCCGCGGTCCCTCGCAAGAAGACAAGAAATAAATGGTCAGATAGCTCAACAAGATATATCAAAAATGTAAGAGAGGTAAACTAATGCTATGGTAGACAATCACACAATCAAACAAAATGTGAACTACTCGCTGTTGCTCCCCGGCAACGGCGCCATTTGATTTAACCAAAATCAGGTGGTCTTAAGTTCAACACAAAGCGTGAACTCAATCGAAGTGTCAACCACACAAATCTCGATTAAAGTCAACAATTAACCCATACTAAAAATCAATAACTTAGAAATAATGTGGAGTTAAAATTTATTTTTAACTCTGCACAAATGGTGTATAGTGACAAGTATGCAGAGAGTTCGAACACATGGAGCAAGCAGGGTAATTCAAAAATTGTGCTCAAGTGTGTGTATGTGATATGTCTACACTAAGCAAGCAAGCAAAGATGTTTTTTTGTGGGTTTTTAATTTTTAATTTTTTTTATTTAATTTTTAATTTTGTATTTTGATTTTTAATTTTCTGATTTTTATATTTTATATTTTATACTTTTTTTTCAATATTGGAATTTCAAAGCAATGTAATAAAAAACAAGATGAAATATTTATAAAAATGTGCAAAAATAACCAAAAATTCAAAAATAAAATGTTTTTGATATTTTTAGGATTTTCTACTGTTTTTGTGATTTTTGGGGATTTTTCAAGGTGTTTTTGGTATTTTTAATTACTGAAATAACTCAAAACAGTGAAACAAGGGCTGGCTGTGAATAAAATGGAATTTAAAAATAGCAACCAGTACTCAAAATTTTTCACACTATTTTTTTCAAATAAAAGGAATATACTGAGGAACAAACAGAACCTGAGTTTGTGATTTTTGGATTTTTCTTTGATTTTATATATTTTTTGAAGTTTTTGAGTGTTTTTAAATTTTTAAGGTTTTTCTTTTGAGATTTTTAGTGGTTTTTGGACTGACACTAAAATAGGGTAAAATAGACACTAGGTAATTTTTTTGGACTTTTTAGAGGTGTTTTACTATTTTTTTGGTATTTTCTAAACTGGACAGTGCACAAAAAGCAAGTTTTTGATTTTTAATAAATATAAAAATAGAATAAAATCAAAAACTAAATTGATGGCGTGGAAGAGCACATATCCAGGAGCTAAACCCTATTTTTGTGGAATTTTTGGACTTAAGATGATGCTCCAAATAAATACTACAAGTGATCTCAAATTAAAGGCCTGGCAGGGGTATAAATGTAATTTAACAGACAACCAGGGGCATACATGCAAAATTTGCCACAAAGTTTTACACTAAATCTTGCATTTGCTGTACTAAAGACAAAATACAAAACCCGGCAGGGCTCTTGTGCAAAATGTCCAGGCCAAGCACGTGCTACACACGCGCCTGGCAGGGACCTAATCGTAATATCCAAAAGTATCAGGGGCAAATACCCAAAATTTCCACAAATAACTAGCGTGATAAAATAGTTCCTGGGCTGATGACAAATAACAAAATGCCCGAGGGCTCTGATGCAAAATGGCCAGTAAAAGTTTCTAAGTTACTTAAGAACTAAACAAAATGGCGGGGGTTAAAGAGCAAAATACCCCCGCTTTGGCGCTGACGAACGGTGGGATGAATCCCACTTAACCACGTGTCGAGTCCTGGAGCGCCGATGACGGTTCGCGGGCGGAGGGCTGAGATTAGATCTCAGCCCTTGATCTGACGGTGCTGATGATCCGTCATCCAACGGCTGCTGCTAATGGGGAAGAACGGTCGGAAGATCGACGGCGCGCGAGATGGCAGGAAGAACAGAAAACGAACTCGCCCGGAAGAGTTTGGATCAGGTGGCGTGGGCTCCTCCGTCCTCCTCCGGGCCGGTCGATGGGCTCTCCGTCTTCCTGCAGGTGTCCTCTGGCCTCCTGAAGCTTCAGAGTGTGGCGGTGGCCACCACAGCTCGCAGGCGAAGGGGGAGGAGCTGGAGCTCCAAAACCACCTCCGGCGAGCTCACAAAAGGGCTCCAGGTGCACTGTAGGCTCTGAGACCTGCACAAAAAGGGTGATATGGTCGGGGGTAAATTGCCCCGACCACGTAGCGCGGTGGAATGAAGGTGTAACGAGGCGGAACCCATGAAGACTGAAGGTGGCCGGAGTTGCTCCAGCGATGATCGATTAAGCGAATCGATGGCTAAAGAGGAGACTAAAAGGTACGGGATGAAGCTTCGGGTGTACAGGAATGAAATGCGACTAACGTTAAAGTGATTAGATGGCCCTCAAGCTCAGTTAGAGTGAGGAAGAGGGGTACCTCGACGGGGACACCACTGGAGGTCGGAGGGGCGCCCAGACCTTGCCCAGATCGTCTCCGAGGACGCAAGCGTGGCGCTGTCACCACCAGCTCGTCGAAGATTCAGAGAGAAGGAGGGTTTAGGTCAAAAATGGGGTCCAAGTTTTCAAATCAAGTCAAGGGCTGGTTTTAAGGGGTTGACGAACACGACCCCTTGATCGAGGAAGAACAGGCGAATCGAACGCTCTTGGTTCGAGATAATCAATAGGCGTGATAGCTGGATCATGGAGGAGCAATATTGCAGAAGGGTGCGTGCCCAAACGATGAAAGACTCGCCCGTGAAAAATCCAAGAATAAGGGCGCTCGCGACAGCCCAGCAGACAAAGACCTGGGGTCAAGGAGTTGACCCCCGATCAACGGATGGCGTGGCCTGATTGGGCCACGTCATCCGCAAAAAGACAGAAGTTAAATAAATATATTGTAAATTAAATTAAAAATAGTAAATGATTTAATTAATTTTAGGTTATTTAATATAAAATGTTTATTATTTTATATAGTATTTTATTCCGATTTTTAATTGTTTTTATGAGTTATATTTTTACAAGTTGCATTTATACCCCTATATAGTATATATATCTATATATTTGAGTATTCTATTTTTATTTAGGTATTTTTAATATTATTATTTTTATTTATGATTTTATAAAATTATAAAATACTTTTATCTACACAAATATATTTTTATTTTATTTTTTTCTGATTTATTTTGTATATTAAATAAAATAAAAGAGTGTTTTGTACAGGTATAGGTCTAGGCAGTATACCTATGTATTCTTTGTACAAGTATTTTTATTCTTGTATTTTCTTTGCATTTTATTCTGATTTTAGTACACATATATATTACAAGTAATATTTACATAATTTAAAAAATACAAAAAATGAATAAATAACGAATAAAGAATAAATTGAATATTTTATTCAGTACAGGTATACAATAGGGGTCCAAAACTCAACTTTCAAACCGTAGCTCCGCCAAATGCGAAACCACCACCATTAAATAGATTATTTTATTATATATACAATTAAAGGTGAGTTTGCTACATTTGGAGTTGTCAGTTGTGAGATACGGGTCTGGGAAGTTGGGATTCTGGATTCTTATTCAGATCATAACTTTTTATTGCGTATTCTTTTTCTGTGAAATCAATTTTGTATTTTTCTTTATTTAATTATCTACAACTTTAATGTACAAAGTTTCTTTATTTGGTGTATAAAAAGTGGAACCAAAAATAGGTCCCAAAATGAATAAAGAATGAATAGAATGCATAGGTATTTTATCTGTATTGCTGACCTTATCTCCCCCTACTTTATTCCTTGTCGACCTATTCATCAAGATGCCTAGGTCTCAGGGTTTTGGGTCATAAAATATTTACAATATTTTATTCCTTTTCTTTTCTTTATTTATTCTATAATTTTGGCCTTAATTACAGTATTTTATACACTAATATAATGCACATGCATGAATGCTAAGATGATGATTTTAATGCTATTTACAAGCATTTGCTAGGGTTTTTGGTGCCAAAATGATAGAATAAAGATGATGAATTGTGGGTTCATCACCACTCAATAATCATTATAAACAATATGCAATGCTATTATCCTTATCAGAGTACCCTTATTCACGGAGATCTCTATCTCCTAAGATTAAGATCCAATCTTATGTTTTACAAGGCATCTGCAGTTAAGACCTTTTAGATCACTATCTACGAAGTCTTAAGTTCTTGAAGATAAGTCTTTGAGATCACTATCTCAAAGGTCTTTTGATCTTTAAAGATATTATTATTACTGCAATCAAGTGTTTTATCTTAACAGTAGGGTTAGTTACAGTTCACTACTCCCACTACATGGCAGACATCTAGAACACACCAAGCTTCTCGTAAATGATTCGCAAGAACAAGCAGTTTTAGCATTCACTTCCTCAACTCTTTGAGGTGTTATCCCTTCTGATAGGTGAGTACCATATCTTAAGGGAAAGAAGCCTTCCTTGGAGTTTTCCAAAAAAAATGGAATATGTTCAAGGTGTACAACCAATGTGATGGACCCAATGCCTTCTTCTCTTTGCTTCTGAACATTTTTAGAACTAAGATCTAAGAGGTATCCTTGAGATCATATCTCAAGTTATAGAATAGCCAGACCATAAAACACATATCCTCATATTATCCAAATTATCAGAAGTTTATCTACATTTAACTTGATGAATATAATGGCACTCCTACTAAGCTTTATATGGTTCATCAAGATTTTGTATGAAATCATTACGTTTATGATTTCATAAAATCTAGTGTTCCAAGTATAAGAAGCTTATTTGTATTCATACATGGAATTTTTTTATCTTTCACATCTTTCCTTCCTTAGCTATGAAGCCATGGGGATACTTCATATGAATATCCTCACTGAAGTATTCATAGAGGAATGCAATATTGACTTCCATCTTATTGATGTCAAAATCAATTTGTGTATCTATAGGTAGCAATATTTTGATGGGTTTAAGCATGGTCACTACAGAGCAAGTCTCATAGCAAGCGATGTCTTCTCTCTGTGTGTAGCCTTTGGCTACTCATCGTGCTTTGAAGGTCTCTACCTTTTCATCAAGTTCCCTCTTTCTTTTGAAGATCCATTTACACCTAATGGTCATACCCTTTTAGGTGGATCCTCGAATGTCCATATACAAAACTTGTATATGAAGTCTACCTTAGACTTTATTGCTAACATCCATCTTTCCATGTCATGATCTTCAGAGGCTTCATCATATGAAGTCATATCACTGTTAGATTTATCTAACACATGGAATCCATAGCTTCTATGTGGCCATACCGCCCTCAAACTTATTTGAAGAGGCACGAGTGTTTTATCTTTAATTGTCCTTTTAGTTTCCGATTTAATGAACCTTATTATCTTCTCAATATTCAATGACTTCCTTTACTTCATTTTAATATTGTTTTTAAAGAGAGCCATACTCTAACAATCATCCTTAAAGATGACATCTTTTAATAATCTCATGGTCATAAAGTAGGTATTCAATACAATCCTTTATTTTCCTAATGAAGCAGCACTCTTAGGTGTTGAATTCCAGCTAACTTGCATCCATGACATAGTTATGGACCATGCAACCCTAGATCCTCAAGTGTCCAACACTAGGATAGGTTCTAAACCAAATCTTATGGGGGGTTTCAGGTTTATATTTGCATTGAACCGTATTAAGGATATATATTCTAGTCTCTACTACGTATATACCTTGAAACTATGAGGTAATTATGCTAATATTCATCATTGATCAAATCATTCACACATGATCCAAGTGTGTATTCCTACAACTCTATTGAGTTTAGGTGTATCAGGAAGAGTGAGATAGGAATGATATTCCTTTCATCAAAAGTTATTCCTTGAATTCATCTAATACGTACCTGTTACTTTTGTTAGATCAAATTCATTTCATCTTCATTCTAACTTTGGTTCTCAACCAAAATTGTGAACACTTGTAACAGTTCAAAGGTTTTTAAGTGAAGGGAAAAAATCTCATATCATAAATAATCATCAATTGATATTATATATCATTAATGTTTATTGTGATATAGATGATACACATACATCAATTTGTATGAGAACTTGAATACCTATGCATCTTACACCATTCCTAGAGAAGGGAGCATCAGACATTTTACTTTGAATTTCTATACATAAGTATGTAAGTTTGAACTTTTAGATAATCTAAACTTCAATATTTTACTAGTCTATTGATATTATCAATAGACATATGTCCAAGGCTTGATGCTAGATCATTATCAAATGATCTTTATCCTCCTTTTGATCTTTTAAGGTTTAATTTTCGGTATATAGAAATATTAATTATCTAATCATTAATACTCTAGTTTAGAGTCTACTAGATGTTAGATTACTATCTGAAATATATACACCATAACTCCTTATGATGAGTCTATTCAAGAATTCATGTTTATTTCTAACATTTATAAATAAACAATGAGTGTATTCTAATATCTAGGTCATAAAGACATTCTCTTCAACTAAGGGCTTTTCCACTGCAAATATGAAGTCTATCTATCTGATAGAGATTATTACAACAATTGCACCAATATCCATGTGGATGACTATTAAACCTCAAGATCAAATTTTCTAGTCTTCTAAAACATATGCAACCAATTGCAAGTTATTCGAAGAATAAGTTACAATTTTTGGACTTTTGATCTCATATAACAAGCAAGTAAATTTCAATGATTTTATGTAGGGTATTTTATTGCACTATCTAAGTCCTTCCTTAAGGATCTTAGATAGTCTAGATAGTTAAACTATATGTTCATCAGCTTATTGAGTATTGGCAGTCGTCCACGTCACTGGATGTCATATGTATGGAAATTATATAAGTACAACCAACTCTTTGAGTATCCTTCTCACTTGGGTCAAACCCATGCTTGCATTGCGCTTGCTTCATATATAAACAACCATGGCTCAAGACAAAGGATCTTGAACTAAAAAGATTTCAATTTAAGAGTATTTCAACATTTATAAATGCTTCATGTAATCCATATAATATGAATCTTATCAAGCTTCGTGAATGACTCAATTATAGACAGTTAATGATGACATTCATAATAAACTCTAAAAGACTTTGGTTCATGTAGGTACTCAAACATTATGAGTACATCTTCTCTTATCTAACAACCATTCTCATTAATGAAGGGAACCATGTCTTTCATGATTAAATGTTGAGAGTACATATATATACCAAAACACCTTCTAGATTATATAAAAATTTTTGATCATTACGATCATCATCAACATGATACTTCTAAAGGACATTTGATGAGAGATCAAGACTATAGAGACATACAAACCCAAGGTTATTGTCCTATTGTCTATTTATTATCATTCCTCATTATTATGAGGAAACTTGCACATTGCAACCACATACATTATGTGTCCAACTGCAAGTATGATATCTTGATCATGAATCCAATCCATGCTTTTTTATTGCTTATTATTGAGTATAATTTTGAGTGGATTTAATATAGGTTATATGAAATAAGATAATTTTCATAAATAAATATTTTACTTCGAATTAGGATTTTTATATCCAAGTTTTCTAGCATTATCAACAGAGATACTTACCATTATATGTCAAGCAATATCTACGATCTTCTTTCTTATCTTTTTTACATCCCAATAATATGAGAACTAGTAACTTGGATAAAAAGAAGCGGGAACTCATTTCCCCTTGCAAGTCCAACATGAAATTTCCAATTCGATTATTAACACCGGAGCCCACCACCCCTAAGGCAATGTTGACATGTTGTTTATTGAACTAACCATCAACATGAGTAGCACTCGTTGTGCGCAATCCAATATCGCCCCATTAATATGAGAACTCGATATTTTAGTCACTATGCATACTAAAGAGTTTGATCCATGTGTGCTTGTATGTAGGAGCCATCACTTTGGATAGACGTCTCCTACAAATAATACATGGTGATGAAACCTTTCGCCTTAATGGGAGACCTTGGATGTCTCTTTTGCGATCCTATATATCATGTTAAAATCTTAATTAATTATTATAAATCATATTCACATAAAAAATTATTCCAAGGGAATTAATACTCTATTCATAATAGAGTATTTAATATGATATAATTAATTTAATTAATAAAATAATTATTTATACAATTCAAACATCCAACAAACAATCTTGATTATTACTTGAAAGATGGTATAATCTCAAAATACGTATAATTGAAATTCTAATAATTAAAAAAATACCTCATCATCATTTAAAGCATTATCCTTTCCTTACCCGTTGTCATGGCTAGTATGCACATGACATGGGATAGACCTCTCACGGAGCAAGCAGCTACCCCAACGATCCCCGACTGGACACATATCCGCCTCAGGTTAGGATAATGTGATTTGATCATATTGTATTTGAAATGATATTCGGTCTTTCAACTGAAGTTATACCTTATAATATTTATAAAAACTATTGATAATATAATAAGGAGATTTGCTAAACAAATCCCAATACTATTCAAGTATCAATGTTTGTTGGAAAGTTAATTATAACCAAATCGACCAGGATACAATTATCTTATTATGATTGTTGTGGTTATTCAAAAATAATTATAATTATTAAATATTCCACAAATATTTAACATCTAATTATTTGAGGATATTAAACATTCATTTTCATGAATTAATTTCATGACAATCAGAAGATTCTTGTTCAAATTTGTTAAGTTTCCAATAGTGAGACATGTTTATTAAAACTAAAAAAATTTGAGAAAATAAACTCTAAATCAAGCAAACTAAATTTTCATGGTTTTATATTGTGATTTGCAATAGAATCCATTGATAGACAAACATTTCTAGGCATTTTAAAACTATGATTATCTCTTGCTTACGTTCTAAAATACCCAAACTCAACTAACAGTTGGCAAATGTCAACTAAAACAATCATAACTTGAGCAAACAACTTCCAAATCATGCAAACTCAAGTCCTACATTTTGCTAATAAGATTGGTGCACCATCTAAGTGACAAACTCACGTTTTAAGGCACTTAAACATGGTAAAAAATCATAAAAAATAGAGCTGCGGGAACAAAATGCGATGAAAAATTGCACAACCAAAAATGCTCTGTCATCCTAGGTTTATGGATCATATCTGAAACCTCCAACTCAGCACTGATATCACTTCAAGGTTATGGAAAAAACCTTAAGTGTGTCATAGAAGCGTATGATTGCATCATATGCGATCGAGAGAGACTAGTCATACTATTTGTTCAGAGTAGCAGAATTTAAAATGTCTAAACAGATGAGATCTCATGATCCAAGAACATTTCTCAAATTATTTCATCAATACCAAAAGCAATGTGTAGGAATACCTCTTAAAGTGTGGTTGTGATCATGTATCTAAAATAAGAGACCTCTTGTCAAAAGTCCCATCCAACAGAGGAGATGCTTGCGAGCACATTAATGAAATGCGTTCTCCTTACTATCGTAGTTGATGATCCAAGCGACGAATCTCGCAATCTTGTCTCATGTGATCCAGCAACGGTGTGGCGATGATGGCGATCCTCTCTAGGGTTTAGAGTGGACGACGACTCAAGGAGAGCGAAAGAGGGGACATGGGTATGAGAGAGTTAAAAAGCTTGTAATTCTATTGTCTACCAAAAGAGTTAGGGTTGCCTCTTCTTATATAATATTTTGTGAGTCCATGGATCACAATCCATGCGAAACACAAAATCAATGGTTGAGATTAACTTGTGTTTCTATTCAATGGACAAGATTTTGTCGTAAAAAATACAACATCAATTAATTTAGATTAAATTAAATATAGTAAATAATAAACATAATTTAATTCAAGTAAATCAACTAGGATAGAAGGATTAGAAAGGATACCACTGTTGAGAGGTATTTTCTAGTATTTATAATTATTGAAATAAATGTGTCATTGACCCAAATAATCCCTCAACAAAAAATATTTTTTTTCTCAAACTAAATTATGTAAAAAATAGAAAGAGAATTTTTACTATTTAATTAACCTATATAGGAATAAGATCGAACTTAGGGAGGCTACAAATAATTGAAAAATCAACTAAAGAAAAAAGGGAATTTCAAATGCTAACTATAATGTTTTTTGTGGAATTTTTGTATTTATTTTTTATATTTTTATATTATATTATTTCCAAATTTTAGTGATTTTAATTTTGTATTATTTATTTTTCAAAAATAAATAATTTCTCCAAGAAGATTCATAAATGAAAGAAAATGCAACTTTGATTTTTTTGGATTTTTCAAGTATGAAAAAAATGCTCAGAACTGTCCAAAGAATATTTTTATGTTTTTATTATTGTTTTACTCATTTTTGTAATTTTCCATAGATTTTTTTATTTTTATACATATTTTTAAAGTGAATAAAAACATGGGAAAACGCAAACAGTGAGCAAACTAGATTGTTTTTTAATTTTAAAAAACAAATAAATGCGAAAATTATGATAATTTTTATTTCTAAAAACTCCAAGAAATTATCTACAAAAAGGATCTGAAATCACATTTTTTGGTTTTATTTTCAACATTTTTTTATGATTTTTGTGATGTTTTACGTATTTTGAATTTTTTGGGGTTTTGAACTATTAAATGCATGGAATTTGCACAGAATTTAAAAGGCACAATAACAAAACTAATCATTTTTTTGGAATTTTTATGAAACGTTTATTTTTTTTATGAATTTTCGAAGTTTAAATGGGGAAATATGCATTGTTTTTTATTTTTTAATAATACCAAATGAAAATAAATTGCAATGAAAATTACACGCAAAGAAGAAACAAGTAACATGAACTTAACTTGAATTTTGAAGAATTTATTGACAAATAAAACTAATTTTTCAATGAAAAGAACATGCAACTTAAAGTCCGGAAAAAGACTTAATTTCTAATGTTTATTATATTGCATCGTGCTATAATAACAAATAAAATGTTGGTATAAAAGTGCAATTTACCAAAGATAAACATGCAAAATATGTGACTTGATGCTATGGCGAGGTTCTTTTGCAATATTTAGAAATTCTAGGGGCATTCAATGAACCTTTTCCAAAAACTAGGGCTCCATTGGGGTTTCCTTCATTCATGTTCTTCAAGCAGCAGAGGAAATGTTGAACGGGGGCCGCTACCCCTCCCTCTTCCTCTCCAAGGAAGCCGTCAGGCGAATTGTGATGGCAGTGGAGGTCAGCGCTTCCCTCCGATCATGCGGTGGATGCGATCAGGTAAGGTGGCTTCAGTGGTCTTCAAGTGGCGATGTAGCGATCAATATCTGCTGCGGTGACTAGGCAGAAGAGGCTGGGGACGTCAATTGATGGAGGAGGTTGCGGAAATCATGCGATGATGCGGTGGTCCATGAGTGGAGAGGCATATATGTCGGTGGTGCACGATGAAAATCGGCGGGCCTCCCACATGATAAGGGGTTCACTGCCCCTCTTTTCTCCCTTCTCGCGCAAGCAAAGGACGGTTGCTGCGGTTGATCCAAGCGGAAAGCGGTGGTCAAGGTCAGAGCTCCTCACGCAGATGATGGTGATAGTAGAGGGGGATACAAGGGTTACCAAGAGGAGGCCATGGCGGTACATCAACGAAAATGGTTGCGGCTGCTCGTGACGATAGGAGGCCTTGTGGAGGAGCGACATGTACTGCATGTAGGTGGGAAGAGCGGTGCATGCCACGTTTGCTGTTTTTTTATTTTTTTATTGGAAATCAAAAACAGGAAAAACTTATATATATATTTATTTATTTATATTTATATTTAAGAAACTATAAACATTTAAAAAAAACTAAAATAAAATCTTTTATTTTCTTATTATTTTTTTGATTTTTTTAATATTTTTTTGAAAACATAACAATTATTTTTTTGTAATTTTTTTATTCCAACAAATAAAATATAGATAGAAATGATATCTGACTCGAGCACAATGGCTAGGTCTAAAATCAAATATGGAAAATTTGAATGGTTTTGGATCCGAAGTAATGGGAGATCGGAACCGTATCTCTGACCATGACCGGAGTTGAAAGATTGTGTGAGGTAGAATGTGAAATGGAGAGATCGAGAATATGAGATGGAAAATTGGGATCGATGGCAGATCAAATCCTGATGGTTGATTAAAAATGATTAACAATATTTAGAATAAAAAATGATGAAGAAATATAAAATGTAAAAATTAAACTACAATTAACCTAAGTTAGGAATAAGAAAAAAATGGATTTCACCGTGGGAGCGGAAAATATCGTAATGGCCTCGACAAAGGCTGACTCTTTGTCACTAGAAGGCTCTGAGGCTAGGCACCTTTCTACAATCTCTTGGATATTAGGCTCCTCTCATCAAAATTGATCAAACTAAAATGAGGGAGGAGGAGCCATATTAATAGGAAAAGGAATTGAATTTGAATTTTAAATTTTTGAATGGAGATAAAGATAAGGAAATTTTGAACGGAGATAAAGATAAGAAAGGAAGTTAGTGGTGGAGTAATAAAATTCTTTACATAATTGATATATTTGTTAATTTATTTACGTCACTTTATTAAATTAAATAATAAATGTTATTTATTTATTTTTTTGGTGAGGGTTATGTGAGGGAATTAACTATATACATATCATATATTATATACATAGTTAAATGAGGAAGTTTATTTTTTTGTTTTATTTTTTTACTTGTATTTTTATATTAAAAACATATCTACAATTTTGTACAAATAAAATTTGTGTAAAAATATATATTATAAATAAATGGTAAAATTATAAAAACCACCTCAAAAATCGTCCTTCAAACCGTAACTCCAAAAATTATGAAACCATGCCATTTTAAAGATACCTCATTTTGGAATAAAATGGAAGTTAGTTTGATTCAATTTAAGTTCATATGGAGCCGAAATTGGTCTTTTAATTATCGCTTTACGACTTTTTCCAAGTGTGGTTGCTTTTATTCAGTACATGATTTTGTTTTGCAAGTATTTTTATTATTTACAATACATTTTTATCTACAACTTTTGTTTAAAAATTATTAAATTTTAGGTCAATTTATGTACAAACAAAATAGTTTTAGTTTTTATAAAATTATACACAAAATAAATTAAAAAGTATTTTATAAAGTATTTTTTTAATTTTTTGATTAACGACCATATCTCCCCTAACTTTATTTATGGTCGATCAGGTCAAGTCTTGACCTTCTCTCGGGTTTTGGGTCAGCCTGTATCTATTACACATATATGGCCTTCTTCTTCTTTTTATTTTCATTTTTATTTATTTATTAATTTATTTTAGGTAAAAATAATAATATATGTGCAATATTTATACATAGATGGAAGTTAGTAAGAATATGGATTTATCAATATATATAGTTGTTTTGTAGGGGATTTTAAGCAAAAATAAATGAATAAAGATGATTAAATTCATATTCATCATCCCCCTATGCTTTATCTTTGCTAGTCCCTTAGCAAACACTTATTTCAAAGAATATGTGAATAAAAGAAAAAGAAAGGAAAAAAGAAACTTGGATAATTTTGAGTATTAAACTTATTCTCATAAAATTATAGTTTAAAGATCTCTTAGACCATTGGATTATTAGTGTGGTGTAACCTTTTTGGGAAATGGATTTAAAACCTAACAACCTTCAAGTTCCACAAGACTCCTATTCAGGTCGCCTCAGTCAGATCATAACAAGTCTACATACATAAATTCTTTATGACTATGAATCTTTACTTGTACAGTGTAAGTGAAATATAGCTCCCTAAACTCCAATAAGTATTTTACTTTTTAATCAAGCCTATACACTTTTGGTTTTCAATCAGGTTTGTACACTTTTGGATATTCTGTATTTTTTTCTCATTTTTCTTTTCTTTTTCTTGTTTTTTTAAATATACAAGGAGCAGCATGTATACAAGGAGTTTTTCCTCTTGAGCTAGTAGTCTACCCCTATTTTAAATCATTACAATAACATCCTATCTTTAGTCCTCAATGCCACTAGACCAGGTTGAGACGCACTTCCCTCCATGGAGAAGAACGAGAGGTTCCTCCAAGATGTACTACCCTCGTATGCTACTCCAAGCCAAAAGATTTTGTCTCCTCACAACCTCCGGCATGAAGAGCTACGTGTAGAGTGCTCATCTAAGCCATGGTCTAGAAGAAGCATGCGTGTGTTGTTAAATATTCTACTTAGACTAATTAAGGCGACATGTGAACATAGTCTTATGGACTCAAATAAATAAGTGAATACGACCTAAAAAGTTTAAACTCCAGTTCTTATAAGATTCCTCTGAAATTAAGTAGATTAAGGTCTAACTGAGCTCCATTCTTCAGTTTTATTCTATATGTCGTTTATATGTCAATATTATCCAGAAAAATACACATGCAAATTCAAGAAATATGTACAATGCAAAGAAAAAAAAGCCAAATATTTTTTTGAAACAATTTTCCGATTTTGAACTTTTTATGGATTTTGAAAAAAATGATGCATATGAAAAATATTTTTTGGGAATTTTAATTATCCAAATTCTTATATGCTTTTGGTTTTGTAGTTTTTAGGGATTTTTTAAAAAAGGGGAAGTAATATATACAAGTATATATAATTTTTAAAAAAAATATAAGAAGATTTTTTTATTTTTTTTCTTAGTCTTTTTAGTTTTTTTGTTGTTTTAGATTTTTAATTCTTTAAGTTTTTTTGTTTTTTACTAATTTTTTAATTTTAAAAAAATTTACTTTTTTTAACTTTTAAAATATTTTTTGTGTTTTGTTTTATTTATTTATTATTAATTTTTCATTTTATTTTTTTATGATCTAATTTTTTGTTATTTTTGTTGTTTTCTTATAAATATGGAAGGTGACCAAAGTCTATATACACATACGTGGATTTTATGTATTTATATACATATTCGATAAATAAGCGTAATTAAAAATATGAGTTATGTCTAACACATATATATAATATACGACACCCCCAATACTTAGCTCAAACTATGTCCTCATAGTGATCAAAGAGTAACAAAGGAAGATATAACACGTGCTAGGTATAGAAAAGTGAAAAGACCCATATGCTACAACAACTCAAGAAAAGATGAAAATAATACAAGTCAACGATCCCCCCAATACTTATGATCAAGTAATCATAAGTATGGTAGACTGTACAAAAGGGAAAAATCGATGAGATCAGAAGAAAAAACACAAAAAATACGATATGAACAACACAAATCATTCACTACCCCTATACTTAGGATAAAGCACATCCTAAGTATAACATTTATACACATGGAAAGGGGTGAATTATAAAATGGAAGAAGAAAGAATGAAATGAAAGGATATACAAGAGGTGTGGATGTATAAAGGTCAAGAAGGTTGAAAGCAGGCCTTCTTGCGAGATCATTGCAAAATGGATCTGACAAGGTGTCGGTCGATATCAAGGTCATCATTAGACACAAACCAATCAGGATAAACCAGAAATGTATCCTCAGTAGTCTCAAAGTGTGCAGGAAAGAACCAGTTTGTGGTAGTGGTGTGGTCATGTCCGACCTTATTATCAGAAAAAGTAAGATCAATTCCATCATGGAAAGCCTCTACTAGATCATCATCTTCATTAAAAGGGATGAATTCCTGTATAAAAGCAATCAGATAAAATTTAGCCTTATCAGTCTCATCTGAATCATAGTGCAAAGGAACAGACTTATCAGTGAAAGAAGTCAAATCATGTTTGTCTTGTCTAGTCTCAGAGTTTTCCTTTTTCTCTAAGGTTTCTATAGTGAATACTACATATGTCATCAATGCATCGCCACATATCAGAAGGGGGAACTGAAGGTCTCTGCTTTCTAAATCTTCCACCTTGAAGAGGAATTCTTGGGTCTCAGTATCGTCCAACATACAACAAAAGTCTCTAACAGTATCATCAAAGTCAAAGTCCTTGGGGTAGGCTAACATAGGCACGCTCTCATGAAATTTAGGTCTCTAGTTAATAATGGGTGTAGTTATCAACACATCGCTCCCAACATCATAATGGAAGCGAATCTCTCCTAATCCATAATCATTAACGACTCTCATAGAGGCAAGGAAATGTCGTACCAAGATGATTGAAGGGTTCTCCATAGGGGTGTTAGACATGCGAGCCCACGGTGAGACATTTATGGAATAAATGTTATTACGAATATCATTCCCTGATACAAAATAAAGAATGATTAATTTACATAATACGTCCCCTAGAACAATTAGGGTTATGTACCATGGCCATCTTAATGATCATACAACTGTTGATTCAATTATTGAATCATAGAGGATGGTGCTTGGATGAATATCTAAGGAGTTAGATTGAGGATTCATCAAGCACCGTCAAATGATTGTTAAGAGAGGATCTTCAGCCTGTGAAGGAGATGGCAATCCTTTCTCTAAAGGCTGATATCTAACCAACCTCTTGATGTAGGTCCTTTGCATAGGGATAGATATTCAGAGGTGTTAGATAAGTTAGGTAAAAGAGTTGACTTAACGAGATCGTGATAACCAAAGTCCTATGTAGTTTGTTGCCACGATATAGGCACGTATCCTCTGACCGGAGACAGTTGTGTTATTATATGTCTGAGTATGTACATTTGGCAGACCAATAGGTTCATGACCTAACCAAGGTCTATACACCGACGCGCTAGTGTGCATGCAAGGGCATATGAGTAATATGATCTCTCAAAGGGATTATACAGGTTCATTATTGAACCGGAAGACATGAGCTCATTCATGAGATATTGGGAAGAATCAAATTCTGTGCACGGTAATATTCACTGAATTTGTAGGTTTATATATACTTTTGGAAAGTATATGAGCAACACCTAGGTATGATATATGCTTTTGGAAATTATATGATCGATACCAACTCCCAAAGATCGAATGAGAAAAGTTAATGATAAAACCCTTAAGGAGATAGTCTAACAGAGATCTAAAACTTCGAGTTTAATCTGGGTCTTCGAATATGCAGTATGTACATGTATTGGGAATACCTGAGGGTGATGTGATCATAAACAATTGTATAAACATGACTCTTCCATTCATAGGGAGTGATGAAACGGGTCTGGATTTTAGTAATTCCTCTCATAGAGAAGTGATCTAATCTTAGTCCAAATGTTGGCCATTGACATGAATGTCATTCAGATGTCATGAGAAGATTAGATCTACGGCTTTGATTTAATCAAACATCTACAGGAGGTCCGCAAGATCTGGATTTGAGATTTGATCTCAATATCCAAGTCACTATACGTGGAACAATACAATCGACCGGTCCTTATCTCCAAGTATCCACGAAGAAAGAGCATTATCCGTGAAAGAGTCCACGGATAATTTCATTGTTGGTGTGTATCCGAACATTGAGAAAAATTGATAATTAAATGTGAATTAATTATCATGAATAATATGAATTTGATTCATATTATAAGGAGAGACATCTAAGATAATTAAATGTGATTTAATTATCAAAGATGCAAATAATGTGAATGTGATTCATGTTATTTGGGCACTTGAGAAATGGGATCCAAGATGATTAAATGTGATTTAATTATCATGGATATTAATAATGTGGATAACACTATCCATAATAATCATATTTATTATAAATGTGATTTATAATATATTAGAGATAGCATATTGTGATTTATATTTGTTAATTAATTATTGATGTGAATTGGATTCACATTGGATGATTAATTAAAATATAATTTACAATTTTTTATGTTTTGGGATGTGAATGTGATTCACATTTTTCTAATAGCATGATTGCAATATTTCACAAGTTAATTATGAATTATTTTTGTGAAATAATTTACAACAATTATTGTTGTAAATCCTAGAGATATCATGAGATAATGGTATCTCATGAGATAATGAGATCTCATGAGATGTTGGTAGCCTTCCCCCTTTTTAGGGGATATGGTTTATCTCCTCATTATCTCCAAGGCTAATTAATTGATTTGATTTGAATTTAAATATATTGATTGATCAATATATATTAATTTAAATTAAATTAATTGTTGTTGTGTTTTTACAATAAGATCATAGCCATTGAAAGAAACACAAATTAATCTCACCCATTGATTGTGTGATGTCCATGGATTGGGATCCATGGACTCCCAAGACCTTGTATAAGAAGAGGCACCCCTTGCTCTTCGAGAAACACAATTAATGAATGCTCTCTCTTTCTCTCTCTCTCTCTCTCTCTCTCTCTATTTCAGGACACGCCAAGCCTCTCTCTCTCTCTCATAATGTTTGTCCACCATGGAGCCATTAAGAGAGTAACCATTGTCGCAACAAGTTCGTTATGCTGCCCGAGTATTTGCTTGTGGAATCTCTATCTCCTTCGATGCGCCTCGCTCGTGAAGAACATGTTGGATCTTGTTTGATGATATTAGGAGATTCATCGCTTGGACCATCAACATGTACCGTGAGAAGGACACATCTCATTAACACGCTCGCAAGCATCTCCTCTATCGAATCAGATTTGAGACAGGAGGTCTCTTGGATTAGAGACTCGATCACAACCACGCATAAAGAGTTAAACCTTATACCTATTTGTGGTTTAGATGAAACGATCCAAGAAGTGTTATTGGAACATGTGGTTTCATCACATTTAACATTTTAAATTTCGCTGCCCGGAGCAACTAGTGCGACTAGTTGCTCCCGATCGCATTTGATGCGATCCTCACGCTTCCGTGACGTGCTTGATGAATTCTCCATATCCTTCTGGTGGTATCAGAGCCAGGTTGGAGGTTTTTGATTGGATCCATAAACTGAAGAGGATTTGGGCTCGTTAGGCTTCATGAAGATTTTAGCATTTCAATTTTCGCAGTCCTATTTTGTGATAAATTTCGGCCCTATTTATAATATTTCAACATGAAAATATCACTTATATAATGTTCCCCATTAGTTAAGGAAACTGTAGGATTTAGTTTGCGTGTTTTGGAATCCAATAACTCAAGATATGGTCTTTTTAATAACCATATGTCCATTGTTTCAGGGATGATGAATAATTACGTAATTAAGGAGTTAATGACATTTTAGAACTCCTGAAAATGCGTGTTTATCACTGGGTTCTATTTTAAATCAATTTATCAAACTATGGAAATTGATTTTGTTTAATTTGGATTTAAACTGAGTGAGATATGTTAGTTTTAGTGAGTAGGGATCACTGTTGAAAATGAGATACTCAACCATGAACCTTGTGATTGTCATTTAAGAATCTTCTGAAATTAATGGTTAATTTCCTGGAATAATTATGGCTATACTTGAGAAATATTTGAATAATAAGTTTTCCCTTAAATGACATTACCTCAACCAATGAATAATATATTAGATCTAGATCACCAATTGGTTACAAGATATACTTTCATCAAACTTGCTACTTGAATAGGTTTTGATAATTTATCTAGCAAATTTCCTTATCAAAAGTGTATTGGTTATTACTATATGGCATACCTTCAGTTGAAAAACCGATGATCATCTCAAGTACAAAGTGATTGACTTGGCATTATTTTTTCCCGAGGCGGATATGGTGTCTGGTCGGGGAGCGTTGGGGTAGCAGGTTGCACTGTGTGCGGTTTGTCCCACTCTCGTCTGTACTGGCCATGACAGTGGATAGGGAAAGGGTAATGCTTGAGAGATCATGATGTATTTTCTAATTATTAAAATTTGAATAATACATACTTTGAGATGGTACCATTATTTCAAGTAACAATCAAGTTTGATGATTAAATTGGATTAATAATTGATTTAATGAAATTAAATGAATTATGTCCAATTAATATACTCTATTATGATACATGTGTATTTCCCTTGGAAGAATTAAACATGAATATGATTCATGATAATCAATTAAAATTTGAATATGAGGTGGAGGATCACATAAGTGACATCCATGGTCTCCCATCAAGTCGAAGAGTTTCATCGCAGATATTGTGTGTCGGAGATGCTTGTCCGAAGTGACAACTCCTGCATACTATCCATTTGGATCGGGCTCTTCATTTTCGAAAGAGTAAGGTTGTATATGTAGTGACCCCAATATTGAGTCCTCGTATTATTGGGGCGATATTGGATTGCGTATAGCGAGTTTTAAGCCTATTAACGGTTGGTTCGATTAAAAACATGTCAACATTGCCTGAGGGGTGGTGGGACCAGGTGTCAAAGATAGAATTGGGAAATGCAAGTTGGACTTGCAATGCGGAATCTGTTCCTGCTTCTTTTTATCGGAGTCATAGGTTCTCATAATATTGGGATGTGACAAAGATAAGGAAGGAGATCCCAGATCTTGCTTGAGATATAATGGTAAGCATATCTCTTACATTGAAAGTGATTAAGGGAATTAACTTTCATTGTTGATAAGGCAATACAACTTTGATATAAAAACTCCTGTAAAATATGTATATCTAAAATATATACACTTATGCAAATTTCTTATTTCAGGTTATTCTTTATTAAACCCACTCAATACCATACCCAATAATAATCAGTATACTATCATGGATTGGATCCATGATCAAGATATTGCACTTGTGGTTGGACACATAATGTATGTGGTTGCAATGTGCATGTTTCCTCAAAATAATGAGGAATGGCAATTAAATAGGCAATAGCACTACAACCCTAAGGTTTGTATGTCTCTATAGTGTTGATCTCATCGAATGTACTTTGGAAGTGACATGTCGATGATGATCGCAATTGTCAAATAATCCTTATAAAATCTAAGAAGATGAACTGGCATACATATGTGCTCTCGACATTTAATCATGAATGACATGGTTCAGTACATCATGCAGAATGGAGGCTATATAAGAGATGATGTATTCAAAAATATTTGAGTACCTACCTGAAACAAAGTCTTTAAGAGTTAAGATGTATGTAGATACCATAAGTGCCATCATTCTACTATATACACTCTAGTCATTCATGAAGCTTCATAATGTTCATATTGTATGAACTAAATAAGGCATGTATAAATGTTGAAATACTCTTAGATTGAAATCTTTTGAATTCAATATGAGAGATCCTTTGTCTTAAGCAATTATTGTTTATAGATGAAAGGAGCACAGTGGAAGCATGGGTCTAACCCAAGTTAGAAGGAAAGTCAAAGAGTTGACTATACTTCTATGGCTTCCATACATGTGACATCCAAAAGAGTTAGATGAATGCCAATACTGCAATAAGTTGATGTATTGATGTTGTGACTATCTAGACTATCTAGGATCCTTAGAGAAGGACTCGGAAAGTACATCAGAACAATCGACATCTACATATAATCATTAAAATTCACTTTCTTATTTGATAAGATCAAAGTCTAATAATTGTATACGATTCTTCTAATAACATTTGCAATTGTTTGCATATGTTTTAGAATACTAGAAACTTAATCTTAACGTTTAATAGTTATCCACATGGACGTTGATGCATATGTTGCAACTATTGGATTGATAGACTTCATATTTTCAGTGGAAAAGTCTTTAGTATTAGAGAATGTCTCTATGACCTGGATATTATAATACACTCATAGTTTATTTCTAAGCGTTGGAAGTAAACATGAATTCTGGAATAAACCTATCATAGAGAGTTATGATGGATATATTTCAGATAGTAATCTAACATCTAGTGGACTCTACTAAATTAGAAAATTAATGAATATTTCACTAAGATTTCTAATATTGAAAGTTAAACCTTATAACATCAATAGGAGAATGAAGATCATTTGATAATGATCTAGCATCAAGCCTTAGACATTTGTCTGTTGATTTGATCAATAGAATAGTAAGAGATGAAACTTTAGAATGCCTAAAATTTCAAAACTTACATACTTATGAATATTGTATTCAAAGTAATATGTCCAATACACCATTCTATAGGAATGGTGTTAGATACTAAGGTATTCAAGATCTCATACATACTGATGTATGTGGATTATCTATATCAAAATAAACATTATGGATATGTGATATCTATTAATGATTATTTGTGATATCAGATTTCTCGCCTTCACCTTAGAAACCTTTGAAATGTTCAAAGATTTCACAATTTTTGTTTAGAACACAAGTTTGAAAGAATATGAAAATAAATTTGATCTAATCTAGGTAGTCATTACCTATTAGATGAATTCAAGGAATACCTTATTGAGATATGACTTATCTCACTCCTCCTCATACACTTAAACTCAATAGGGCTATAGGGAGACACAATTAGAGCATGTGTGACATGATTTGGTCAATGATAGATATTAGCATAATTAGCTCTTACTTTTCAGGTATATATGTAGTAGAGACTACAATATATATCCTTAATAAGGTTCCATGCAAGTAAGATGGAATCTAGCACAAAAGTTTCTACTTTATTAAGGAAAATAAAGGATGGTATTGGATACCTACTTTATGACCTTGAGATTCTTAAAAGATCTCATCTCTGAGAATGTGATTCTTAAAGGATGAGACTCTTTAGAATCAAGAGGAAAATGAAGTAAAGGATCTTATTTAATATTGAGAAGATAATGAGGCTCCTAAAATCGAAAATTAAAAGAACAATTAAAGATGAAACACTCATACTTCTTCAATTGAGTTTGAGGATGTATTCCATGTGTTAGAGAAATATGACAATCATCTAACTTCATGTGATGAAGCCTCTAAAGATCATGACATGGAATGATGGATTTTAGCAATAAAGTCAAAAGTAGACTTCATATACAAGTCTTATATATGGACCCTCGAGGATCCACCTATACGGGTAAGACCCGTTAAGGTGTAAATGGATCTTCAAGAGAAAGAGGGAACCTGATAAGAAGGTAGAGATCTTCAAAGCATGGATTATTTCCACAAGATACACACCGAAGAGATGACATCGCTTGCGGTCCGACTTGCTCTACAATGACCTTGCTTATACCCATTAGAATATTGCTAACTATAGCTACACAACTTGATTTTGACATCTTCAAGATGGAAGTCAAGATTGCATTCCTCCATAAATACCTCTCAGAGAATATTCATATGAAGTAGCCCCAGCGCTTCATAGTTGAAGAAAGCAAGTTGTGCAAGCTGAATAACTCCATCTGTGGACTCGAATAAGCTTCTTGTAGTTGGAATATAAGATTTGATGAAATCATAAATGTTATGATAGAACCTTAATGAACCATGTGAAGCTTAGTGGGAGTACCATTATGTTCCTCGTGCTAAATGTAGATGATATCCTGATCATTTGGAATGATATAAGGAAATAATAAGTTTTTTTTAATCTGGTCACAGGTATCCTTGAGATATTATCTCAAGGATACTTCTTAGATCTTTGTTCTGAAGCTGCTCAGAAGCAATGAAAAGAGGGTATTGGGACCGTCACATTAGTTGTACACCTTGATGATATGTTATAACTTCTAGAAATTCCAAGAAAGGCTTCCTTCCGTTAGGATATGGTACTAACCTATCTAAAGGGATAACACCTCAAGGAGTTGAGGAAGTGAATGCTAGAATTGCTTGCCTTTGTGAACAAGTTACGAGATTCGAGTGTATTCTAGATGTGTACAAATGCCAAATGACTACCATAAAGTGGGAGTAGTAAATTGTTACTGATCTTACTACGGAGATAAAACACTTAGTTGCAGTAATAACAAAATCTTCAAAGATGACAAGACTTTCGAGATAGTGATCTCTAAGTCTTATCTTCAAGAAATTATGACATTATGGATAGTAATCTAAAGGTCTTAACTGCAGATACCTTGGAAGATAGAGATCTCCAGGAATAAGAGCATTCTAATACGGATTATGGAAATATTTCATAAATTAATTATTGAGTTGTAGTGTCAAGGATACTATAACTAATAAGAATGAGTATTGGTTGCATAAGATGCAACATTCGCATTGGATGCGAGCACTGTTACTAGGGAACATGCAAGTGTCGTAAAAGGACTTGGCATAGTTTCTTGGGACCTTGCAACCCTCATTGGACCTAGATATTTTTGCAAATAGCCTATGAGTGTCGCATGAGTTCAGGCTTACATGATTAGCCCATTAATGGCTTTTTGGGATAGTGGAGGATTGTTGGACATGCGAGCCCAAGGCAAGCCATTATGCAATAAATGTTATTGTGAATATCATTCCCTGATTTGAAATAAATAATGATTAATTTGCATAATAGGTCCTTAGTACAATTAGGGTTATGTACCATGGCCATCTTAATGATCATACAAATGTTGATTCAATTATGAAACCATAGAGGCTGGTGCTTGGATGAATATCTAAGGAGTTAGATTCAGAACTCATCAAGATCTGTCAAATGATTATTATAAGAGGATCTCCATCCTGAGAAGTAGATGGCAATCCTTTCTCTAAAGGTTTATATCTAACCGACCTCTTGATGTAGGCCCTCTGCATAGGAATAGAGATTCAGAGGTGTTAGATAAGTTAGGTCAAAGAGTTGACTTAACAAGATCGAGATAACCGAAGTCCTATGTCGTATGCTGACACGATATAGGCACGCATCCACTGACCAGAGACAGATGTGTTACTATATGTCTAAGTATGTAAATTTGGCAGACCAATAGGTTGATGACCTAACCAAGGTCTATACACTGGTGCGCTGGTGTGCATGGAAGGGCATATGAGTAATATGATCTCTCAATGGGATCATAAAGGTTCATTACTAAACCGGAAGACATGAGGTCACTCATGAGATATTGGGAAGAATAAAATTCCGTGCACGGTCGTCTCGTTTTGGAAGCTTGACTGAATTTGTAGGTTTGATATATTTTTGGAAAGTGTATGATCAACACCTGGGTATAATATATGCTTTTTTGGAAAGTATATGATCGATACCAACTCCCAATGATTGAATGAGAAAACTTAATTATAAAATCCTGAAGTAGACTGTCTGAAAAAGATCTAAAACTTCGCGTTTAATTTGGGTCTTCTGGTATGCAGGATGTACAAATATTGGGAATACCTGAGGGTGATGTGATCATAAATGATTGTATAACCATGACACTACCATTACTAGGGAGTGATGAAACGGATCTGGATTTTAGTGACTCCTCTCATAGAAAAGTGATCTAATCTTAGTCAAAATGTTGGACGTAGATCTAAATGTGATTCAGATGCAATGTGAAGATTAGATCTACGGCTTCGATTTAATCAAACCATCTACGGGAGGTCAGCAAGATCTGGATTTGAGATTTGATCTTATTATCCAAGTCACTATACATGGAACAATACAATCGCCCTATCCTTATCTCCAAGTATCCGCGGAGAAAGCGCATATCCTTGAACGTGTTCACAGATAATTTCATTATTGATATGTGTATCCGAGCATTGAGAAAATTGAAAATCAAATGTGATTTAATTATCATGAATAATATGAATTTTATTAATATTATAAGGAGAGATATTTAAGATAATTAAATATGATTTAATTATCAAAGATGCGAATAATGTGAATGTCATTCATTTTATTTGGGCTCATGAGAAAAGAGATCCAAGTTAATTAAATGTGATTTAGTTATCATGGATATGAATAATGTTGATAGCATTATCCATATCAATCATATATATTATAAATATGATTAATAACATATTAGAGAGAGCATATTGTGATTTATATTTGTTAATTAATTATTGATGTGAATTGGATTCACATTGGATGATTAATTAAAATGTAATTTACATTTTGCATTGGGATGTGAATGTGATTCGCATTTTTCTAGTGGCATGATTGCAATATTTCACAAGATAATTATGAATTATTTTTGTGAAATAATTTACAACAATTGTTGTTGTAAGTCCTAGAGATATCATGGGATAATGGTATCTCATGAGATAATGAGATCTCATGAGATGTTGGTAGTCGTCCCCCCCTTTTCAGGGGATATGGTTTTTCTCCCCATTATCTTCATCGATGATTAATTGATTTGATTTGAATTTAAATATATTGATTTATCGATATATATTAATTTAAATTAAATTCATTGTTGTTGTGTTTTTACAACAATATCATAGCCATTGAAAGAAACACAAATCAATCTCACCCATTGATTGTGTGATGTCCATGTCTTGGGATCCATGTGAAGGATATGGTTACATCCTCAAGCGCATCACGGAAGCGTGAGCATCGTATCGAATACGATGAAGAACGACTAGTCACACTAGTTGTTTTATGCAGCGGAAATTTAAAAAAGTTTTCTTGTGACGAAAGCACATGATCCAAGAACACTTCTCGGATCGTTTCGTTTAAACCACAAACAAGTAGTAGGATTACCTCTTGAAGCGTGGTTGCGATCGAGTCTCTAAATGAAGAGACCTCCTATCTCAAGTCCGATCCGACGGAGGAGACGCTTGCGAGCGCGAGGATGAATCGCGTGCTTCTCGCAATCCATGTTGATGATCCAAGTGGAGGATCTCCTAATCTCGACACACGAGATCCGACGTCTTCTTCATGAGCGAGGCGTATTGAAGGAGACAGAGATCCACGAGCAAACCATCGGGAAGCATAACGACGACGTTGTGGCGATGGATACTCCCTCTAGGGCATCCATGGTGGATGACCATGAGAGAGGAAGAGAGAGGGTTGAAGTGTAGAGAGAATGAGAGAGAGAAAGACTTATGTTCTCTTGTGTGTAAAGAAGAGCATTGGGGTGCCTCTCCTTTTATAATATTTTGGGATCCATGGATCTCAATCCACGGGCAACACAAATCCAACGACTCTCATTGATTGTGTTTCTTTTAATTGCTAAGATTTGTGTTGGTAAAAACCAACAACAATTAATTTAATTTAGATTAAATCTATATTGATAAATCAAAATAATGAATCGCAGATTAAATCAATCAAGAATGGAGATTATGGAATGAAGATTACCTCCTTCTATAATATTGGATTTGGTGGCAATCTCATGTAATCTCATGTAATCTCATGAGATCTCATGAGATTACATTATTCCATGGAAATCTCCAAGATTTACAACAACACTTATTGTAAATTATTCAACAAAAATAATTGATAATTATTTTATGAATATTGCAATCTTGCCATTGGAAAATTGTGAATCATATTCACAACAAAAAATAAAATAGGAATTATATTTTTCAATTAATTGTCCAATGTGAATCCAATTCACATCAACATTTAATTAACAAATGTAAATGACAAATAGCTCTCTCTTATATATAATAAATCACATTTATAATATATATGACTAATACGGATATGGCTATCCATATTATTCATATCCATGATAATTAAATCACATTTAATCTTCTTGGATATCTATTTTCATGTGCCCAAATAATATGAATCACATTCACATTATTCACATCTTTGATAATCAAATCTCATTTAATTATCTAAGATAACTCTCTTTATAATATGAATCAAATTCATATTACTCATGATAATTAAATCACATTTAATTATCTATTTTCTTAATGCCCGGATACTTATATCAACAATGAAATTATCCTGAACTCTTTCAAGGATAATGCGCTTTCTCCGCGGATACTTGGAGATAAGGACAGAGCGATTAATATTGTTCCACGTATAGTGACTTGGATATTGAGATCATATCTCAAATCCAGATTGCGGGCCTCCCATAGATGCTTGATTAAATCAAGACCGCAAATCCAATCTTCTCATTGCATCTAAATCACATTCAGATCAATGTCCAACAATTGGACCAAGATAAGATTACTTCTCTACTGAGAGGAGTCACTAAAATCCAGACTCGTTTCATCACTCCCTAGGAATGGAAGCGTCATGGTTATACAATCGTTTACGATCACATCACCCTCAGGTATTCCCAATACCTGTACATTATGCATACTGGAAGACTCAGATTAAACCTGAAGTATTGGATCAACTTTATACTATCTACTTCATGGTTTTATCAGTATGTTTCTCATTCGATCATTGGGAGTTGGTATCGAACATATACTTTCCAAAAGCATATATCATACCTAGGTCTTGATCATATACTTTCCAAAAGTATATGTCAAACCTACAAATTCAGTCAAGCTTCCAAAGTGAGACTACCGGGCACGGAATTTGATTCTTCCCAATATCTCAAGAGTGAGCTCATGTCTTCCAGTTTAGTAACTGAACCTGTACGATCCCTTTGAGAGATCGTATTACTCATATGCCCTTATATGCACACCAGTGTGCCGGTGTATAGACCTTGGTTAGGTCATTAACCTATTGGTATGCCAAATGTACATACTCAGACATATAGCAACACATCTGTCTCCGGTCAGAGGATGCATGCCTGGATCGTGACAGCATACGATATAGGACTTTGGTTATCTCGATATCGTTAAGTCAACTCATTGTCCTAACCTATCTAACACCTCCGAATCTCTATTCCTATGCAGAGGACCTGCATCAAGAGGTGGGTTAGATATCAGCCTAAATGAGAAAGGATTGCCATCTCCTACTCTGGCTAGAGATCATCTCTTAACAATCATTTGACGGTGCTTGATGAGTCCTCAATCTAACTCTTTAGATATTCATCCAAGCACCAACCTCTTTGATTCAATAGTTGAATCAACATCTGTATGATCATCAAGATGGCCATGGTACATAACCCTATTTGTACTAAGGGACATATTATGCAAATTAATTATTCTTCATTTCAGATCAGAGAATGATATTTGCAATAACATTTATTGCATAATGGCTTGCCATGGGCTCGCTTGTCCAACAATCTCCCACTAGCCCAAAGAGCCATCAATGGGCTAATCATTTAAACCCGCCCTCATGTGACAATCATAGGCTATTAAGAAAATAGCCCGATAAGGTGATCAATCACTTTGTTCCCCCAAGACTACGCCAAGTCCTTTTACAGTACTTGCATATCTCCAGTAACAGTGCTCGCATCCAATGCGAATGTTGCTTCTTATGCAACCAATACTCAATCTTGTTAGTACAGTGTCCTTGACACTACAGTTTAACAATTATCATAACAAGTATTTTCACAATCCTTATCAGAATACCCTTATTCCTGGAGATCACTATCTCTTAAAGTATTTATAGTAAAGACCTTTTAGATCTCCATCTATAAAGTCTTAATTACTTTAAGATAAGACTTAGAGATCACTATCTCTAAAGTCTTGTCATCTTTGAAGATATTGTTATTACTACAATCAAGTGTTTTCTCTCCTTATTAGGATTAGTAACAGTTTACTACTCCCACTACATGGCAGAAATCTGGCTTTTGTACACATGTAGCATACACTCAGCTTCTCGTAACTAATGCAGAAGTGCAAGCAGTTTTAGCATTCACTTCCTCAACTCTTTGAGGTGCTATCCCTTTAGATAGGTCAGTACCATATCTTAAGGGATGGAAGCCTTTCTTCGAATTTCTAAGAACAGAATATGTTCAAGGTGTACTACAAATGTGACAGTCCCAATATCCTCTTCTCTTTGCTTTTGAACAACTTCAAAACTAAGATATAAGAGGTATCTTTGAAATCATATTTCAAGATATGGAATAGCCAATCTATAAAACACTTATTATCATCCTTATATCATTCCAAATGATTAGGATATTATCTATATTTAGCACGATGAACACAAAGGCAATCCCACTAAGCTTCATAAGGTTCATC
The DNA here is from genome assembly GCA_037367405.1 of Ottelia alismoides. Taxonomy (NCBI): domain Eukaryota; kingdom Viridiplantae; phylum Streptophyta; class Magnoliopsida; order Alismatales; family Hydrocharitaceae; genus Ottelia; species Ottelia alismoides. The sequence continues at coordinate 866,391 of JAZKJV010008677.1, forward strand.
AAGATTTTATCTGAAATCATAACATTTACAATTTCATCAAATCTTATGTTCCATCAACAATAAGCTTATATGAGTTCATAAATGGATTTCTTTAGCTTGCACATCTTGATCTCCTCAACCATGAAGCCTTGGGGCTGCTTCATGTGAATATCCTCAGAGAGGAATGCAATCTTGACTTCTTTCTCTTGAAGATCCATTTACACCTTCATGGGTCTTACCCATATAGGTGGATCCTCAAGGGTCCATATACAACATTTATATATGAAGTGTACTTTAGACTTTATTGCTAACATCCACTTTCCATGTCATGATCTTCAGAGACTTCATCACATGAAATCCGATCATTGTCAGACTTAGCCGACACATGGAATACATCCTCAAACTCATTTGAAGAGGTATGTGTTTCATCTTTTATTATCCTTTTAGTTTCCAATTTCAGGAGCCTCATTATCTTCTCAAGATTAAATGAGTTCCTACACTTCATTTTCATCTTGATTCTCAAGAGTCTCAACCTCTAAGAGTCACATTCTCAGAGATGAGATATTTTAAGAATCTCAAGGACATAAAGTAGGTATCCAATACCATCCTTTATTTTTCTAATGAAGTATCACTCTCTAGTATTAGATTCCAGCTTATATACAAGGAACCTTATTAATGATATACATTGTAGTCTCTACTGCACATATATACCTGGAAACTAAAGGATAATTATGCTAAAACTCATCATTGATAAGATCATGTCACACATGATCCAATTGTATCTCCCTATAACTCTATTGATTTAAGGTGTGTTAGGAGGATTGAGATAGAAATGATATTCATATCTCCATAAGGTATTCTTTGAATTTATCTAACAGGTACTTGCTACCTAGATTAGATCAAATTCATTTTATCTTCCTTCAAACTTTGGTTTTAAACCAAAATTATGAAATCTTTGAACATTTCAAAGGTTTCTTAGGTGAAGAGAAGAAATCTCATATCATACATAATCATCAACATATATCACATATCCATAATGTTTAATGTGATATAGATGATCCGCAGATCCTGAATACCTTGACGTCTTACACCTTTCCCAAGGAAGGGTGTATTGGACATTTTTACTTTTTGAATACAATATTCACAAGTATGCAAGATTTGAACCTTTAGACAATCTAAAGTTCCATCTCTCACTAGTCCATTGATCTCATCAACAGACATATTTCCAAAACTTGATGCCAGATCATTGTCAAATGATCTTCATCCTCCAATTGATCTTATAAAGGTTTTAATTTTCAGTATTAAAAATCTTAAGGAACCATTCATTAATTTCCTAATTTTGTGGACTCTACTAGATGTTAGATTACTATTTGAAATATATCCATCATAACTCTTTATGATAGTTCTATCTCAGAATTCATGTTTATTTCCAACATTTAGAAAACAAACAATGAGTGTATTCTTATATCTAGGTCATAGAGACATTTTCTAAGACTAAGGGCTCTCCCACTAAAATTAATAAGTCTATCAATCCAACAGAGATTGTTGAAAAATTGCATCAATATCCATGTGGATAACTATAAACCTTAAGATCAAATTTTCTAGTCTTCTAAAACATATGCAACCTATTGAAAGTGATGTTAAAGATTGAGATACAATTATTAGACTTTATCTTATCAAATAAGTAAGTCAAAGTCAATGATTATATGTAGATTATTACGATGCTCTATCTGAGACCTTCACTAAGGATTCTAGATAGACTTGATAGTCAAACTATCAACACATCAATTTATTGCAGTATCGGCATTCATTCAACTCTTTGGATGTCATATGGATGTCAAAGAAGTACGGTCAACTCTTTAACTATCCTTCTCATCTTGGGTCTGACCCATGCTTCCACTGCGCTCCCTTTATCTATAAACAACCATTGCTCAAGACTAAGGATCTCTTTTGTTAAATTCAAAAGAATTCAAAGTAAGAGTATTTCAACATTTATACATTCTTCATTAAGTTCATACATTATGAATATTATGAAGCTTCATGAATAACTAGAGTATAGACAGTAGAATGATGACACTCATCGTATCTACATCCATGTAAACTCTTGAAATATTGGTTCAGGTAGGTATTCAAACATTTTGAATACATCATCTCTTATAGATCTATCATTCTGCATGATGCAGTGAACCATGTCATACATGATAAATGTCAAGAGCACATATGTATGCCAGAATATCTTCTTGGATTTTTATAAGGATTATATGACAATTGCGATCATCGTCGACATGTCACTTCCAAAGTATATCCAATGAGAGATCAAGACTATAGAGACATACAAACCCTAGGGTTGTAGTCCTATTATCTATTTAATTGTCATTCCTCATTATTAAGAGGAAACTTGCACATTGCAACCACATACATTATGTGTCCAACTGCAAGCACAATATCTGAATCATGAGTCCAATCCATGATATTTTACTGGTTATCATTGAGTACCACATTGAGTGGGTTTAATGAAGGATTATCTGAAATAAGAAATTTGCATAAGTGTATGTATTTATATATATATACATATTTTACTTTGATTTAGGAATTTTTTTATATCAAAATTGTATTTCCTTGTCAACACTGAAAGTTCATTCCCTTAATCACTTTCAATGTAAGAGATATACTTACCATCATATCTCAGCAAGATCTGGGATCTCCTTCCTTATCTTTGTTACATCCCAATAATATGAGAATCTGCAACTCGGATAAAAAGAAGCAGGAACACATTCCACCTTGCAAGTCCAACTTGCATCTCCCAATTCAGTCTTTAACACCCGGGCCCACCACCCCTAAGGTGATGTTGACCCGTTATTAATTGAACGAACCGTCAATAGGAATAATACTCGCTACACGCAATCCAATATCGCCCCAATAATATGAGGATCCGATATTGGGGTCACTACGTATAAGGCCTTACTCTTTTGAGAAGTAAAGAACCCGATCCAGATGCGCTTGCATACAGGGGCTGTCACTTCGGACAGGCGTCTCCTACATACAATCCCTGGCGACGGAACCCTTCACCTTGACGGGAGACCATGGATGTCACTTATGTGATCATCCACCTTATATTCAAATTTTAATTAATTATAATGAATCATATTCACATAATTAATTCTTCCAAGGGAAATACACATCTATTCATAATAGAGTGTTTTTAATTGGATATAATTAATTTAATCATATTAACTTAATTATCGGTCCAATTCAATCAACAAACTTGATTGTTTTTACTTGAATATATATATGGTATTATCTCAAAGTACGTATTAATTCGAATTTTAATAATTAGAAAAATGCATATTCATTTCTCCAGCATTATCGAATCTCTACCCGTTGTCATGGCCACTACCGACGAGAGTGGGATGGACCACATACGTTGCAACCCGCTACCCCAATGCTCTCCGACTAGACACCATATCCACCTCAGGAAAGGATAATGCCAAATAGATCAATTTGTACTTGAGATGATCATTAGTTCTTCAACCGAAATTATACCATATAATAATAATCAAAACAATTTTAATTAACATTTTAATGAGATTTGCTAAACAAATCCCAAATCCTATACAAGCTACAAGTTTGTTGGAATGTAGATCACGTAGATCATGTAACCAATTAGTGACCTAGATCACATCTAATCAATTATTGGTTAAGGCAATGCCATTTAAGGAAATAATTATCATCAAATATTTCACAAATATTTATGCATAATTATTCCGAGAAATTAAACAATTTAATTTCACTAATTGACTAAATGACAATCACTAGGTTCTTGATTAGGAAAGTATTTCCAGCAGTAACCCTCACTTACTAAAAATATCATATCTCAATCAATTTAAATCCAAATTAAGAAAAGTAAGTTCCTAAAGTTTGATAATTTTATTTACAATAAAATCTAAGTGATTTGCACATTTCAAGGCGTTTCAAATCCGCAATTAACTCTTTAACTACGTTGAGATTCGCAGTCCCCGTAACTCATGATACATGTTCACTAAAATGAGCATAACTTGAGCAAACAGAATCGAAATCACGTAAACTCAGATCCTACAGTTTCCTTATTTAATTGGAAACAAAATCCAATTATTATTTCCGTGTTTAAAAAATTTAAATAGTGCCGAAAATAATATAAAACTGAGATGCGAAAATGAAATGCAAGAAAACTTTCGCAAAACCTAATGAACCCAAGTCATCCTCGGTTAATGGATCTTATCCAAAACCACCGACCTAAGGCTCTTATACCACTTGAAGGATATGGTTAGATCCTCAAGTGCATCACTGATGAATCTGTGATTCATCACTTCAAAAGTCAAAAATAGAGCCTTGTTCCCGAGCAAATAGAGGCATATTTTCCTTTATATTGCATAAATAACATTCATGCATACATCCATAATTCATACATTTTAGTAGTCCATTTACATTTAAATTAAGAAGCCAAAAATCCCTTGTAAAATACCCATTCACTAAAATAACCTCTTCTCTATAATATGTATTCCTTAGTTAATAATATAGGGAAGAATGCCAAAAATCCCCCTTGTAAAATAGTCAATAAAGCCCTAGAACCCCTGTACACTAAAATGCACATAAAGCTCTCATACAAACTCCGAATTAGGTCTACTTACTCTTAAAATACTACACATTAAAAGACCTTTAAAATGAGACTAATTTCATTGAATTTGGAGCTCATATGAGAAAGTTGGGTTTTTGGGCCACTTTGTATACTACATAGGTGTATAATTGTATCTTTGTATTTATATATCATATTTGACCTCATCTCCGTCTTTGGTCAACATGAAACTTGTAGATCTCATCGAGTTCTACAACTTTCATGTTTTGAGTTTTTCCAAATTCGTCCCCCCTCTTCTCTCTACACGTGTATTTTCCTCCAGCCACTCATAGCAGGCCACGTGGCGCCCTCTGGTTGCACCACGCGGCCCGCTTCCCCTCGCCTCATCCGCCTCATCTTCCAACCGTTGGATCCTCTTCCAGATCCAACGGCCCAGCTCTGCCCACGTGCGCCTAAAGCCTGGACCATCAGATCATCTCCGGCCTAATCCACGCCGCACGTTCGCGCTCTCACCAGAACACGCCACGTGGCGCTTTAAAGACCGCTCGATCGCATCCACGATCCTCTGATCTCAGCCGGCCTCTCCTTCCAGCGAGTCTCGGCCCTTCGATCAGCTCCATCTCCTCATCCAGGCCGCCCGCTCGCGCTTCGTCCGCAGCTCGTCACGTGGCTCCACCGCAACCGATCATCTACGCGCCCCGATCTAATCCTACCCGCCCGCCACGCTTCGATCACCACCGTTGGATCACAAGATCCAACGGTGAAGACCTCGTCTCCTACCTCTGGGCGCCCTTCTCTCCCACGTCCCTTGCCTTGCGGAGGGGCGCCCCCTTTCTATTTCCGGCTGCATGTCAGCCACCATCTACGTCAGCCAACACTCCCACGATGAGCCCCACTTATCCCTCACCCTCGCCAGCTCCCTCACGCTCCACCACCTCCACCAGAGTCGCCCCACGTCGACCACCTACCTCGCCTCGTCACCAGCCAACCCACCACCTTCAACCTATAAATACGCCACCACCGGCAACCTTCACCCCGATCCGCCACTCCAGAGAGCTTCCTTGAGCTCAGACCTTCCCATTGGTGACAGCAATTCGACGCGTCTTCGAGCGACGAAGGGTATCAGCTCCGGCGAGATCCACGGCAGCTCCGCCGTGTCGCAGCGACTCCCACGAGCAGTTGCACGAGCTCGGGCGATCACCGGCCCTCGAGCGACGACCTGGACCTCAAGCAGGAGGCCCAATCCCCAGGTGAAATCCTCCATTTCCCCTCCGATCGTTTCTTATTTTTATCTTTGTTTTCTCCGACTTTATTCGTCGTCACCGGTCACTCTCTCGCCTCCCTTTCATCCCGCTGAGCTTCGCGTCGAAGCTCCCATCCTCGCTACACCTCACGACCTCCGACGACGATCTCTCACAACATTCCCGATCACCAGCTCCGCCATTTGGCCGGAGCTCCATCGCCCGACCGCCCCCCCCCTTCGCCTTAGGCCTCGTCGACTACCTTCACCTCTCCACACAAGCACGCACGAGCTTCGGCTAGTCTCTGACCCTTGCAGGTACTTCATTTGTCACTGATCGGAGTTCATCGGAAACGACTTCGAGCTTCATCGTCAGCAACTCCCGACGACCCTCTCTCACTTCTGAGGCCACCAGAGCCTTCATCGACCATCCGCGCAGCTTCTGGGATATCTCCGACAAGTCAGAGAGCGTCAACGCCTCTTGAAGGACGGGCGGAGCTACAACACCTTCCCGGAGCCCCGCCTTCTCCTCCACAGGCGGCGGAGGATCGTCGGAGCAGAAGAGCAGCTGCCGTTCGATCACATCGATCGAATGGCCCCCACATCGCCACGCGTCACCTCACCGGCAGCAGCTTCCAACCGTCGATCGTGCCTCTGATCCAGCGTTCCTCAGCGAGCCACGTCGCCGTCTTCTTCGAGCCCAGAGACCGTGGATCATCATCGATCCAAAGGCCCGAGGTTAGGCCACGTGTCCGCACCGACACCCCTTGGATCAATCTCGATTCGAGGGCCTTCATTACGCCACGTAGCCAGTCGCCCGAACCTCTTCTCCGAGCCTAGGTTCGGGTCGCACGAACCTCACTACTGACCTCCAGAGCGCCCGAGCCTAGATCCGAGCCTCCGCAGCCATCCGAGCCTAGGCCGCCCACGTGAGGAGCACGTGCGGCCTGGGTAATTTACACAGAGGCTCCTGGAGCTTTCCATATTTGTAAAGAGGTCCCTGTGAGCTGAGCCCACGTGAGAGCACGTGCCCTGTGGAGATTTTGCACAAGAGTCCACCACATTATAGGTAATGCATTTTAGTCCCTGTCTGCATATTTGCTTATTGTATTTTTAATTGTTTTTGTATTGCATTTACACCCCCTGTGGTTGCACGCATCCCTAGGTTGCATTTTTACTTCATTTTGCAAATCTAAAAATTGCATTTTGTTGAGAATTTTGTCCTCTGTCTATTGGGCCACGTGTCTATTTTTGTAATTTCAGTTGAATTATTAATGAATTGATTGGTGAATTTTTGACATATTTTGCCCAGTGACACCTTTTGATTTATAGTTAATTCCCCGTGCTTCCAAAAATCATAAAAAATTCACAGTAGCTTAAGGACAAGATTCTTGACATACCATAAAAATTTCATGTCATTTGCACGCATATCGAGGCCTAAATAAATTGTTGAGTGATTTTCTTAATTTAATTTTAGTTAATTCATTTCACAGTGAAATTAAGATCTGTCAATTTTCCTAGGTCCCTTATCATTAGAGCTATCTAGGATAATTTTAGATCTTGAAAACATTGTGGTTTGATATTTATTAAAAATTAAATATTGAAAATCACCCTGTCTGCTCATTTAATTCACAGTAAATTTATTCAGTGTTGAAAAATCCAAAAAAATTAGTGTAGGTCATTTTCATCATCATTAACCATCTGGCCAATTTTCATAATTTTTAGACTTCATTTGATATATTAATTAAATTGAAAAGTTAAATTGGCTTGCATTTTCCGCATAAGTCTGCATAAAAAGTAAATAAAAAAGACCAAAAAAAATTACTCCTCAAAAATCAACACTTGGACGCTTGCTAAAATTCACCTAAGGAGACAGATGCCTCCCTGAGATCGACCATGGACTCCCCCAAGTAAAAAAATTATTTGCCGCTTAAAATTAACTTAACATTAATTGATAAGTGGTTTTTGACTAGCCTCTCGTATCCGACTGCAACGAACTATTAATTAATTTGGACATTAATTTGACCGAGTTAACTAAGGGTGCGGGGCGGTCGTCAAATGGCGCCGTTGCCGGGGAGGCACGGCTTAGGTTAATTGGAAGTGAAATTCTGATTGTTTGATTTTCAATCCCCGGGTTGTCTGACCCCCGGTTTTTCTTGTGAATATTTCTCTGTCTTTTAAATTTTTGCATTTTTGTGTCGTTCTTTATCTGACCTCAACTTGTTTTTGTGCGAGGGACACCGGAGTCGAAGACGCTTCGAGGAACACGCATTCGAATTTGTTTGAGTGATTTGAGAGAGCCTGTAATCTCATTTATTTCCACATTTTTCGCATCATTTCCAGCGGTTCCTGTTCGGGTTCTCGCGTGTGTAAAAATAGTGGAATCGTGTCCCCGTGTGCTGTGTGGTTGAATTGTAACTTAGACTTGCACTAGCGGCTCCTTGAGCCACTCTAGGAATTGCTTGTGCTCGTAATTTTTAGGACCACACATACACTTAAAAGACGCACTTAGACCGCAGATCTAGTCAAACTAACCTGTTCTTCACTCGCTAATAGAACTGCATGTCTAGGAGCGGTTTTTTTCATCGTCTGCATTCATTTAGTGTAAAATTTCAATTCAGTCTTGCATCCTGCATTGTAGAGAGCTGGAGGCAATGTAAGTCTTCTTACTCAAGCATTCATCATCGTTCTTCGATTGCTTCGACTTTTTCCGATTCTCCCTCTCTCTCGGTTTTCCAACCTAGGATAAAGGAATAGGGACTAGACGGTAGACGTGATTGCTTGTGTGGATTAATATCAGTGATAACTAATCTCTAAAATCGGGACTGCTAATTGAATTTGACCAAAAAAAATTGACTAAAATTAACCCTTGTTTGCGGGAGAGTAACCCCGACTTTGTTTTCAGGCTGAGTGAGGGTGCTTGAGTGTGTGTGAACACCTTAAGGTAGAGCCCAAATCCCCGCCTTCCATATCACGGGCCAACTGATCCTAGCAAATATCACGAGTTGGATACTTTTAGCTCATTGACAAGTACCAAGTAGCCTCCGCCTGTTCGCGGGTAGATAGGGGCGAACCAGCGGTACTCTGCGACAAGGCCTAGCTTTGTCAGCCTCCGCCTGCTTGCAGGTAGATAGGGGCACGTCTTTGAGTCCCCAACTCCGGATAGGAGCGAAGAAAGGGAGGATCGGCGGTATCTTAGGCGACAGGTTAAACAGGGAAGACGCATCTGGCTCTGAGCCGACTTCCCTATAGGCCGCGTAAATCATTGCTATCTTGCTTGAAAAATCACACTTAAAATTAACAAGATTAATTGGACTCGGTTTCGGGTCCTTCACCGTGTTGAGTGTGCATTCAGGGTTTGCTCTTGCGTTTGTCTTTGTGTCTGTCAGTGTGTGTTACCCTGCGTAATTGCGCATTTTCTACCTCGCTCTACTTACATTTATTATCTTCTCTTCAAGATGTCGGGATATTGGTCCCCATACCCTGAGACCTCTGGTCATTCCTCATCGATCATATACCGATCATCTTCTCATTCTTCCATGTATCCCCCGCCGCCCACGGGAGACCCTTACCCACGGTCAGCTCCACCTCAATCCGATTATGAAGTCAGAACTTCGACTGACTTCTCCACTTCTTCGCATTTCTCACCTACTCCATATTATAGCACCACGGATCCACTTCCACCTTGGGCTGACTGTCCTTACTCCCGAGAGCTTGCAGGAATCAAAGACTCGAATGAAGAGCAAGCCACTGCTGAGACAGATGATTGGCAAAATTATATGCCCCCACATACTTCACCCCAAGTAGGGACCATACCACAACTCATATATACACATCCCGACTTGAACTTAAGGCATAACACAGTCGATCGAACAAGCCGAATGGAGAGGCCTGAACATCATGATTTCCCAGACTTGATTGACTTTAGTGATCAAGCCTCCATTAACCAGCCTTCATTTGGAGAGCCTATACATTCACAAGATTGGACTCATGACCTAGACTTATCAGTCCCTGTTTCATTGACTCTGTCATATGAGGCTCTGACCGATATTTGCCATTTGGATAGTCCATACTCAACCCAGCATTACATGCCAGAGTCAAGGTATGTTGAGTATGAGACCCCAATATCTCAGCAATATCCTCCACTTGAGCAGAACTCTCCCATGATTTGTCATGAGAATTTTGTGGAGGATGACATCTCTAGACTTATTAAGAAAAATGAATCATTTGGTAACGAGTTGAGAGATGTCATGGGAATATTACAATCAATTTCTGCCAGCCTGGGTATAAAAGTGAGAAAAGACATGAGTAGTTTTGAGGTTGAAAACAAAGCAAACATCAGGGAACCCACACCGTCTGTGCAGCTGGAGTCCATTCTATCTCCCTCTTCTACTAACCACTTGCCCTCCAATCAAGAGTCTAATCATTCATCCATCAAAAACACCAAAAAAATTGAAAAACCAAAAATTCACATAAAAATTGAAAATGAACATGATTTAAAAAAATTGGATTCCACCCTAAGGGAAGCACTTGATGATGAATTGATCTTTAAACTTCCCTTAATAAAGGCCATAGATCACTTCCCCGACCTCAAGAGATTTGTAAAGAGTAAATTTATGCCCAAGAGGTCGGGTAAGAAGAGAACAAGGACTGAAAGACACAAAGTGTCTATGGCCACATCCTTGGTGATGGGGAGAAAGACCAAAAGCCGCAGAGTGAAGCGGTTGCCTAGGATTGAGTGTGAAATCAAAGACACCATCTTCACCCATGGAAGAATCGATGATGACTCACCGATAAGTATCCTCCCGACCTCTGTGTTTGACAAACTCAAACTCAGGCCAATCAGAAAGTCACGAGAGATCGTTCAGCTGGCTGATCGATTCATCAAACGGTCTAGAGGAAATATTTCAGTCATCGTTACTTTCCAAGGTGCTCTACTTCAGATGGACTTCACGATCATTGACATCGAGCACCGAGGAGAGTTTACCCAGTCTCCGATTATTCTCGAGAAGCCGTTCTTAGCCTCAGCTAAAGCGTCTATAGATTGCGAGACTCGGGAGATCGATTTCTCAGCATTGGGAGCACTCCGACCTCACCCATTCTTTGATACACTTTACTCTAAGGTAACCTGCACATTCGCTGACAGTCGTGACCATCAAGAGGTAAATGAGTCCCACCTCTCTGCTACACCTGAGAGACCGACTTCCCAGACGACTGTTGGTTCTGAGACTCCCCACACCTCCACTTCATCAACTGCTTGCACCGCCACCAGGACAGCTTCTAAGGAGGACTCACAATCAGAAGCTATCATTAAGTCGGACATGATCTTTGTTGACTGCCTTGACCATTTTGATGATCCGACACAAGAGCCCAACAATGCCAAGCCAACTGAGACCACTAGCATTTTCCCGAGACATGTGCTGACCCTTCAGGAATATTATAATTTATATGGTGACTCGTCTGATGAGGAACCCATAGTCAGCACCACACCACATCCCGGACCTTCAAAGGAAACAACCAAGATTAAATTGACTCCACATAAAAACACGGTTGCTCCCTCTTCTAGTCGGCTATTTAGTGAGAGGAAGTCGAGAATTGATTCCTCGAGGAGTTTCCCCGAACCTCTCAAGGCGCGTCTCTCTCATCTTCCACTCAATGATTCAGGTTCTAGAAAACCGACTAAGAAAGTTTCCTTCAACACACCGAAGAAGGAATTTTCTGAGGAGTCCCCATCTGGCCCGGACAAGGTAATTTATATGAGTGAGCTCAGTTCGGCTGTTCTCAAGCCTTATCTAAGCAAGCAGCCGTGTGTCGACCCTCATTGGACGATCCCTACACCTCACTATTATTCATCTGAGGACAATTCCAACAGCGACACATATGTATATTATCCACCTCCTCGCGTCCGCAAGAAGGTTCGTCACAAACCTTCTTAATCCTTGTATATTCTCACTCTTTCTTGTATATACTTTTTCTCCCTCCCTCCCTAGTGATTCGAATCACTCGCCCCGTCTCATTACATCACTATCTTGGACTATACTTAGGATGAACAGATCCTAAGTATAGGGGGGAGGAGTCACTTGAGTCGGTTCTTTGTACATTCTCCAGATCACATGGATCCTCATACTCACTCCTGTCCTATACTTAGGCTGACCAGAGCCTAAGTATAGGGGGGACCGATGCCCATCACGTATATACTCATCCACTTCTCCTCTTGCCCTCGTCCGCCCCATTTTTGATCTTCTTCTACATTTAGGCAACCAAGAGCCTAAGTATGGGGGGTGGTGCGACTTCTATAAATTTTTGTAATTTTAACTCTCCTACGCTTAGCCCGAGCTATGTCTTTTTGGTCGCTTTTTCGTGCTCTGAGGACATAGCACACGCTAAGTATGGGGGGGTGTGTATATATTACATATATACTTTACCCATAGCTCGTACTTTCGCGTATTTTCGCGTATTTTCTATATATATTATGCAATAATTACAGGGTGGGTAAAAATTGAAAAAATTTTTTTTGTACTTGTATAAAAAATGTAAAATTCTTGTAAAACATACTTTTGTAAAATTTGTTGGATGTATACCAAAAAAAATTGTATAATATGTATATTATTTATAAACTAAAAACTTGTTGTAAATAATACAAATTGTTGTATACTTATACCAAAAAAAATTGTGTTGAAAATAAGGCTTCTTATTTACTCTTATCATATCATCCTTGCATTTAAAAAAAGAAAAAAAGTCTTGCATTTCATTCATAGCATGTCATCTGCACCTCTCATTTGCATATCTTGCATATGCAAGGTGAAAAGCTAATGGGTTCTGAACCGAGTTATGAGTAGATATTGAGGATGGGCTTTATTTGACCTTAATCAACCTAATTTCAGAGGAACCTTATAGGAACTGGAGTTAAGATTTTTCAGGTCAAGTGACTTAATTCTTTGAGTCCGCAAGTCTATGTTCACATGTCATCTTGATTAGTCTAAGTAGAATATCTCGTGCACACGCATGATTCTTTTAGACAGTGACCTAACTTGGACAAAGCACAATGCACGTAGCTCTTCATTGATGAGGTGGTGAGGAGGTAGAATCCTTTAGCTTGGAGTAGCACACGGGTGGAAACATCCGTCCTCCTCCAGGGAGGGTAGTGCATCTCAACCTAGTCTGGTGGTGTTGAAGTCTAAGGACGGGACGCTGTGGGTTGCAATAATGCTTTAAAAGAGGGATAGTCTACTGGCTCAAGAGGAAAAACTCCTGATGTACATGCTGCACCTTGTATATAGTTCCAAAAAAAAGAAGAAAGAAAAAAAAAGAGAAAAAAAATGCAAGAACTCCAAAAAAAATAGACAGGCCACAAAAGAAAATTTTTTTTGCCTGTTGGAGTATGTATACTAGCAAGAAGTCTGCAGCTGGATGACTTGGCTACACTGGTCAGGCATCCCGGGATAGGTTAGCTACACTGGCTACCATCCATTCCTTATTCTTTTCTCTACCACTCCTCTTGAGTTGGTCGCACTTGAACTTAGAAGGGAATACTCCGCTCCTCGAGGAAAGAGTTGCTGGACCGGGTTATTGAGTTACCTTGTTAGAGGAGGCTGGTTCCGAGTCATTACTGATGTGGAGAGCTATTTATCACTTACACAGTACAAGTAAGAATCATAGTCATCAGAAATTTGCGTTTGAGGATTTGTTCTGACCTGACTGTTAAGGCGTCTTGAATAGAAGACTTGTGGAACTTGAAGTCTGTTAAGTCTTAAACTCAGATCCCAATAAGGTTCCGACACATAATTAATCCAAAGGTCGAGTCAAGCTCTATTTTTTAACTTTTGTTCGTGACCTTGGTATGGAACCCAAAATCATTTCACTCTTGCATTTCATTTAGTTGCTCGGGGACGAGCAAGGTTTAAGTATAGGGTTTGATGAATCTGTGATTCATCACTTCAAAAGTCAAAAATATAGCCTTGTTCCCGAGCAAATAGAGGCATATTTTCCTTTATATTGCATAAATAACATTCATGCATACATCCATAATTCATACATTTTAGTAGTCCATTTACATTTAAATAAGAAGCCAAAAATCCCTTGTAAAATACCCATTCACTAAAATAACCTCTTCTCTATAATATGTATTCCGTAGTTAATAATATAGGGAAGAATGCCAAAAATCCCCCTTGTAAAATAGTCAATAAAGCCCTAGAACCCCTGTACACTAAAATGCACATAAAGCCCTCATACAAACTCCGAATTAGGTCTACTTACTCTTAGAATACTACACATTAAAAGACCTTTAAAATGAGACTAATTTCATTGAATTTGGAGCTCATATGAGAAAGTTGGGTTTTTGGGCCACTTTGTATACTACATAGGTGTATAATTGTATCTTTGTATTTATATATCATATTTGACCTCATCTCCGTCTTTGGTCAACATGAAACTTGTAGATCTCATTGAGATCTACAACTTTCATGTTTTGAGTTTTTCCAAATTCGGCCCCCCCTCTTCTCTCTACACGTGTATTTTCCTCCAGCCACTCATAGCAGGCCACGTGGCGCCCTCTGGTTGCGCCACACGGCCCGCTTCCCCTCGCCTCATCCGCCTCATCCGCCTCATCTTCCAACCGTTGGATCCTCTTCCAGATCCAACAGCCCAGCTCTGCCCACGCGCGCCTAAAGCCTGGACCATCAGATCATCTCCGACCTCAATCCACGCCGCACGTTCCCGCTCTCACCAGAACACGCCACGTGGCGCTTTAAAGACCGCTCGATCGCATCCACGATCCTCTGATCTCAGCCGCCTCTCCTTCCAGCGAGTCTCGACCCTTCGATCAGCTCCATCTCCTCATCCAGGCCGCCCGCTCGCGCTTCGTCCGCAGCTCGCCACGTGGCTCCACTACAGCCCATCATCTACGCGCCCCGATCTAATCCTACCCGCCCACCACGCTTCGATCACCACCGTTGGATCACAAGATCCAACGGTGAAGACCTCGTCTCCTACCTCTGGGCGCCCTTCTCTCCCACGTCCCTTGCCTTGCGGGAGGGGCGCCCCCTTTCTATTTCCGGCTGCATGTCAGCCACCATCTACATCAGCCAACACTCCCACGATGAGCCCCACTTATCCCTCACCCTCGCCAGCTCCCTCACGCTCCACCACCTCCACCAGAGTCGCCCCACGTCGACCACCTACCTCGCCTCGTCACAAGCCAACCACCACCTTCAACCTATAAATACGCCACCACCGGCAACCTTCACCCCGATCCGCCACTCCAGAGAGCTTCCTTGAGCTCAGACCTTCCCATTGGTGACAGCAATCCGACGCGTCTTCGAGCGATGAAGGGTATCAGCTCCGGCGAGATCCACGGCAGCTCCGCCGTGTCGCAGCGACTCCCACGAGCAGCTGCATGAGCTCGGGCGATCACCGGCCCTCGAGCGACGACCTGGACCTCAAGCAGGAGGCCCAATCCCCAGGTGAAATCCTCCATTTCCCCTCCGATCGTTTCTTATTTTTATCTTTGTTTTCTCCGACTTTATTCGCCGTCACCGGTCACTCTCTCGCCTCCCTTTCATCCCGCTGAGCTTCGCGTCGAAGCTCCCATCCTCGCTACACCTTTTACGACCTCCGACGACGCCTCTCGCAACATTCCGATCACCATCTCCACCATTTGGCCGGAGCTCCATCGCTCGACCGCCCCCCCCCCCTTCGCCTTAGGCCTCGCCGACTACCTTCACCTCTCCACACAAGCATGCACGAGCTTCGGCTAGTCTCTGACCCTTGCAGGTACTTCATTTGTCACTGATCGGAGCTTCATCGGAGACGACTTCGAGCTTCATCGTCAGCAACTCCCAACGGCCCTCTCTCACTTCTGAGGCCACCAGAGCCTTCATCGACCATCCGCGCAGCTTCTGGGATATCTCCGACAAGTCGGAGAGCGTCAGCGCCTCGAGGAAGGACGGGCAGAGCTACAGCACCTTCGCCGGAGCCCCGCCTTCTCCTCCGCAAGTGGCGGAGGATCGTCGGAGCAGAAGAGCAGCTGTCGTTCGATCGACCCCCACATCGCCACGCGTCACCTCACCGCAGCAGCTTCCAACCGTCGATCGTGCCTCTGATCCAGGGGTCCTCAGCGAGCCACGCCGCCGTCTTCTTCGAGCCCAGAGACCGTGGATCATCATCGATCCAAAGGACCGAGGTTAGGCCACGTGTCCGCACCGACACCCCTTGGATCAATCTCGATCCGAGGGCCTTCATTACGCCACGTAGCCCAGTCGCCCGAACCTCTTCTCCGAGCCTAGGTTCGGGTTGCACGAACCTCACTCCAGACCTCCAGAGCTCCCGAGCCTAGACCCGAGCCTCCGCAGCCATCCGAGCCTAGGCCGCCCACGTGAGGAGCACGTGCGACCTGGGTAATTTACACAGAGGCTCCTGGAGCTTTCCATATTTGCAAAGAGGTCCCTGTGAAGCTGAGCCCACGTGAGGAGCACGTGCCCTGTGGAGATTTTGCACAAGAGTCCACCACATTATAGGTAATTGCATTTTAGTCCCTGTCTGCATATTTGCTTATTGTATTTTTAATTGTTTTTTTATTGCATTTACACCCCTGTGTTTGCACGCATCCTTAGGTTGCATTTTACTTCATTTTGCAAATCTAAAAATTGCATTTTGTTGAGAATTTTATCCTCTGTCTATTGGGCCACGTGTCATATTTTTGTAATTTCAGTTGAATTATTAATGAATTGATTGGTGAATTTTTGACATATTTTGCCCAGTGACACCTTTTGATTTATAGTTAATTCTCTGTGCTTCCAAAAATCATCAAAAATTCACAGCAGCTTAAGGACAAGATTCTTGACATACCATAAAAATTTCATGTCATTTGCACGCATATCGAGGCCTAAATAAATTGTTGAGTGATTTTCTTAATTTAATTTTAGTTAATTCATTTCACAATGAAATTAAGATCTGTCAATTTTCCTAGGTCCCTTATCATTAGAGCTATCTAGGATAATTTTAGATCTTGAAAACATTGTGGTTTGATATTTATTAAAAATTAAATATTGAAAATCACCCTGTCTGCTCATTTAATTCATAGTAAATTTATTCAGTGTCGAAAAATTCCAAAAAAAATAGTGTAGGTCATTTTCATCATCAACCATCTGGCCAATTTTCATAATTTTTGGACTTCTTTTGATATATTAATTAAATTGAAAAGTTAAATTGGCTTGCATTTTCTGCATAAGTCTGCATAAAAAGTAAAAAAAAAGACCAAAAAAAATTACTCCTCGAAAATCAACACTTGGACACTTGCTAAAATTCACCTAAGGAGACAGATGCCTCCCTGAGATCGACCTTGGACTCCCCCAAGTAAAAAAATTATTTGCCGCTTAAAATTAACTTAACATTAATTGATAAGTGGTTTTTGACTAGCCTCTCGTATCCGACTGCAACGAACTATTAATTAATTTGGACATTAATTTGACCGAGTTAACTAAGGGTGCGGGGCGGTCGTCAATCACGGAAGCGTGAGCATCGTATCGAATACGACGAAGAACGACTAGTCGCACTAGTTGTTCTATGCAGCGAAAATTTAAAAAAGTTTTCTTGTGACGAAATCACATGATCCAAGAACGCATCTCGGATCGTTTCATATAAACCACAAACAAGTAATAGGATTACCTCTTGAAGCATGGTTGTGATCGAGTCTCTAAATGAAGAGACCTCCTGTCTCAAGTCCGATCTGACGGAGGAGACGCTTGCGAGCGCGGGGATGAATCGCGTGCTTCTCGCAATCCATGTTGATGATCTAAGTGGTGGATCTCCTGATCTCGACACACGAGATACGACGTCTTCTTCACAAGCGAGGCATATTGAAGGAGACGGAGATCCACGAGTAAACGATCGAGCAGCATAACGACGACAATGCGACGATGGAGACTCCCTCTAGGGCATCCATGGTGGACGACCATGAGAGAGGAAGAGAGAGGGCTGATGTGTAGAGATAAAGAGAGAGAGACTTATGTTCTCTTGTGTGTAAAGAAGAGCAATGGGGCGCCTCTCCTTTTATAATATTTTGGGATCCATGGATCTCAATCCATGGGCAACACAAATCCAATGGCTCTCATTGATTGTGTTTCTTTTAATGGCTAAGATTTGTGTTGGTAAAAATCAACAACAATTAATTTAATTTAGATTATCAATATAATCAATCCCAAATTAAATCAATTAAGAATGGAGATTATGAAACGAAGATTACCTCCTTCCATAATATTGGATTTGGTGGCAATCTCATGTAATCTCATGAGATCTCATGAGATTACATTATTCCATGGAAATCTCCAAGATTTACAACAACACTTGTTGTAAATTATTCTACAAAAATAATTGATAATTATTTTGTGAACATTGCAATCTTGCCATTGGAAAATTGTGAATCATATTCACAACCCAAAATAAAATAGGAATTATATTTTCAATTAATTATCCAATGTGAATCCAATTCACATCAACATTTAAT
The DNA here is from genome assembly GCA_037367405.1 of Ottelia alismoides. Lineage (NCBI taxonomy): Eukaryota > Viridiplantae > Streptophyta > Magnoliopsida > Alismatales > Hydrocharitaceae > Ottelia > Ottelia alismoides. Next base: position 884,724 of record JAZKJV010008677.1, read on the forward strand.
TAACAAATGTAAATTACAAATAGCTCTCTCTTATATATTATAAATCACATTTATAATATATATGACCAATATGGATTTCGCTATCCATATTATTCATATCCATGATAATTAAATAACATTTAATCATCTTGGATCTTTATTCTCATGTGCCCAAATAATATGAATCGCATTCACATTATTCACATCTTTGATAATCAAATCTCATTTAATTATCTAAGATAACTCTCTTTATAATACGAATCAAATTCATATTACTCATAATAATTAAATCACATTTAATTATCTATTTTCTTAATGCTTTGATACTTATATCAATAATGATATTATCCTGAACTCTTTCAAGGATAATGCGCTTTCTCCACGAATACTTGGAGATAAGGATAGGGAGATTGTATAGTTCCACGTATACTGACTTGTATATTGAGATTATATCTCAAATCCAGATTGCGGGCCTCCCATAGATGCTTGATTAAATCAAGACCGCAGATCCAATCTTCTCATTACATCTGAATCACATTCAGATCAATGTCCAACAATTGAACCAAGATAAGATTACTTCTCTACTGAGAGGAGTCACTAAAATCCAGACTTATTTCATCACTCCCTAGGAATGAAAGCGTCATGGTTATACAATCGTTTATGATCACATCACCCTCAGGTATTCCCAATACCTGTACATCCTGCATACTGGAAGACACATATTAAACCCGAAGTATTGGATCAACATGTCTTCCGGTTCAGTAACTGAACCTGTATGATCCTTTTGAGAGAATGTATTATTCATATGCCCTTATATGCACACCAGCGCGCGCGTGTATAGACCTTTGTTAGGTCATCAACCTATTGGTCTGCCAAATGTACATACTCAGACATATAGCAACACATCTGTCTCCGGTCAGAGGATGCGTGCATGTATCGTGACAGCATACAATATAGGACTTTGGTTATCTTGATCTCATTAAGTTAACTCTTTGACCTAACTTATCTAACACCTCCGGATCTCTATTCCTATGCAGAGGACCTGCATCAAGAGGTCGGTTAGATATCAGCCTAAATGAGAAAGGATTGGCATCTCCTACTCTGGTGCAGATCATCTCTTAATAATCATTTGACGGTGCTTGATGAGTCCTCAATCTAACTCTTTAGATATTCATCCAAGCACCAGCCTCTATGATTCAATAGTTGAATTAACAACTGTATGATAATCAAGATGGCCATGGTACATAACCCTAACTCTACTAAGGGACCTATTATACAAAGTAATTATTCTTCATTTCAGATCAGGGAATGATATTTGGAATAATATTTATTGCATAATGGCTCGTTGTGGGCTCGCATGTCCAACACCATGGACTCCCAAAACCCTATATAAGAAGAGGCACCCCTTGCTATTCGAGATACACGATTAATGAATTCTCTCTGTCTCTCTCTCTCTCTATTTTTCCACATGCCAAGCCGTTCTCTCTCATAATGGTCGTCCATCATGGAGCCATTGAGAGAGTCTGCATTGCCGCATCATCGTTGTTATGTTGCCGGTGTATTTGCTCGTGGAATCTCCGTCTCCTTCGCTGCCCCCTATCGTGAAGAAGATGTGGGATCTTGTTTTGAAGTGATCAGGAGATTCATCGCTTAGATGATGAACATGTATTGCGATAAGGGTGTGTCTCATCAACGCGCTCGCAAGCATCTCTTCCGTTAGATCAGACTTGAGATAGGAGGTCTCTTGGTTTAGAGACTCGATCACAACCACGCTTCAAGAGGTAAACCTTATACCTATTTGTGGTTTAGATGAAACGATCCAAGAAGTTCTCTTGGATCGTGCGGTTTCATCACATTTGAAATTTTAAATTCCGCTGCCCGGAGAGACTACTGTGACTAGTCGCTCCTGATCGCATTTGATGCAATCCTCACGTTTCCGTGATGCACTTGAGGATTTACCCATATCCTTCAAGGGGTGGAGGTATCCATAGGTAATACGACAAAATCAGAAGTGAAGTTCATGTCCTGAATAAGAATGATAGCATTTTTCTAGAATACCCTTTGACCTCTTGATATATCCATCAGCAAATTAAACTATCATCTTGATTTTCCTGAGAGGCCCAAGATTAAGAGACTATACCATAGAGAAGGGTATTATATTGATTGAGGCATCTCCATCAAGGAGAGTGTTATCACAAGAATAGTCAGAAATTGAGCAACTCACCAGATGTGTGGCAGTGTTCCCTTTCTTAAAATGTGGATGGTGAGAGATGGTGTGGGCAGTGGCCATGGTCAAGATGTGATGCTTAGATCTGCTCCTTTGCTTTCTCTTCTTGTGTTGAGTACAGATAAACCTGTCATGGCCTGATGAAGTGGGACTTTAATAATCTCATAAATAGTGGCCACCACTTTGAGTTTAGTTAACATTTTTTTGAATTTTTGTATCTCCTCCATACAAGGGAGGAGATCAGAATCATCATTTATACAAGGATTACGAAGAGTAGTCTGTATTGTGGCATCCTCGGGGTCAAAGGTGGGACATGTGGTGAATGAATGCGTGTAAAAATAGTCTGGCATGGGTGCCCACTCATCACAAGATGAATCAACAATGTGTCTCCCAAAATCTTTTTGGATTTTTAAAATTTTCTTGTTTTTCTATTTTGGGTGATTGCAAGCTCCCATGATTATCCTTAAGTGAATCCTTATCCTTAAATAGTGGAGAATCATTCTCGCTCTTATTAATGTTAAATAGATTGTTAATCCTCAAATTCATATGTTCCATCATCTGGTTCAGGGTCTCAAGTGTGGATAAAATGAGAGGTGACTCTAAAATCCCAAGATCTGGTGAGTGGAACGAGGGTGGGTGAAATTCAAAGTCCGATTCATGTAATAATGTGTTAGGCGTATATATAAAAAAATCACGAGGAATGCCCTCATGGAAAAAGAGAGATGGACTAGCTGGAGGGTGCGAGGGATCCATAAAGGTCGGATAAAAATTACTCCAATCGACCATCTTCGAAACAAGAGAAAATGATCGAGAGAGCATGATGGTCAAGTCAAAAGATGTGAAGAAAAAGTTGCAAATGCACAGAAGGATCTAGTATACACACAAGCATGTTGGACATGTGAGCCCACGGCGAGCCATTATGCAATAAATGTTATTGCAAATATCATTCCCTGATCTGAAATAAAGAATAAATAATTTGCATAATAGGTCCCTCTGTACAATTAGGGTTATGTACCATGGCTGTCTTAATGATCATACCGCTGTTGATTCAATGATTGAATCATAAAGGCTGGTGCTTGGATGAATATCTAAAGAGTTAGATTGAGGACTCATCAAGCACCGTCAAATGATTGTTAAGATGTGATCTCCAGCCTGAGTAGGAGATGGCAATCCTTTCTCACATAGGCTGATATCTGACCGACCTCTTAATGCAGGTCCTCTGCATAGGAATAGAGATTCGGAGGTGTCAGATTAGTTAGGTCAAAGAGTTGACTTAACGAGATCGAGATAACCAAAGTCCTATGTTGAATGCTGTCACAGCATAGGCACGCATTCTCTGACCGGAGACAGATGTATTGCTATATGTCTGAGTATGTACATTTGGCAGACCAATAGGTTGATGACCTAACCAAGGTCTATACACCGGCGAGCTGGTGTGCATATAAGGGCATATGAGTAATACGATCTCTCAAAGGGATCATACAGGTTCACTACTGAACCGGAAGACATGAGCTCACTCATGAGATATTGGGAAGAATCAAATTCCGTGCACGGTCGTCTCGCTTTGGAAGCTTGACTGAATTTGTAGGTTTGATATATACTTTTGGAAAGTATATGATCAAGACCTAGGTATGATATATGCTTTTTGGAAAGTATATGATCGATACCAAATCCCAATGATCAAATGAGAAACTTGGTGATCAAACCTGAAGAAGACAGTGAAAAATAGATCTTGATCTTCGGGTTGGCCATGGGTCTTCCAGTATGCAGGATGTACAGGTATTGGGAATACCTGAAGGGTGATGTGATCATAAACGATTGTATATCCATGACGCTTCCATTCCGAGGGAGTGATGAAACAGGTCTGGATTTTAGTGACTCCTTTCAGTAGAGAAGCGATCCGGTCTTAGTCCAAGTATTGGACATTGGTCTGAATGAGATTCAGATTCAAAGAGAAGATTGGATTTGCGGTCTTGATTTAATCAAGCATCTGTGGGAGGTTCGTAAGATCTGGATTTGAGATAAGATCTCAATATCCAAGTCACTATACATGGAATAATACAATCGCCCTGTCCTTATCTCCAAGTATCTGCGGAGAAAGCACATTATTCTTGAAAGGGTTCAAGAATAATTCTTTTGATGAAATATCCAAGCGAGGACTTGATGATTAAATAAGATTTAATTATCAAGCTTAAATATGAATATGATTCATATTGTGAAAATGATTGTCCAAGATAATTAAATGGGATTTAATTATCATGGATTAGAGAATATGGATAATACTATCCATGATATATGTGTATTATAAATATGATTTATAATACATATATATTGAAGAGAGAAAAATTTATGTAAATAGCATTTGTTAATTAATAGTGTGGATTGAATTCACATTAATTAATTGGAAATGTAATTTACAAATTAGTTTAGGATGTGAATGTGATTCACATATCTTCGATGGCATGATTGAAATATTCACAAATTAATTTGGAATTAATTTGGTGGATATTATTGCAATAATAGTTATTGCAATTTAATTAAGAAATAATAAGATAAATAAAAAGGAGACAAAATAACCCCCTATAATTTAGGGTGGTTGGTTGACTCCGTTTTTGTTGTCACATTATCTCTTAATTTGTTAAATTAAATTATGTTGATAATGTTGCAACATATTTTAATTTAAATTAATGTTGTTGGTTTTAACCAACAACAATCATAGCCATTGATTTTACATGGACCAAGCCTGGCCGTTGGATCCATGTGTCCTATGGATTGAGATCCATTGAATCCTAGACTAATATAAAAGGAGGGCTAGGGTAGCCTTCCAAGGTACATCATATAGAGTTGTAGAAGACTACTACTACTCTCTCTCTCTCTCTCTAATTCTCGTGTGGGCTCTCTCTTAATATCCAAGTGGTCGTCCACTTTGCATATTGAAGAGGAGAGCATCTTGCTTCGCCTTCGACGTTTGGATCTTCGTCAAGGATTGCGGGAAGGACGCGACTCATCATCGTGCCCGCAAGTGCATTCTTCGTGGGTCGGACTTGAGACAGGAGGATCTCTACTTTGGGATCTCGCGATCACAACCACGCTTCAAGAGGTATTCCTTGTACTTTGTGGTTTGATGAAACGATCCGAGAAGTGTTCTCGTGATCATGTGGTTTCATCTTTAAAGTTAAAATTTTAATTTCCGCTGCATCTAGCATCTACTACGACTAGTTGCTCTGATTGCATACGATGCGATCGACACGCTTCCGTGATGCGCTTAAGGATTCTCAATATCCTTCAAGTGGTATCAGAGCCAGGTTGAATAAGGTTTTGGATATGATCCATACACCTTAGACGATTTGGTTCTTGAAAGGGTTGCGAAATTTTACTGCATTTCATTTTTTCGCACCTCTGTAAAATTGAATTTTTCGGCTCTGTCTAAAATGTTTAAACACGAAATTTTCAATTGTATTGTGTTCCCCATTAAACAAGGAAACCATAGGACTTGAGTTTACTAAATTTGGACTTCATTTGCTCAAGATATGGCTTTTTGAATATGACTGTATTCACTGTTGCGGGAACTGCGGATTTGAACGTAATTAATGAGATAATTACGGTTTTAATACGCCTTGAAATGCGTTAATTATCACTTGGGTTCTTTAATAAATCAAATAGGCAATCTTTGGAAACTGAGTTTGCATTTTTTGGATTTAAATTGATTAAGATAAGTTAATTTTAGTGATTGGGGGTCACTGCTGGAAATTAACAATTTCTTGATCTTGAACCTTGTGATATGTCATTCAATTATCGTGATGAAAATTAATTGTTAATTTTCTGGAATAATTAGTGATAAATATTTGTGAAATATTTAAAGAAATAATTATTTCATTGAATGACATTTGCCTAAACCACAATGATAAGATATTAGATCTTGATCATTGGTTCATCAACAAACATTGCTTTCATGAAAACCATAGTTAATCCTACAATTGTTGTAGGACAACTTTTACATGAAAAACCCTTTTGCTTGAATAGGATTGGGGATTTGTCTAGCAAATCTCCTTATAATCAAAAATGTTTTGATTTATATTTATGGTATAATTTCGGTTGAAAAACCGATGAACATCTCAAAGTACATGATGGTCTATCTGGTATTATCCTTTCCCGAGGCGGATGTGGTGCCTAGTCGGAGAGCATTGGGGTCGCGGGTTGCAACGTATGTGGTACGTCCCACTCTCGTCGGTACTGGCCATGACAGCGGGTAGGGACTGTATAATACCGGAGACAGACAATGTGTATTTTTCTAATTATTAAAATTCGAATAATACGTATTTTGAGATAATACCTACTATTCAAGTAAAAGACATGTTTGTTGATTGATGATTGGATTAATGATTAATTTAATATGATTAAATTAATTATATCCAATAAACACTCTATTTTGAATAGATGTGTATTTCCCTTGGAAGAATTAATTATGTGAATATGATTCACGATAATTAATTACAATTTGAATATGAGGTGGAGGATCACATAAGTGACATCCATGGTCTCCCGTCAAGGCAAAGGATTCCGTCGCCAGTTGTTGTATATAGGAGACGCCTGTCCGAAGTGACAGATCCTATATATGATTTAATTGGATCGGGTTCTTTGCTTCTCGAAAGAGTAAGGCCGTATACGTAGTGACCCCAATATCGGGTCCTCATATTATTGGGGCGATATTGGATTGCGTATAGCGAGTATTAAGCCTGTTGACGGTTGGTTCAATTAATGACGGGTCAACATTGCCTTAGGGGTGGTGGGCCCGGGTGTTAAAGACCGAATTGGGAAATGCAAGTTGGACTTGCAAAGCGGAATGTGTTCCCGCTTCTTTTTATCCGAGTTGTAGGTTCTCATATTATTGGGATGCAACAAAGATAGGAAAGGAGATCCCAGATCTTGCTAGAGATATAATGGTAAGAATATCTCTTACATTGAAAGTGATTAAGGGAATGAACTTTCAGTGTTGACAAGGCAAGACAACTTTGATATAAAAATTCCTAAATCAAAGTAAAATATGTATATAATATATATACCCTTATGCAAATTTCTTATTTCAGATAATCCATCATTAAACCCACTCAATGTTATACTCAATGATAACCAGTAAAAATATCTTGGATTGGACTCATGATCCAGATATTGTACTTGCAATTGGACACATAATGTATGTGGTTGCAGTGTGCAAGTCCCCTCAACATAATGAGGAAGGGCAATTAAATAAGACAATAAGACATCACCTTATGGTTGTATGTCTCTATAGTCTTGATCTTTCATCGAGTGTACTTTGGAAGTGACATGTCGATGGTGATCGTAATTGTCGAATAATCCTTATAAAATAAAAGAAGATATTTTGGCATACATGTGTGCTCTAGACATTTAATCATGAATGAAATGGTTCTCTGCATTATGCAGAATGGTGGCTCGAAAGAGATAATGTATTCAAAATGTTTGAATACCTACCTGAACCTAAGTCTAAGAGTTAAGATGTATGAAGATATGATGAGTGTCATCATTCCATTATCTATACTCTAGTCATTCATGAAGCTTTATGATATTCATATTGTATGAATTTAATGAAGCATGTATAAATGTTGAAATGCTCTTACATTGAATTCTTTTGAATTTAACATAAGAGATCCTTAGTCTTAAGCAGTGGTAGTATATAGATTAAGAGAGCATAGTGGAAGCATGGGTCGGACCCGAGTAAGAAGGAAAGTCAAAGAGTTGACCTACTTCTGTGACTTCCATATGACATCCAAAGAGTTGGATGAATGCCAATACTGCAATAAGTTGATGTGTTGATAGTATGACTATCAAGTCTGTCTACAATCCTTAGTGAAGGACTCAGATAGAGCATCAGAATAATCTACATATAATCGTTGACTCTGACTTTCTTATTTCATAAGATAAAGTCTGACAATTGTATCCCAATCTTCTAATGACATTTGCAATTGGTTGCATATATATTAGAAGATTAGAAATTTGATCTTAAGGTTTAGTAGTCATCTACATGGATATTGCTGTAATTGTTACAGCAGTCTCTGTTGGATAGATGGACTTCATATTCTTGTGGGAGAGCCCTTAGTCTTGGAGAATGTCTCTATGACATAGATATTAGAATACCCTCATTGTTTGTTTCTAAATGTTGGAAATAAACATGAATTCTGAGATAGAACTATCATAAAGAGTTATGATGGAAATATTTCAGATAGTAATCTAGCATCTAGTGGACTCCACAAAATTAGAAAATTAATGAATGGTTCATTAAGATTTCTAATACTAAGAATCAAACCTTATAAGATCAATAGGAGGTTGAAGATCATTTGACAATGATCTGGCATCAAGCCTTGGACATTTGTCTATTGATTTGATCAATAGACTAGTAAGATACGAAACTATAGAATGTCTAAAATTTCAAATCTTACATACTTGTGAATGTTGTATTCAAAGTAAAATGTCTAATACACCCTTCTCAGAGAATGGTGTTAGATGTCGAGGTATTCAAGGTCTCATACATATTGATGTATGTAGATCATCTATATCATAGTAAACATTATGGATATATGATATCTATTGATGATTATGTATGATATGAGATTTCTTCTCTTCACCTGAGAAACCTTTGAAATGTTCAAAGATTTCACAATTTTGGTTTAGAACCAAAGTTTGAAGAAAGATGAAATGAATTTGATCTAACCTAGGTAGCTTGTACCTATTAGATAAAATTCAAAGAATACCTTATGGAGATATGAATATCATTTATATCTCACTCCTCCTGATAAACCTGAACTCAATAGAGTTGTAGGAAGATACAATTGGATCATGTGTGACATGATTTGATCAATGATGAATTTTAGCATAATTATCCTCTTAGTTTCCTGGTATATATGTGTAGTAGAGACTACAATATATATCCTTAATAAGGTTCCATGGATGTAAGCTGGAATCTAGCACTTGAGAGTGCTACTTCATTAGGAAAATAAAGTATGGTATTGGATACCTACTTTATGACCTTGAGATTCTTAAAAGATCTCATCTCTGAGAATGTAATTCTTGGAGGATTGAGACTCTTGAGAATCAAGATGAAAATGAAGTAAAGGAACTCATTTAATCTTGAGAAGATAATGAGGCTCCTGAAATCGGAAACTAAAAGGACAATTAAAGATGAAACATTAATACCTCTTCAAATGAGTTTGAGGATGTATTCCATGTGTCAGCAGAGTCTGACAATGATTGGACTTCATGTGATGAAGCTCCTAAAGATCATGACATGGAAAGATGGATATTAGCAATAAAGTCTAAAGTAGACTTCATATACAAGTGTTGTATATGGACCCTCGAGGATCCACCTATAAGGGTTAGACCCATTAAGGTATAAATGGATCTTCAAGAGAAGAGGGAACCTGATGAGAAGGTAGAAACCTTCAAAGCTCGGTTCGCAGCCATAAGCTACACACCGGAAGAGAAGACATTGCTTGCAATGAGACTTGATCTTCGATAACCATTCTCAAAATCATCAGAATATTGCTAACCTTAGCTACACAACTTGACTATTGCATCTTCAGGATGTAATTCAAGATTGCATTCCTCTAAGAATACCTCTCTGAGGATATTCACATGAAGTAGCCACAGGGCTTCATGGTTGAGGAAAGTAAGGTGTGAAAGCTAAAGAAATCCATCTGTGGACTCAAATAAGCTTCTTGTTGTTGGAACATAAGATTTGATGAAATTATAAATGTTATGATTTCAAATAGAATCTTGATGAACCATGTGAAGCTTAGTGGGAGTGCCATTGTGTTCATCGTGCTAAATGTAGATAATATCCTAATCATTTGGAATGATATAAGGATGATAATAAGTGTTTTATAGACTGGCTATTCCATACCTTGAGATATGATCTCAAGAATACCTCTTAGATCTTAGTTCTGAAGTTGTTCAGAAGCAAAGAAAAGAAGGTATTGGGACTGTCACATTTGTAGTACACCTTGGACATATTCCATTCCTGGAAATTCCAAGAAAGGCTTCCTTCCTTGAGATTTGGTACTAACCTATCTAAAGGAATAGCACCTCAAAGAGTTGAGGAAGTGAATGCTAGAACTGCTTGCACTTGTGCATCAGTTACGAGAAGCTTAGTGTATGCTAGAAGTGTACAAAAGCCAGATATCTGCCATGCAGTGGGAGTAGTAAACTGTTACTAATCCTACTATGGAGAAAGAACACTTGATTGCAGAAATAACGATATCTTCAAAGATGACAAGGCTTTAGAGATGGTGATCTCTATGTCTTATTTTCAAGAAGTTAAGACTTTATAGATAGAGATCCAAAAGGTCTTAACTGTGGATACCTTGAGAGATAGTGATCTCCCGGAATAAGGGTATTCTGATAAGGATTATGGAAATACTGGTTATAATAGTTATTGAGCAATAGTGTCAAGGACACTATAACTGCTTTGACTAGATTGAGTATTGGTTGCATTAGATGCAACCTTCGCATTGGATGCGAGCACTGTTACCTAGGGATATGCAAGTGTCGTAAAAGGACGTGGCATAGTCTTGTGGGAACAGAGTGACTGATCAGTTTACCTAGCTATTTCTAAATAGCCTATGATTGTCACATGAGTGCGAGTTTAAATGATTAGCCCGTTAATGGCTCTTTGGGCTAGTGGGAGATTGTTGGACATGTGAGCCCACGGCGAGCCATTATGCAATAAATGTTATTGCAAATATCATTCCCTGATCTGAAATAAAGAATAAATAATTTGCATAATAGGTCCCTCTGTACAATTAGGGTTATGTACCATGGCTGTCTTAATGATCATACCGCTGTTGATTCAATGATTGAATCATAAAGGCTGGTGCTTGGATGAATATCTAAAGAGTTAGATTGAGGACTCATCAAGCACCGTCAAATGATTGTTAAGATGTGATCTCCAGCCTGAGTAGGAGATGGCAATCCTTTCTCACATAGGCTGATATCTGACCGACCTCTTGATGCAGGTCCTCTGCATAGGAATAGAGATTCGGAGGTGTCAGATTAGTTAGGTCAAAGAGTTGACTTAACGAGATCGAGATAACCAAAGTCCTATGTTGAATGCTGTCACAGCATAGGCACGCATCCTCTGACCGGAGACAGATGTATTGCTATATGTCTGAGTATGTACATTTGGCAGACCAATAGGTTGATGACCTAACCAAGGTCTATACACCGGCGAGCTGGTGTGCATATAAGGGCATATGAGTAATACGATCTCTCAAAGGGATCATACAGGTTCACTACTGAACCGGAAGACATGAGCTCACTCATGAGATATTGGGAAGAATCAAATTCCGTGCACGGTCGTCTCGCTTTGGAAGCTTGACTGAATTTGTAGGTTTGATATATACTTTTGGAAAGTATATGATCAAGACCTAGGTATGATATATGCTTTTTGGAAAGTATATGATCGATACCAAATCCCAATGATCAAATGAGAAACTTGGTGATCAAACCCTGAAGAAGACAGTGAAAAATAGATCTTGATCTTCGGGTTGGCCATGGGTCTTCCAGTATGCAGGATGTACAGGTATTGGGAATACCTGAAGGGTGATGTGATCATAAACGATTGTATATCCATGACGCTTCCATTCCGAGGGAGTGATGAAACAGGTCTGGATTTTAGTGACTCCTTTCAGTAGAGAAGCGATCCGGTCTTAGTCCAAGTATTGGACATTGGTCTGAATGAGATTCAGATTCAAAGAGAAGATTGGATTTGCGGTCTTGATTTAATCAAGCATCTGTGGGAGGTTCGTAAGATCTGGATTTGAGATAAGATCTCAATATCCAAGTCACTATACACGGAATAATACAATCGCCCTATCCTTATCTCCAAGTATCTGCGGAGAAAGCACATTATTCTTGAAAGGGTTCAAGAATAATTCTTTTGATGAAATATCCAAGCGAGGACTTGATGATTAAATGAGATTTAATTATCAAGCTTAAATATGAATATGATTCATATTGTGAAAATGATTGTCCAAGATAATTAAATGGGATTTAATTATCATGGATTAGAGAATATGGATAATACTATCCATGATATATGTGTATTATAAATATGATTTATAATACATATATATTGAAGAGAGAAAAATTTATGTAAATAGCATTTGTTAATTAATAGTGTGGATTGAATTCACATTAATTAATTAATTGGAAATGTAATTTACAAATTAGTTTGGGATGTGAATGTGATTCACATATCTTCGATGGCATGATTGAAATATTCACAAATTAATTTGGAATTAATTTGGTGGATATTATTGCAATAATAGTTATTGCAATTTAATTAAGAAATAATAAGATAAATAAAAAGGAGACAAAATAACCCCCTATAATTTAGGGTGGTTGGTTGACTCCCTTTTTGTTGTCACATTATCTCTTAATTTGTTAAATTAAATTATGTTGATAATGTTGCAACATATTTTAATTTAAATTAATGTTGTTGGTTTTAACCAACAACAATCATAGCCATTGATTTTACATGGACCAAGCCTGGCCGTTGGATCCATGTGTCCCATGGATTGAGATCCATTGAATCCTAGACTAATATAAAAGGAGGGCTAGGGTAGCCTTCCAAGGTACATCATATAGAGTTGTAGAAGACTACTACTACTCTCTCTCTCTCTCTAATTCTCGTGTGGGCTCTCTCTTAATATCCAAGTGGCCGTCCACTTTGCATATTGAAGAGGAGAGCATCTTGCTTCGCCTTCGACGTTTGGATCTTCGTCAAGGATTGCGGGAAGGACGCGACTCATCATCGTGCCCGCAAGTGCGTTCTTCGTGGGTCGGACTTGAGACAGGAGGATCTCTACTTTGGGATCTCGCGATCACAACCACGCTTCAAGAGGTATTCCTTGTACTTTGTGGTTTGATGAAACGATCCGAGAAGTGTTCTCGTGATCATGTGTTTCATCTTTAAAGTTAAAATTTTAATTTCCGCTGCATCTAGCATCTACTACGACTAGTTGCTCCGATTGCATACGATGCGATCGACACGCTTCCGTGATGCGCTTAAGGATTCTCAATATCCTTCAAAGCAATCACAAACAATATACACAGAGAAAAACTCACCCCTCAATTCATCTACTCAACTTGGTGATGACCGTGAAATCTCGGTCTCTTAATCCTGTATGTTTAGAGTTTGGTGAGAATGATAAAAATTGTACAAACACTTAGGTTGGCTTATGGGATTTGGGAACTAACCTTAGTGTGTACACGGGCAATTAAAAATGAATACAATAAGGGGATTACTCACCCCAAGACAAATATTTTTCTTTACGTTTATTTCAGAGTCGAGTAATTTTAGCATTCCAAAATTTTAGGTAGTTGTCTCTTTGTTTGAATATTTTTAATAAATTTCCTATCGAGTGTTCGATTTCCTTTTAAACTTGTGTGAGTAAAAACAGGGAAGGAGATCAGAAATGTCAATGCGCGATTAAACTCAATTATGCATGCATGGGTTAAGAAATGCGTACCTTATTACCAGCACTCTATATGCAACATGTTCACGAAGAATTTAAATGCAGAAAATAAACTAACCTATATTATGCAAGTAAATTGTCCTAAGATGATAAATTTTATTACGGGAAGAACTATTGTTAACTAAAAAGAAGAGAGACATGTGACCTATCTAGGAAGTCACTCAGTGCCCGCCACAACGGGTCATGCTAGCGTTGTATGCAACTTTTCATGATGTGTGGTTTCTAAAGAAAATTAAGTTAACTTTTATTTGACTAAGTACGAATGTGATCTATAGGAACAAATATTCTATTAGGGTGTTTGGATCTTCGTTTTACATAGCTCAACCAAATAATTAAAGCAATCAATTGATGGCTCAGGAAATCCATGTGAAACAAAGAAAAACTAAGGCGATAAAAAACAAAATCGGTGAGGGCCCCAAGTGTATCGGCACTATGAGAAACAGACACCGTAGTAAATGAATTTCCTTTTACAAGAGTTCAAATGCTAGAAATAAATAAATGAAAGTCAGTGCAAATTTTTGGGGCCTCCTTTAATTCTTCTTCCCCTCTCACGCTCTCCTATGACTCGGTGAAGAATCAAATTGCCTCTGCTTCACTTGAGTACATCGACGTTCCTAAGAAAGCTGCTCCGACTCGTCAGGCCCTCGTAAGAAAGAGGAAATGAAAAATGTGTAAGAAACACAATTATAAAAATATGAGCATAAAAAATGAAATAAATACAACGAATATGGATGATGAACTAATTGTGGTAAAATATAGACACAAAAATACAATCAAGAATAGCAGGTCAAAAGAAAAACCTAACTACCCTCGTCATACATCCCCGGCAATGGCACCATTTTGTTGAGAGGGGATCTTCTAGGTTTTAGAATTATAATATAAGTTTGTTGAAGATCCAAACAATACATCAGCAAAAAAACATTTTCTTATTCTCAAACTATATTATGTACTAAAAAATAGGAAGAGAATTTTTACTATTTAATTAACCTGTATAGAAGAAAGATCGAACTTAGGGAGGCTACATTTCCTGAGGGTTATTCAAATAATTGAAAAATCAATTAAAGGAAAAAAGGAAATTTCAAATGTTAACAATCTTATTTTTTATCGAATTTTTATCTTTTAATTTTTATTATATTTTTATATTTTTATATTTTCTAATTTTCTAATTTTAAATGATTTTCATTTTGTAATTTTTTAATTTTCAAAAATAATTAATTTTTCAAAGCAGATTTATACGTGAAAGAAAATGCAACTTCGATTTTTTTTATTTTTCAAATATGACAAAAAATGCTCAGGATGTCCATAGAAAAACCATTTTTGTGTTTTTAAAATTTTTTTCTGTTTTTGTAATTTTCCACATATTCTTATATTTTTATAACGGTTTTTAAATATGAAATAAAACAACAAAAAATGCAAATAATGAGCAAATAGGATTATTTTTAATTTAAAAATAACAAATAAATGTGAAAATTATGAAAATTATTTTCTAAAAACACCAAAAAATTATCTACGAACAGGAAACGAAATCAAATTTTTTTCGATTTTTTTCTACAATTTTTATGATTTTTATGTTATTTTGAGTATTTTGCAATTTTCGTGGTTTAAAAATATTTAATGCACGAAATTTGCATAGAAATTAAAAGGCACACAAATTAAACTAATCTACTTTTTTGTAATTTTATGAAACATTTATTTTTTTTATTAATTTTCAAAGTTGAAATAGGGAAGTATGTATTGCTTTTTTAATAATATCAAATGAAAATAAAATGCAAAGAAATTTCTATGCAAATAGGGAACAAGTGACAGGAACTTATCTTGGATTTTAAAGAATTTATTGATAAATGAAATTAATTATTCCAATGAAAAGAATATACAACTTTAAGTTTGGAAATGATGGGCTGAATTGCCAATATTTATTGTTTTTACATCAAACTATAACAGAAAATAAAATACAGGTATAAAAATGCAATTTACACAAGATAAGCGAGGAAAACACGTGGCCTGATGCTCTGGCAGGGTTCTTTTGCAATATTTAGAAATTCTAGGGGCTTCCAATGATTTGTTTCCAAAAAAATAGGGCTACGTTGGGGTTTCCTTCGTTCTTGTTCTTCACATAGCAGAGGAAAGGGTGAAAGGGGGTCACCGCCCCTATCTCTTCCTCTCCAGGGGAGGCATCAGGTGGATTACGATGGCGATGGAGGTCTGTGCTTCCCTCTGATCACAGGATGGATGCGGTCTAGTGAGGTGGATTTAGCGGTCTTCAAGCAACAGCATGGCGATCAATATCTGCTGCGGCGGTTGGGCATAAGAGGCTGGGGACATCAGTTGAAGAAGGAGGTTGCGGATCTCGCACGTCGATGCGGTGGTCCATGATCGGAGAGGTGCAGTGCAGGTGGTTTGCATTGAAGATCGGTGGGCTTCGTGCAGGACAAGGGGGTGCCCACCCCTCCTGTCTTCCTTCTGGCATGAGCAAAGGGCGACTGCTACGGTTGATCTACGCGGAGAGTGGTGGTCAAGTTCAGAGCTCCTTGCACGAAGGATGGTGATGGTGGAGGGGGCTCTAGAGGTCTCTGAGAGGAGGCGATGGCAGCGCATCAACGCGATGGACGCAGCTGCTCGCGGCGGCAGGAGTGCAGGAGTTGGAGCGGCGGGCGTCGCCAACGCGTGGGAAGAGTGGTGCCTACCACATTTGCTGTTTTTTTTATTGTAAACCTGAAACAGGAAAAAATTATATATTTTTTAAAGAACTGTAGAAAAAATTTTATTGTAAGAAAATAGAAACAAAATTTTTATTTTCTTGTTTTTTGAAAACTTTTTTTATTATTTTTTGAAAAGATAAACATTATATTTTTTGTAATGTTTTTATTCCAGCAAATAAAAAATATATAAAAATGATATCTGACTCGAGTATGATGACTTGGACTAAAAGTAAATACAAAAAATGTAAATGAATTTGGATCTGGCGAAATGGGAGATCGGAACCATGTCTCCAGCCACCGTGCATGACTAGAGTTGAAAGATCATGTGAGGTAGAATGTAAAATGGAGAGAACGAGAATATGAGATGGAAAATCGGGATCGATGGTAGATCGAGTCATGATGGTTGATTAAAAATGATTAACCAAGATCTAGAATAAAAAATGATGATGAAATAAAAAATGAAAAAAATAAACTACGGTTAACCTAAGTTAAGAACAAGAAAAAATGGATCTCACCTTGGGAGTGGAAAATGTCGTAATGGCCTCGATGAAGGCCGACTCATTGTCATTGGAAGGCTCGGAGGCTAGGCACCTTTCTACAACAAGAAGCTCTTGGAGATTAAGCTCCTCTCACCAAAGATTGATCAAATTTAAATGAGTGAGGAGGAGTCATATTAATAGGAAAAAGAAGTGAATTTGAATTTCAAAGTTTTGAATAGAGATAAAGATAAGGAAAAAATGAATGGAGATAAAGATAAGGAAAGAAGTTAGTGGTGGAGTCAATAAAATTATTTACATAATTTATTTATTAATTAATTTATTTTCATCACTTTATTAGATTAAATAATAAGTGTTAATTATTGAAAATTTTTGGTGAGGGTTATTTATGGAAATTAACAATATACATATATTATATACATATGGTACATTATATATAGTTAAATAAGGATATTAGGTTTTTTTTTATTTTAAATTTTTTATTTTTATTTTTATAGAAAAATATTTCCAATTATTTACAACTACAATATATAAAAATATATACGATTAATAAATAATAAAATTGTAAAAACCACCCCAGAAAACCATCTTTCTAACTGTAACTCCAAAAAAAATATGAAACCATGGCTATTTTGAAGATAATTTTATTTAGAATAAAATGGAATTGATTGTGATTCAATTTGAGTCATATGGACCCAGAATTATTCTTTCTATTATCGCTTTATGGCTTTTTCCAAGTGTAGTTGCTTTTTATTATGCACATGATTTTTTTTGACATTATTTTTATTAATTAGAAAATACTTTTATCTACAACTTTTGTTTTGAAATTTTTTTAATTTGAGGTCAATTTAAATAAAAAAATAGTATTAGTTTTTTATAAATATACACAAAATAAATTCAAAAGTATTTCTTAAATTTTTGTATTTTCTGATTAAAGACCACATATCCCCTTATTTTATTCGTAGTCGATCAGGTCAAGTCCCGACCTTCTCTCAAGGATCGCGTCAGCCTGTATCTATTACATATATACATTCTTCTTCTTCTTTTTTCTTTTCTTTATATTTATTTATTTTAGTTTAATTAATCATATATGTACAATATTTACACATAGATGCGTGTTAGAAAGAATATAGACTTATCACAATATACAAATGTTTTGTAAGGGGTCTAAAGCTAAAATAAATAAATAGCGATGATGAAATTCAGATTCATCAGCCACCCACCTTTCTAAAATAGAGGTGACGACCAGCCTTTGAATGATTCAAAGGGTGGTCGTCCACCCTTTATTCATGGAAGGTGTTGGCCTTCTAATTATGTGAGATATAAAATATCACATAATCCTTCATATATTTACATCTAATTTTTATTGTAATAAAATCACCAAAAATATTTCCAAATTAATTTTGTGAATATTGCAATCATGCCATTGAATAAATGTAAATCATATTCACACATCCAAAATGAAATGTAAATTATATTTTCAATTAGTTACCAATGTGTATCCAATTCACATTAACAATTAATTTGTAGATACTATTTATAATAAGCTCTCTATAATATATTATAAATCACATGTAATATACATATATATAACATGGATAATGTTATCCATATTATTCATATCCTTGACAATTAAAGCACATTTAATTATCTTGGATCATTATTCTCATGCAAATAAATAATATAAATCACATTTACATTTATCATGATAAATAAAATAACATTTAATTATCAAATTCTCAATGCTCAGATACATAATTCATCAATAGAATAGTTCTTGAACTCTTTCAAGAATAATGTGCTTTCACTGCAGATACTTAGAGGTAAGGACATGGTGATTGTGCATTCCTCTTAAAATGACTTAGATACTAAGATTATATCTCAAACTTGATCTCAGGAACCTCTCATAGTTGTGTGATTAAATCAAAGCCGTAAATCGAATATTCTCATTGTATCTGAATCACTTTCAGATCAATGTCCAACATTTGGACAAAGATAAGATCACTTCTCTAATGAGTTGAGTCACTAAATCTAGACCTATTACATCACTCCCTCATAATGGAAGCATCATGGTTATACAATCGTTGACGACCATCACCCTCGTGTATTGCTAACTCCTATACGTCTTGCATACTGGAAGACCTAGAATAAACCGGAGATTTTAGATCTTATTTAGACTATCTTCTTCAAGGTTTTATCATTATGTTTCTCATTGGATCATTAGGATTTGGTATCGATCATATACTTTTCAAAAGAATATATCATACCACGGTATTGATCATATAATTTCCAAAAACATATATCAAAGCTACAAATTCAGTCAAGCTTCTAGAGTGAGACAACTATGCACGGAATTTGATTCCAATATCTCATTAGTGAGCTCATATCTTCAGGTTCAACAATAAACATGTATGCTCCCTTTAAGAGATCTTATTATTCATATGCCCTCATGTACACACCATCTTTCTATTGTATAGACCTTTACTACGCTATAAACCTATTAGTTTGTCAAATGTACATACTCAGACATATAGCAATACATTTGTCTCTAGTAAACTCTATCTTATTAAGTCAACTCTTTGACCAAACTTATCTAACACCTCTAAATCTCTATTCCTATGTAGAATATCTACATCAAGAGGTCAGTTAGATATCATGCTTTGGATAAAGGATTGCCATCTCCCTTCTCATGATGGAGATCATCTCTTAATAATCTTTTGACAGTGCTTGATGAGTCTTCAATCTAACTCTTTAGATATTTATCCAAAAACCATCCTGTATGATTCAACACTTGAATCAACAGTTGTATGATCATTAAAATGGCTAGTGATTTGCATTTTCACCACTTCAATAATAGTAATTTATTATAGTATAGGATGTGTAAATGGATCTATCAAAAGCCAGAATCTATGAATGTTGTGGAGAATTTTACTTGGCAAGTCTACCATGGTCGAAGACAAGGAATGATGATTTTAGTTACATGATTCTAAATTGATTTCAATAATAAATTAATTACCAAGTTAATTTCTGAGTCAAGAAATAAAGTGAGAATAAAAGAATTGAAATGCAATAATGAATAAATAGAGAAGATGAAGTTCGAGATCTGTGATTATATAAATCTAGTCCTCGACAAAAAAAATTAATTATTCCCCAAAATTAATCATAGATCAACAAGAAATAATGGCAAGATAAATTATCAAATTAATCCCTAGTTACATGATAAGATATCAAACCATGAATACCTCTATGAATAATGAGTTCACTTGATGAATTCACAGTAAGAACAGTTGACCTCGATATTTCCTGGAATTACTCGTAAAAAATAATAGACTTTAATCATATCTAATATCAAGAGGATCATGAGTCATTGATCAAATTCCTTGAAAATAATGATCAACAATTTAAAATAACTAATCAACTCGAAATTCTACAAAAAAGTATTAAGGAAATGAAATAGTTCTGCCTTTTCAAGTATACCGCTACAAAGATAAATCCCTTAATTAGAATGGCCAAATAGCAATGGATAATTAATCAACTTATACTATCAATAGAATCCATGCAAAATAAATCATTAATTCTTCTCAAGATGAAATTGCACAAAAATCTATCAACTAAAGCCTGCACATATCATTAGACATTTAAAATAATAATTATCAATGATAAGTCTTAGATTTGTCCACAAGATATATGAAATGAAAGACATAAAATAGGCTTCAAAATGGCATATTATACGTAAAAAATCAAAGTCTAGGTGAGAAAGTTAAGCTAGATTGAAGATTCAGGGACTAAAATGTAGTAAAAATAAGAGTTTTCTTCTCAATTTGGTCTTTGTAGGATTTATCTATAATTTTGTAAACTTACCTGTGTGTTTGGGCAATTTCTCCAAGGATTGCATGTGTTGTGTAGGTGCTGATGATGTCAGGGGTGCCTCTGTAATTCTGGAGTGGTGCGAGGGCTTGGGTGTAAATTGCCCAAGAGGGCACGTACTTCTCACGTGTTGAAGTCAGCAAGGGCTTGCATATGAATTTCTACAATAAAGAGGGTTGCCTGCAAATTCTCCTCAGAACACATGCGTAGCATGTGTGCTCAAGGATCATGTATGGTGGCAAGCTTGGGAGCCATGAGATGGTTGCTCGGGTACCAGTACTCAGATGGCGGCAATGGGTGCTTTGATGACTCGATCCTCTAGGCTTGGTCCGAGGCAGAGATCAAGGCATTGAAGAAGGAGGCTTTGGGGCAACGAGCATTTGTGATGGATATCTAGAGGTTAGGAACTCCTGAACCTCAAGGCTTGGGACAACGCTTGGGAGGGTGGCATGTCTGCTCAAGGGACGTTGGATTAAGGGCTAACCCTTGATCAAACAGTGGCTAAAATTTGATGGTGAGAGTTAGACGATGGCGACGACAGAGCAGCTATCCATGATAGAGAGAGATGCTCAGTTGTGTAACGATGTGATCGAGAAGGGATGGGTGGAGATGGTGTGACGGTCACTGACAGTGGAGAGGGAGTACAGACGACAGAAGTGGAGGTGGCATGATGATAAGTGAAGGTGGTGTGGTGTGGTGTGGTGAGAGGCGAATGCATTCATTGCGATAGAGGGAAGGTCTTCTTTGGCGGTGAAGAAGAGAAGGTCAAGAGGGGTCAAGTTTGGTGAGTGTCACCTAGGGTTTGGAGTGGTGATGGTCGCCTCCTGGTGTTCTCTCAAAGTAGCGGTAGGAACTCCTCAAAGCTCTGTTGTAGGTGGTGGAGCAGCATAGAGGTCCGAAGAACTTTGGATTTCACTTCGAATGAGGTCTTCTTCTACAAGGTGGGTATCTATCAATGACCGACCATGGAACTCTTTTACCCACAATACTTTGAAGATCCAACGGATGAGATGGAGGGAGGGAGGGCTTGGTTTTTAAAGGGGGCGATGAGGGGGTGTTATGCGAGGTAGACAGAGCACTGCACATAAAGGAGGAGGCCATGGGCAGAGGTTACAAGATGCAACAGAGGGAGGGGAGGCATAACGGTGAGGGAGAGGAGTGCGCGTAGCGATATCGTTACAGGAGGGAGCTAATGGCCAACCAGAGGTATCTGGAGCCTCTTATCTTATCCAAGCTCGTTGGGCACCGTAAGTTCTCCTGGCCCGATGCTTCCAGCTGACACGACGAAGCTTGGGCTCTGTTTTGAGCATTCAGTGGGCATCCCACATGGTTGGAGCTTCACACAATCGCCAATTGAAGATCGACCCAGACCATGTTCTTCCCTGTTCATCTAAGGTAGTCCACATATGTTGGATCAAGCCTCAACTCTAGAAGCTTCAACCATCGTCTGATCAAGCCCTCCTAGGCCATTGGATCTTTAGGAGATGAGATATGTCAGGCATGGATAAGCGATAGGGGAAAAGCGTGTGGTGCTGGCGGGTCGAATTACCGACGAAGATGGTGGGATAGGGTTCACCGGAAGCTAGCTCCAACGAACTACAATTAGGGTTTATTAGGCCAAAACTAAGATCTACAAGCTAATATAAATGCATAAAATAAAACACGAAATTAAAATCTACATAAAAAGAACAAAGTGTGTGGCACTTACCTTGCCAAAGACCAGCGAGAAGAAAAATTGCCCAAGCTCCGCTGTGGCAGCACCTCCATCCGCGAGCCTAACATACCTCCAGGGATACGCCAGCTGTCACCTAGTGACCTTCTTGGCCGGAGGCAGGAGATCTAAGACTCCGGGGATGATCAAAATTGAAAGAGGAGAAGAGGAAGTTATTTATAAACGTGAGGACGCACCCTTATTGACCAGTTAAATGCAACAAATAGGTTCTATGTACATTGGATCTAAGTGTCTGTCATGAATCTTGAGATATCAATGACTATTTTCTCTGAAGTAATCGAGCGATTTCAGTAGATGGAGCGAGCGAAGAAGATGCAAGAAATCATAGGAAATGATTGGCACCAGAGGTCAGATGTGCCAGAATGGCAGTTGACTGGTGGTCAACAAATGAAAGGACACCATTACTTCACGTCAGCATTAAAAGATAAAATTGTGTTTTATTCTTAATTGTTTAATTAATTATAGTAAAAAATTTTATTAATTTTTTAGTATATATGAAAAAAATGTCTATTATTTGACGTATTATTTTATTATGAGTTTTATTTATTTTTTCGAGGTTATTTATTAGTAGTTAACTTTTCGGGGTTTATTTATAAGTATATTGATCTATATATGAATGTTCTATTTTTATTATATATAAATTTATTTATTATTTTATTATCTTATTTTATATATTTATAAAAAAAATTAGGTACATAAATACATTTTTATTATATTTATATGATGTAATATGTTTGCTAAAAAAAATAGGGGTATATGTTATATATGTATATTTATATGTATTTTATCTATGTATTATATAAATTATTTTAATTTGATGTATTTTCTTGGGTTTTATTTTAACTTTATTTTTTTAATGGAATATAAATAATATTTACATGAGTATAAAAATATGAAAGAATAAGTAATGAAAAAATGAATTTCACTTTATTTATATGCAGGTATAGTCATAGGTATTTTACCTATTTTTTAAAGACTTATTTTATTTTGTCTGCATATTTTATTCATCATTAATTTATTTTAGATCGAAAAATTCCAAAAAATTATAGTACTCTAATTTCATCATTATTCACACGCTGACCAATTTTGAGAATTTTTTTATACCGTTTGGGCATAGTTTACATTCTAGTCCTTGATCTTCGACAAATTTACACAGCATTTTTAATTGCGTTTAAAGATTAAAAAAAATCTTCATTGAAAACCTAATCTCCATACTAACATTAAAAAACCTAACGAGAAAGTGGCCTTCTTGAGTTTGATCGTGGGTTTGCCCAAGTAAAAAATAAAATATAACCGCTCGCTTTAATCGATAAATTAAATTTACAGTATTTTATTGATATGAATTTATTTGATGACAACACATTGAAAACAACATAACTAAAAGGATTAAATTCTTATACATCAAATGGCGTCGTTACTAAGGAGGCACGACTTAGGTTTTTTTTAGACGATCTTGATTTTAGGTTTTCCGCCCGGGTAGTCTGACCCCAAAATTCCTTCTATATATTTCCCTACTTTTTATGTATTTATTTATTTATTTGCATTATTTTCTGTCTATCTCTATGACCACTATCTTGCTTTGTTGCGAGAGAGTCAAAGATGACTCGTCAGGCGAGCCGAAGAACCCGTACTGAATTGAACTGAGTGGCTTTGAGAGAACTTGTAAAAAAAGTATGCATTTGAAGTGGTTCCCATTTGGGTTTTCATGTGTATAACCAAAATAAAAAGACTGTGTTGTTTGGTTTCTTGGCATAGAATATATCCCGCACTTACAACTCTTATAGCTTCATAGAACTGTTTGTGCTTGTAATATTTAGGAAACACTTCACCATTAAAAGGCACACTTAGATTGCAGGACTTTATCCAAATTTAAATCCATTCTTCACTCGTTAGTTGAATTGCATGTCTAGGAGCGGCTTTTCATCGCTTGCAATCATTTAGTGTAAAAATTTCAGTTCTATTTTGCAACCCACATGTAGAGCGTGATGATCACTATAAGTCTTCTGAACTGGGCATGCATAATTGATTTTTCATTACATCAGCTTTTCTCGATTCCCACCCTCGGGGCTTTACAACATAGGATTAAAGGAAAATAGGACTGGATGATAAGTGTACCATGTGTGTTGAACTAATAAAGTGGTCATCTAATTTAAAATCAGGACTGCTAAATGAATTGACCAAAAAATCAACTTAAAATTGGAAATTCTGTTTGCGGGAGAGTAACCCTGACCTTTATTTCAAGCTGAGTGAGGGTACAGAGAGGGTGTGCACACCCTAAGATAGATCTGAAACCCCAACTTCCATATCAACTTACCCTGCTCATAGTGAATATCAAATTCTGAAGTATTTGAAGTTCAGCTGACCAGCACCAAGTTTCCTCTACTTGCTTCGGCAAGTAGATAGGGGTGAAGCAGCGGTGTGACATGACAAGTTGTTTAGTAACCCCCTAGGGTTAAGTGACAAGCCTTGTCAGCCTCCACCTACTTCGGTAGGCAGATATGGGCAGGTCCCCGAACTTCATTGGTATTAACCGAGTAAGGTGGTGATAGAAGCTAAAAGAGGAAGGGCATTGGTATCTTAGGCAACATGTTAAATAGGGGAGATGCAACCGCCATTGAGCCGACTCCCCTATAGGCCATCACGTAATCCTTGCTATTTTTTCTTGAAAAACACATTTCAAATCAACCAAATTAATCAGACCCAGCTTCGGGTCCTTCACCATGTTGAGTGTAAACTCAGGATTTGCGATTCAATTGATTTCTTAAGGTAGCAGTCAAATCCTATCTTCACACACTTGTGCTCCTGACATTGATTCCTTTTTGCCAACAAAGATAATTGACTATGGGGATATTTACTCAGACTTTGCAAATCTCTCATTGAACCCCTCAAGAAGTATGTCTTCCTCGGTCCAAGTGCAAATTGGTCCAACCACTACTCATGACCCTCTTGAGTTCGGGATCTCTCACTCTTGGGATGGTCGCCCTCAAACCATTCCCTTTCTATCCTCTCATCTCACAGAGGAAGATCTTCACCTCAGTGATAATATCTTCATTCCTAAATCTTATTCTTATCTAGACCACATTGTTGTATCAGGTGAAGAAGATAAACACAAAACCAAGATGCCGCCTAAGAGAAACACTAATGAAGAAGAGCATAGAGATGACCCCATGCGGCAAATCCTTGCCCGTTTAGCTAGAGGTGAGTAGTAGAATGCATATCTTATGGGTAGGATGGGATAGGTGATTGAGGTGGGTGGAATAGACAGACCGATGGTAGATGCCTATAACCTAGCTGAGAATGAGATGCATAGTTGGCTCGTACTTGAGGTTCCACTAGATGCATTTGAGCTGAAGCCCCATTTCCTTGGGCTGCTACCGAAGTTTAGTGGAAATGCCACAAAAGAACCATATGCTTTCCAGAGAGACTTCGAGTTGGTGTAACAACCTTAGCCATTTTAGGGTCGGACAATTTTACATCAGGGTGAAGGCTAATATCCCATTTGCCTTAGGAGATAAGGCCGCCCATTGGCTAAAGAATCTCGGGGTTAGATCTACGACCTGGTTGCAATTCAAAGACTTATTTTTAAAGAAGTTCCACCTACTCAGTAGGACTAACCTGACGAGGACAAAGATCTCTAGTTTTTCCCAAGGCCCCCGCGAGCCATTTCATGAAGCCCGTGGTAGATTTAATGATTTGATAGAGAAATGCCCTTGTCATGGCATTACCAAGGCAAACATAGTCCAGACCTTGTTATGTGGTATGATGCCTAAAATGTAGGGGTTAGTGAGTGTAGCCTGTGAAGGTAGATATCTGAATAAGAACGAAGATGTCGTATGGAAGATCCTAGAGCAGATTGTAGAAACATGCAGATGTCAGACCACCAGGGCCTTTCAGGTGTCTCCCTCAAGCCTATCTCATCTGATACCTAGGTGGACTGTAGAGGATATGAGAGATGGAAGAATCCCTAGCATGAGGATAATAGTTGATGAGCTCATCATGGTAGAAGAGATCCACGAGAGGGTCACAAAACTTGAGGCACTTTTACGATTGCTGAAACAAGTAGAGGAATTGACTGAAAAGGTAGCCAAGATATGACTACCTGCCCTTCTGCACCACCTGCACCTGTTACCGAATTCACATAGTATAGGAGCAGGTATAGGGGACTTAAAGCATATGGGTTGAAGAGCAGCAGTACACTCAAGATGAGAAGCACCCACACCCACAAGTGGAGTCAGTTTACGAGGAGCCTCCACAAGTGTTTGAGATTAATGGGTTGTGGTACATCCATGATCTTGTCAACAGACAGTTGGGGATAGGTAATGGTCAGCCACACCGGCCCCCTAGCTTACCAAGAAACCATCTCTATCCCCACACTACATTTTGTGCAGTCCCGGCCAGGACAAGGATACCAACCTCAACAACACTAGCAACAATGCACATTCCACTCGATCCAGCTGAGCCCATCACCACCTCACACCTCACAGTCCCACCCACAACAGTTTCAACAAGGACAATATAGATAATAGAATCACTCATCCTCTAGTCAACATCAACAGACCCCACCCACTATGATTTCAGGTCCCTCACCTTGGCCTTCTGGACTTTGACCTATAGGATTCAACATATGCAGAATGATTACCATGACATAAGAACATATCTTAACTGTGTCTTATGCCACCATGATCAGTAGATGGCACCGAGGAGTCCAATTCTCGCCCAGGTTTGGGCTAGCCCTAATAACTTAAATTAGGGTCAGCGTCTACCTCGAGATAAGGTATTATATTCAAATTATTATCTATATAGACATGAGATCCTTTTGTATAATAATGTTAATCATATGTCCCTCAGGAGCGGAAGGACCATGACGTTACATGATCGGACACAGGAATATGAGCAGGAAACCACTAGGTGTCTACTTGAGGAGAACTTGGAGGCAGAGGAGTAGCATCACCATCAACGTCACCTCAAATAGAATAAGAAGATTTCAAAGTCCCCAAATCACCAAAAAAAGCAAAAAAGAACAAAAATACGGAGAGGAGCACCAATAATGACTCAAGCGAGCCGGATGAAGAACACAGACCTCCATCTGAGGAGGACGCACCGGGAGTAACAGTAGATGCACCACATGTTTGTGTCATGAATTTATTTCCAGTCAGAGTCTCATTCCTATAGAGAGCTCAGTTTCCCATTTGAATGAAAGTATTTCAATTTCAGAATCTGAGTTGTCTTCAATAATCCCTTTCCCCCGTGCTATTAAGGATGGAAATAAGAAATTTAAAAAAAATAAAAAGATGACCCTGAGATGGCTGAGTTTTGCAACAAATATATCAAGGTCACACTCCCCTTAGATAAGTTTGTGGATGACACCTGCATTTCAGAAGTACTTTAAGGTGAGATGCACACCTACTAGAGTCTACAGGAAAACAAGAAGTTGTGTTGAGAAGCACGTTCTGTCAGTAGCCACTACTTGTGCCATCAAGAACGTGTTTCCAAGGAAACAAAGGGACATGGGTGCCCATTATGTGGTAGACATGTCGATGACACTGCATTTACACACACTCTCATGGATAATGCATCCTCAATCAATCTAATGCCAATAGCCCTCTACGAGCAGCTAAATCTAGGATCTCTTAGGAAATCCAGAGATATACTCCAGTTTGCAGATAAATCAACCAATAGGTTAAAGGGAGAATTGAGGAACATTATCATCAATGTCGAGGGACGTGATTACATGGTGGACTTTACAGTCCATGGTACGAAGACCCCTCGAAATTGGAGAGATTCCTATATCATTCTTGGAAGGCCCTTCCTGAGGACAACAGGGGCCTTATTTGATTATAAGGTCAGGAAAATTCAGCTCCAAACTCCAGACGGAGACGAAGAACTTGAGACAAAGTAGACACAGTGGTAGAGGCTAGATTCTAAATCTAACACCAAGTACACTTCGTCATAAGCAGATTGTGTTCATGTAGACATTATTGGATCATGGAGACAGAACCCAACTAGCACCAATGAGTCCCTCTCCGTTGGAGAGAATATTGTATATGAGATAGTTTGCGAGATCCTTAGGAACTAACAATGTCAATCATACAGAAAGTGCATCCCCCTACATCTTCGATGACACAGAGGCTCAGCTAGGCATGTCAATCCTTCCCTATTTAGGACAATCAAAAGATGAGGATGATGAGCCATACGTGGCTTTCACCGATTACTTGGCTACTTTTGATGATCCGGCTACAAAGATGAGTAAGTTGGTTTCAGTTACTTTAGAAATAGCACGAGCACGGAGCCAGAATTGATTGCACCAGATTTATTTGATGACTACACTTTACTGAAGCTAAAACCATTACCCACAACCCTAAAATATGTCTTCCATGCTATACAAGAGAGGAAGTTTCCCATCATTATCAGTTCATGATTGATCGAGGAGCAGGAATATCACTTGCTAGAGATCCTAGAGAAAAACCGCAACGTGATAGGCTAGACCATCTTTGATCTCCACGGGATAAATCCTGCTCTGTGTTCGCATCATATCTACCTCGAGAATGAATCTAAACCCTCTCGAGAATCCCAACATAGGTTGAATCCAAGTTTACGAGAGGTCAAGAAGAAAGAAATTGAGAAATGGAGCAACAGGGTTTTTATTTACCCCATCTCCGATTTCAAGTGGGTGGCACCTATCCATGTTGTCCTGAAGAAGTTGGGAATTCAAAAGACCACCAACGAGGATGGAGAGGAGATTGTGACATGAGTGTCCACGTCATGGCATGACTATATGGACTACAGACACTTGAATGCTGTGATGAAGAAGGATCATTTCCCTTACCATTTATCGATCATATCTTAGAAAGATTAGCTGGAAAGGAATTCCTCTGCTTCTTAGATGGGTTCTCGAGCTACAACCAAGTAGATATTACTCATGAGGAACGACGTTCACATGCCCCTTTGGTACCTATGCTTTCAGGCACATGCCATTTGGGTTATGCAACCCTCTCAGTATGATTCAAAGGTACATGATTGATGTATTCTCTGAGATGATCGATGAACTCTTAGAAGTCTTCATAGATGACTTCTCGATCCACGTTGATTCCTTCTATTCTTATCTTAGAAATTTGGACCGAGTCCTCAAATGATGTTGTGAGGTAAATTTGGTGTTCTCTTGGGAAAAGTCACTTCATGGTGATGGAGGACATTGTGTTGGGGCATGTCATCTCCAAGAGAGGAATGAAGGTTGACCCTGCCAAGGTGGACGTAATCAGATGACTCCAACCACCAACCAATGTAAAACAGTTGCGGTCTTTCCTAGGACATGTTGGGTTTTACAAGAGATTTATCAAAGATTTTCCAGAGATCGCATGACCGCTAACTGAGCTTCTAGGCAAAGACATAGAGTTTATTGTCGAGCAAAAATGCTTAGATACCTTTAAACTACTTCAAGGGATGATCATGGACGCCCCGATCCTACAAGCCCCAGATTCATCTCTCCCTTTTGAGATCAAGACAGATGCCTTAGATTTTGTTGTTGCATCTGTGTTAGGACAGAGGAGGGACAGTATCCCATTCATTATACACTATGCAAGCAAAGTGCTAGACCCCGCTCAACGTAACTATACAGTTACAAAAAAAAGAGATGCTTGCGATAGTGTTCCCCTTGGATAAGTTCAGTTCTCATTGTATGGAAGGATATTGTGTGAAACCATACAACACTACGATACCTCATGGAAAAGAAGGATGCGAAGGCACATCTTCTATGGTGGATTTTACTTATCGAGGAGTTTGACTTAGACATCAATGATAAACCTAGAGAGAAGAATGTAGTGGCAAATCACCTCTCCTGTCTCGAAATTCTTGATACTTTTGATGATACACCTATTCAAGACTCCTTTCCTGACCAATCGATTTTGTTATCGACTCACTTCCATGGTACACCAATATAGTGAACTATATTGTCTCAAAGAAAGTTCTCGAAGATTGGCCTAAGAGCAACATAGATCGATTCAAGTCGGATTCAATACATTACCATTGGGAGGATATGGTCCTTTTCTCCGAAGGACTGCATTGTGTCTAGAGGAGGTGTATTGCTCAGGAGGAATACCATATTGTCCTTACTTTTGACATAGTTTGGATGTAGAAGGACACCACTCTAGGAGGAGGAGAGAATGGAAGGTATTACATTCTGGATTATACTGGATGACTCTATTTCGCGATGCTCCCACCTGTATGAAGTCATGCCCAGTATGCCAGATAATGAGAGGAATTGTTGGTTCCAAGGATGAGATGCCAATGCAGCATGTCATCATTTGTGATGTCTTGGATGCTTGGGGCATCAACGTCATGGGCCCATTTCCAGTTAGCCATAGTTTTTAGTATACCTTCTTGCGGTGGATTATTTTTCAAGGTGGGCGGAGGCTATCCAGACCCGAGTTGCAGACACCAGGACTGTCTATAAATTTATTAGAGATCATATCATTTCTAGATTCATTGTCCCGAAAGTATTGATATCCAAAGGGGGTAGCCATTTTGTGAACAGAGATGTTAAGAAACTTATAAAGGATTACGACATCAAGCACTGTGTCCCTAGTCCTTACCATCCACAAATCAATGTCATAGTAGAAGCGTCGAATAGGGAGGGTAAGACCATATTGTAGAAGCTTGTCCACCCAGACAGGAAGGACTGGTCTCAGATCTTGGACCAAATCCTTTGGGCTTACAGGACAACTTACAAGACACCATTAGGAACCTCCCCATTTAAGATGGTATTTGGGAAGCCGTGCCACTTGCTTGTAGAGTTAGTGCATAAATCGGAATGGGCATCAAGAAGGTCAATTGGAACACACACCTAGGACAGAAATAGAGAGAGATGGATATGAATGAACTTGTGGAGATCAGAGACCGAGCATACGACACCAATTTGGTGTACAAGTACAAGGTAAAGTGTTGGCATGATTATATCAAATGAAAGACCTTTGATCCAGGACAGAAAGTATTATTGTTCAATGTGTGGCTGAAGTTTTTCAAGGGAAGCTCAAATCCAAGTGGATGGGTCCGTTTATAGTTTGTGTTGTGCATGATAGTGGATGTGTAGAGATCTCAGATCTTGCTGATGGAGCGCATACCTCCCTAGTAAATGGACAACTTCTGAAGCACTTTATCGAACCAAATGACCAATTAGTCTGTGTTGAGGAGATTGTTTTCATGCGTGAGGCAGACTCAGAAGACAAACATAGAACCGTGCATGAAGCCTTGTAGCATTGATCTCTAGCCATAAACAGCATCAAAAAGATTCAGATCATGATCTATCCGTATATTCTCATTCCTCCATGTATATATTATCTTTCACTCCCTCCCATGAGATTCGAGTCATTCACCCCAGCTCCACATCGTTTAATGTTATTCTATACTTAGGATGACTAGATCCTAAGTATAGGAGGGGGGGGGGAGTGTCCTGAGTCTCTTCGTCATTCTTCGTACAATCTCTACATGTCATCGGTTCTCACACTCACTTCTATCCTACACTTAGGCTGACCAGAGCCTATGTATAGGGGGAATCGGTGCCCGCCATGTATATATACTCTTCCAGTTCCCCTATTGTCCTCGCTCGCCCCATTTTTTTGATATTCTTCTACACTTAGTCTACCATAACCTAAGTCTAGGGGTGTGGGATGACTTCCATACATTTTTGTTATTTTAGCTCTCCTATGCCTAGAATGAGTTGTGTCTCTTCCTCGCTTCTCGTGCTCTAAGGACATAGCACACACCAATTATAGGGGGCGTGAATACATTACATATATACTTTGCACATAGCTCGTATTTATGCGTATTCTGTATATATTATGCAATAATTACGAGGTGGGTAAAAATTGGAAAAAAAGTAAAATGCATGTATACTTATATAATATGTATATTGTATAACACTTGTATAATTTTTATAATACTTATGTATAAATTTGTAGAATTCTTATAAGTAATAGTTTTGTAATTTGTTGTAAAATAGGAGGTATATAATATTTTGAAAAAGTATACAAAAAAGGAAAATGCATAAAAAAATAAATAAAGGTTGCTTATTTACTCTTGCATATAATCCATGCATTTCAAAAAACAAAGTATCTTGCATTTTAGTCATCTCTAAAGCATATCATCTGCATATCTAGCATATGTAAAGTGAAAAGTTACTGGGTTCTGAACCAAATTATGAATAGATGTTGAGGACAGATTTGATTTGACCTTAATCTACCTAATTTAGGAGGAACCTTATAGGAACTAAAGTTAAGATTTTTCTGGTCAAGAAACTTAATTCTTTGAGTCTGCAAGTCTATGTTCGCATGTCATCTTGATTGGTCTAAGTAGAATATCTCGTACACATGCATGACTCTTTTAGACAGTGACCTAACTTAGACAAGCACCATGCATGTAGCTCTTCATTGATGAGGTCGTGCGGAGGTAGAATCCTTTTGCTTGGAGTAGCACACGGGTTGAAACATCCATATTCCTTTAGGGAGGGTAGTGCATCTCAACCTAGTCTAGTGGTGTTGATGTCTAAGGACGGGATGTTGTGGGCTGCAATAAAATTTCAAAAGAGGGATAGTCTACTAGCTCAAGGAGAAATATTCCTTATGTACATGTTGCACCTTCTATACATGTCAAAAAAAGGAAAAAAAGAAGAAAAAGAAAAAAAAACGTTGAATCTCCAAAAGTGGACAGACCTTATTGAAAAGCAAAATGCAAATAAAAGTGTATATACAAGTATAGAAAAATATGAAGAGCTTAGAAGCTTGCAGCTGGATGACTTGGCTACACTGGTGAAGCATCCTAAGATAGGTAGCTACACTGTCTACCATCCATTCTTCTCTCCACCCCCTCTTCTTGAGATGGTTGCACTTGAATTTAGAAGGGAATACCATGCTCCTCGAGAAAAGAGTTACTGTGCCGGGAAATTAGAGTTACCTAATTAGAGTTACCTTGTTAGAGGAAGTTGTTTCTTTGCCATTTCTGATGTGAGGAGATATATTCCACTTTCACAGTACAAGTAAGATTCATAGTCATCAGAATTTGTGTATGAGGATCTGTTCTGACCTAACTATTGAGGTGTCTTGAATAAAAGACATGTGGAACTTAAAGGTTGTTAGGTCTTAAATTCCATTTCTAATAAAGTTTATGCCACATTATTTATCCAAAGGTCGAGTCAAGCTCCATTTTCACCTTTTGTTCATGACCTTGGTATGGAACCCAAAATCATATCCCTTTGCATTTCATCTTAGTTGCTTGGGGACAAGCAAGGTTTAGGTATAGGGGGTTGATGAATTTGTGGTTCATCACTCTAAAACTGGAAAATAGAGCTTTGTTCTTGAGTAATTGGCTGCATTTCATCACTTATTTTGTATAATTAGCATTCATTCATATGTAAATAATATCTGTGTTTTAGTTTTCATATTTGCATTAAATAAGGAGACAAATTCACTTGTAAATATTCACATGTATATTAGCCAAATTCACCTTTTTATATCTATTTTATATTAAGCCTAGAGTGTATATATTACTAATATTAATAAAGGTAAAATATCAAAAAATTACTAACTTGTAAAATTGTCTAATAAAATCCACAACCAAGTTTGAAACTATGAATATTAAAATGTGCATGTCTCTCATTTAGTGTCTGATTTAGGTTTACTCATTGTTGAAGTGATATACATTTATAGACCTTTGAAACAAGACTAATTTCATAAAAATCGGAGTCGTATATGAAACTTGGGTTTTGGGCCCCTATTATATATTGTCCATATTGACCAAATTACTCTCCATTTTTATCTTTTTATTTTCATTATTATAAAAAATCCAAAAAATAGATTAAGTTGTAAATATTTCTTTCATATTTCTATAATTAATTTTTATCTCTCTCTTATTTAAAAATGAAAAAAATTGTAAAACATAAAAATATGGTATTTTATACCTATAAGATACCACCCAAAAAATACACTATGTACATATGGCTTATTGGATTTTTGATCCTTCACTAAAGTTGTAGATCTCGTCGAGACGAGCAACTTTGTGTTGACCACTTTTTCATCTGACCTCTTTTGTCATTTCTTCTTTTATTTTTATTTACATTAAATATTCGATGGGAGATGAAGACTCCACGTGTCACCCCATTTTTTTATTTTATTTTTATTATCATTTATTTTAATTTATTATTTACTTATTTTATCCTTATTTCTTTATTAATTTCTTATTTAATTACTTTTTTAATTATTATTTATTTTATTTTCATAATTTTATTTTTAATAGTTATTTAATTTATTATTAACTTTATTAATTTCTCCTTTCCACGTGTCCACCCCTGTGCGTGCCACGTAGCAGCCCCCTCTCCTTTCTCCCTTTGTCTCTTTTCCCTCTCATGCACACTCTCTCTACCCCCGTAATCCATGCACGTTCTCTGCCTTCCCCTCTTCTCTTTCGTTTCGCCAACTTCCTCGCCTTACGCAGGATTCCGTATCTCTCTCTCTCTCTACCATCTTCTCATCACTCTTCCTCTCTCTTCCGGTCAATGCGCAACCACC
This sequence comes from Ottelia alismoides, assembly GCA_037367405.1. Lineage (NCBI taxonomy): Eukaryota > Viridiplantae > Streptophyta > Magnoliopsida > Alismatales > Hydrocharitaceae > Ottelia > Ottelia alismoides. The sequence goes on from JAZKJV010008677.1 coordinate 919,828, forward strand.
CATCGGTTCCTCCCCCACATCTTGTGTGACTCCCCATCTCGCGCACCACTCTTTATCCTCTCGCCTAGTCACCTCCTTCATTCCTACCATCTCCCCCACAACTGGCTGTAACCACCTATAAAGGTCCACTGCTACCACCCTTCACATATATCCGCCATTTCCTGAGCTGAGGGTTACCATCTCCTACTTGACAATCGATGACAGTGATCGATACTAGGAGTCATGAGAGCGACAATGAGCCAATTCTCCTCGATAGGAGAGATCCATGGCCACTTCCAATAACTTGTTGCAAAGCTTCACAAGCACTCGCTGAGCTTCGTGGTCCCCACTAGAGCGACTTGAGGCCATGACCGGAGTCGGTTCCCATCAATCCATCTTAGGAGAAACTCGCAACTTCTTCTCTTTGTTATTCTTCTTCCGCCTCTTTCTTCGTCTCCTCTGTTGATCCAGCTTATCCATCTTCTCTGTACACCTCGACTGCACTCGGCTCCACGATCACCGCTTATAACCGCTTATCATTGCACGCTCACGACCATCGCTTCTCTCCATGCCTCCAACCCGCGCCCGTCATTATCGACCATCTCCATCGCACGCCCCTCTAGCTGGGTTACTTTTCTGCATGTACAACAACTTGAGATGCTCTTCACCACGCACTGCCCTCGCCTGCAACTACTCTACGTTATGTGTCAATCTGGGAAGTTGCCTCCATCGCAGCCTCTTCTATCCAGCGAGGTCGATCTCCAAGCTCCTCCAACTCACAAACCCTGCTCTACCTTCAGATGACACCCTTTACCGCCTAACTGCAACACCATGCGCGGTAGTGGTCTCTCCAACAACCCTACGTACCTCTACAGAAACAACAGCAATCACCCTCCTCCACGTTTGTACCCATGCTTCACCACCAGCCGCTAGGAGCCTTGTCCGTGCCATGAGCCCTTCGTGCACTGCCATCCACAACATCGCCACCAGCATCTCCGACTCTGCTTCACGTGAGCCCTGCCATCACTCCTGCTCTCATGGCCGATGCTGCACTACAAGCTCCCTGAGTGGCTCAAGCTTCGCACATCCTCCTTAGACCTCGACCATGTGTCCCTGGAGGTTCGGTCTTCGCAACTCTCCCTCTGCTTCTGGTATGCCTCTACCTCCTCTATGCTGCATCGGAAGCTCCACATCCGTCTTCGGGTGGGGCTTTCCCTTTGATCCGCCCTTATCCTTCCCCCACATGAAGAGCACGTGGGGTGGGTGTTATTTGTAGAAGGACCCCGCAAGATTCGCGTTAATATTAAAAGATCCCTCCTTAGCCAGGGAATGTGTATTATATCTGCCACTTGGATATTTGCAACAATCCCCTTCACTTCCAAGTATTTATAAGAAGGTCCAACCCCAACCAATGCATATGCAAAGCGTGTGAGTTCTAGTGAAATCTCATCAAAGCCCCTGTCGTTCTTTGGATTCGTGGATAAGTATTGCCAGCCAACGTCACGAGCCACGCACGCCACCTACCTGGGGAAATTACAGAAAGGCCCTTGTAGGTCTAGGTAATTAAAGAAGCATTTCATATGCTATTTTTTATTCATTTTTAATTCGATACTTGCGATTAAATCCTTGACTTTGAGCCCTGATTTGAACATCATTTTATCATTACTTTATCCATTAAAAATAGGTATTTTATTGTTCAACTAATTATCTACGTGTTGGATTTTGTGTGATATTTTTTCTGATTTATGGTAGTTTAGTTATTAATTATTTAGTGTGAAAATTCCATATTTTAACCGCTATGTGCTCATAAATTCATTTACAATTAACCACATTCCCAAAAATCATCAAAATTCATATTTTATGTAAGTACTATGCCCAAAAATCATCATATTTGCATTCATAACAAGGTTGTAATAAATTTGTTGGTGATTCGTTCAATTCATTTCTAACAGGACACAAATCAATTATTTTTAGGATCTTATAATTTTCCTGAACTTGTCTCACATAGACTAGTCTAGGATATTTTTATTATGTAAAATAAAGTGGTTTGTTCTTTATTAAAATTAACTTTGTGAAAATCACCCAGTCTGCATATTTTATTCATCATTAATTTAATATTCATCGAAAAATTCCAAAAAAAGTATAGTAGTCTAATTTCATCATTATTCACATGCTGGCCAAGTTTGAGAATTTTTTGATACCGTTCGAGATTGATTTAAATTTTGTTCCTTAAACTTTGACAAATTTGCATTCCATTTTTATTTTCATTTATTTTTTTTTAAATCTATGTTCAATACCTAATCTCTAGACTGACTTTAAATAAACCTAAGGAGACAATAGCCTCCTCGAGTTTGACCTTACGCTTGCCTAAGTAAAAAATAAAATATAACTGCTCACTTTAGTTGATAAATTAAATTTACATTTTTTGATTGATCTAAATTTATCCGACTATAACGCATTGGAAACAATAAAATTAAAAGGATTAAATTTGGATCCATCACAGGGTTCAAGAAAGATCGAGTGGGAGCACACAAATCGAGATGCACATCCCTAAAGTTGGCATCGTGTGTGGATCAAGGATCTGTATCCTTCAAACGAGGCTTTTAATCGAATGGAACAATGATCGGATTGAGAATAATCGGAGAAAATCAAAGCAAAACCAGCATGAGAGGAAAAGGTGGGCCGGGGGGGGGGGATGACTTTAATCAACGAAGCTAAGGTGGCCCATTCAGAAACAGGCTAGGAAATGGACAAAATAAGCTAGAAAACAAAACATGGAGGTAAATAAGAAGAACTATCAATACATTAATAAATAATTTCAAAAGAAAATATGAATAAAAAATGTTTATTATTTTGTAAACTATTTTTCTGTGATTTTTAATTATTTTTGGATAAATAATATGTACAAGTATGGGTAATATGTACAATATATAGTACCATATCTCTCTCTACTTATTTTATTTTACGATCAGGTCAAGCTTGACCCTCTCTTGGGGTTTGGGTCACCCTGTATTTATTTCAAATACATCATTCTTTTTCTTTTTTCCTTCAGTATTTTTCTTTTTTCCTTCATTCTTTTTCTTTTTTCCTTCATTCTTTTTCTTTTTTCCTTCATTCTTTTATTTTTGCAAAATAAATGCAAATTATGCAATATTAACAATGCCATGCAAAATGCTAAGTTATTGTTTTTATAGGTATTTAAATGTGGTTTTGCCAAAAAGAATCAGGTCTACTCCAGATCATTCTCTGTTTATTAAGAGAACTCATCTCGGTACCGTTGTTATTCTGATTAATGTTGATGACATTGTTGTTACTGCTAGTGATGAACAAGGTATCCAAGCAGCTAAGGATTTGCTTGGACGACAGTTTGTGAACAATGATCTTGGCAAGTTACTTTATTTTCTAGGCTTTGAGTTCACACGCAGTTATCAAGGTATGATTACGATGTACAGAAAATATGTTACTGATATTGTGGCTGAGATAACTATGACAAGATGCAGACCTGCTACTACACCAATGGATCCTATTGCTAGACTCTATGATGATGACTCCGAGGAGATAGATAAGAGATAGTATATGGAGATGGTAGTAAAATTGCTATATATTACTATTACCAGGCCTGACGTATAATTTATTGTGAGCAGAGTTAGCCAGTTCATGGAGTAACCTAGAAAAGTTCATATGGATGCAGTTTGTATGATCTTAAGATATCTAAAATCATCTCCATGTGCAGGTCTAATTTTCAGAAGAGATACGCCACTCTTAGTTATTGGATGTGCAGACACAGATTATGTTGGGTGTCCTAATGACAGCAAGTCCACTTCATGCTTTACTGTATTCTTTGGTAGCTCATTGGTCACATGGAAGAGTAAGAAATCGACTGTTGTTGCTAGGTCCAATGCTGAATCAAAATATAGGGATATGGCTCAAGGGAGCACGTAAATGATGTGGATCAAGTCTGTTTTGATTGATCTTGCAGTTGAGGTGCCTCTTACAATGCGCCTTAAATGTGATAATCAAGCAGCTCTTCTTATAGCTAGTAATCCATCCTTCCACGAGAGAACAAAGCACATCGAAGTTGATTATCATTTTACCCATGACTTGATCCAAAAGGGGTTTAATTCCACCTCCCATGTCGCTTCAAGAGAATAGATTGCATATATGTTTACTAAGGCTCTTGCAAGGGGTCCTTTCCACCGCTGTTGTTCCAAGCAGAGCATGATAGACATATATGCTCCAGCTTGAGGGGAAGTATTGAGAGAAGTTTGTCTCTTAGTCTTTATTTATATTTGTCTAGTTTTTCTATCTTCTTTATGTAATTTCTCCCTAGATTCTTCCTCCTATATAAGAGGGTTCTAGTGCTATGTGGAATACAAGTTTTCCTTTCACTTCTTTCCACATAAAATATCGATTTTTCACATTTTGCAATTTTGTGTCATAAGATAAAAAATAGAAACTAAAATCAGAAAATAAATATACTAAATATCGTTAACATAATCTAATTTTTTAGAGTTTTAATAATTACAAAAATAAAGTAATAAAATAAAGGGGACATATGAGATTTACTATACAAAATCACGTTTATTTATTTTCTTTAATTTTTTTATTCAATTTATTTGGATTTTTATAAAATTTAGTAAAACAACAATCAAAGAAAATACATGTTAAATAAATAAATTAGAAGATGTCATTTTTGTACATAAAATAATAAGGACAAAATAGGCAATAGGTGTTATATACGATAAGGCTCCAAAACTAATGTTTCACATACAAACTCCGATTCTTTTGAACATGGTTCGATTTTGTAGATAATTGAATGTACATTAATTTAAAAATGAGTAGAGGTTCATAGGAGACTATATGAGAGAGATATTCATTTTTACAACTTTTAGTCACCAAACTAGGGTTTGGGTTTTATTGGACAAATTTACAAGTTAGTTTTTTTGGTATTTTCTTCTATTAATGTTAGTAATATATACGTAATAAAGTTAACTTTATTTAATTAAGCATTAGTATACAATAACTAAAAATATGCAAAATACGTGTGATAATTTACAACTGTTTTGGGGTTTCATATTTTATGCGATTATGCTGCTAAAATGTGAATATTTCCAATAAGTGTATGAATGATAATAATGAAAAATAGATGGAGAAATGTAGCTAATTACTCGTAGATAGAGCTCTATTTTCAACATTTAGAGTGATAAATCACATATTCACCAACCTCCTATACTTAAGCCTTTCTCGTCCCTGAGTAACTAAACTGAAATGCATACGTGAAATAACATCAGGTTCCATACAAGGTCATGAACAGAAGGTGAAAATGGTTCTTGACTCGACATTTGGATTAATAATGTGGTGGAACTCATTATGAGAATTAGGGTTTTAATAACAACAAACTCCAAGTTTACGCAAGTCAATACCCTAGACCTGACTCAGAAGTAATCTTAGATCAACCCCCTCCCAAAGCATCACATGTGAACATTGAATAATTGTCTCTGGTGTGTGAAGGGTGTTAGCTCTTACCATCAAAGATGTTAGACTACCATTCAATCTCCTCCTCCGATAAGTTGTCCCCAGGGAGCCAGGTATTTTCTTTTAAGTTCAAGAATGTGCTAGTTCACAACGAGTGGAAAGAGAAGTACAAAAGAAGGGGAAAAGAAGTGGAGAGTGACCAATGTAGTCAACTCTCTTGTAAATCTTGGATGATGTTGCCAAGTCTCCACTAGATCTGCAGGCTATCTGAAGCTTGAAAAAAATTTTCTATTAGCTTATTTTTTATGGGATTTTGTGGTGTCTTTGCATGGATCTTTTGTGCCCTAACAGATATAGAGTCTATTGGTCCGTCCATGTATTGGGGTCTTAGGAAAGTTATGCAAGTAGTTCATCCCATCCGAAGCTTTATTTTAACCCAACAATCCGGTCTTCAGATGTCCACACTACCAAATAAGGAAACACATGGTCTTCCAACACCTCGTCTGAGTTGAGATAAGTGCACAGTGTAGAGTACAAAATAATTCCTTATCCAATAGTCTACTCAGAATAAGGTGACTAGGTTCGACACTAAGAGTCAACTCCAGACATTATATTGTGAACTTGGAGAATTAAGTCTAAGACCTGTTGTTCCTAAAATCCTACTTCTCAATTGAAGTTCCTTTGAAAATTTAGTGAATTAGTATCAATCAAGTCCATCGTCGATTTCTATTCATAACACGGTTCGGAAACCATTTTCTTTCCACTTTGTATATTCATGATATGCAAATGAAAGGCAACTGATATGGAATGCATTAAATGAAGAGCAAAAAAATTTGTGTATGCTAGAATGATATGCAAAAGTGAATAAGAAGCTCTTTTTATCATAAAATAGTTTTTTATGATTATTGTATTATACCTACTATTTGTACAACTATTACAAAAGAGTATTATTTACATAAATTTATAAGATTATACAAATTTTACAAAAAGAGTATTATACAAGTTATGTATTTTATAATGACATGCTTTTTTACAAGTATTTTATAAAAACATAATTTTTTACAAATTTTACCCATCCCATAGCATGTGATGTTTCCTTGGAGCATAAGAAGCGAGGAAAAGACATAGCTTATGCTAAGCATATGAGTGTGAAAGGAACAAAAGTATAGAAGTTGACTCGCCACCTTTACTTAGGCTCTGGTCAGCCTAAATATAGAAGAAGAGCAAAAATGGGGTGATTGAAGTCAAGAGGAGAAAAAATAGATGAATGAATCTACAAGGCATGCATCGCCCCCTCTATACTTAGACTTCAATCAGCTTAATTATAGAAGAAAAAGTAAGTGTGAGAACAGATGGGGTTGGGGAATGTACAAATATATAATGAGCTAAATCTTTTTGATGATACTAATTGCTCGAGATCAATGTTGCACGCCTCATGTGTGGCTCTATGTATGTCTTCTGAATCTGCCTCACACATGAAATCAATCTCCTCAACACTGACTAACTTTTCATTTGGTTCGACAAAGTGTTTTAGTAGTTCTCCATTTACCAGTGATGTTTGTGCTCCATCTATAAGATTTGAGATCTCTACACATCCACTATTATGCACAACATAGACAAGATATGGACCCGACCACTTGGACTTTAGTTTCCCTTGGAAAATCTTCAGCTTTGCATTGAACAATCATATATTTTGTCTAGGAATAAAGGTCTTTGCATGTGTAGGTTCTGATTTCCACAAGTTAATTCTAGTCCATCTCTCTCTATTTCTGCCCTAGATGTGTGTTCCAATTGACCTTTTTAATTGCCTATTCTGATTTGTGCACTAACTTTGTAGGCAAATGTCATGGCTTCCCAAATACCATCCTAATCGTGGAGGTTCCTAATTGTGTCTTGTAATTTGTCCTATAGGGAAAAAGGACTTCGTCCAATATCTGGGATCCATCCATCTTGTCTATGGGGAGAGTGATAAGCCTTCGTTTCATCATATTAATTTGCAAATATTAACCCCCTATATTAAATTATTGTCAATAAAAACCAGATAAATCATTGTATATATCTGAGTCATGGAATAAATTAAAAATACAAAAAATGACAAAAGCGAAAGTGTAGTGTTTTATACCTCTAAAAATACTTACAAAAATATTTCCCTCTTTATTTGACCTCTTTTATGTTTTTGTTCAATGAAATTTATAGATATCATCGAGATTTATGACATCCCCGCCCGCATCTTTAATTAATTCGAGCAAATTAATGTCCAAATTAATGTTAACGTTCGTTGCAGTCGAATACGAGAGGCTAGTCAAAAACCACTTTAATTAGTTTCGAGTTAATTTCAAGCGGCAAATTTTTTTTTTACTTGGTGAAGTCCAAGGTCGAACTCAGGGAGGCAACTATCTCCTTAGGTTAAATTTTAGCAAAATCCAAGTGTGAGATTTTCAGGGAAAATAATTTTTTTGGTCTTTTCTATTTTCTATGCAGACACATGCAATCCGCAGGCCAATATAACAATTAATTCAATTTAAGATATCAAATGAAGTCCAAAAATTCTAAAACATGGCCAGATGACTAAATATGATGAGAATGGATCTACCCTAATTTTTTTGGAATTTTTAGACACTAAATGAATTTACTGTGAATTAAATATGCAGATAGGGTGATTTTCAATATTTTATTTTTAATAAATAACAAATCACAATTTCTTCAAGAAATATAATTATCCTAGATAGCACTAATGATGATGAATCCAGGAAAATTGACAGATCTGAATTTCAATGTGAAATGAATTTATTAAAATTAAAATGCGAAAACCACTCAACAATTTATTTAGGCCTCGATATGTGCGCAAATGACATGAAATTTTTATGGCATGTTAAGAATACTGTCCTTAAGCTACTGTGAATTTTTGAGGAATTTTGGGACCACAGAGAATTAACTAGAAATTAAAAGGTGACAATGGGCAAAATATTCCAAAAATATACCAATTAATTCATTGATAATTCCACTGAAATTATAAAAATGTGACACGTGGCTCAATAGACAGAGGACAAGTTTCTCAGCAAATGCAACTTTTAGAATTGAAAAATGATGTAATATGCAACCTAGGGATGCGTGCAAACACATGGGTGTAAATGCAATACAGGAAAATAAAAATACAAAAAGCAAATATGCGAACATGGACTAAAATGCAATTACCTATAATGCTGGGGACTCGAGTGCAATTTGTCCAACAAGCACGTGCTCCTCACGTGGGGCTCAGCTTTCACAGGGACCTTTTGCAAATATGGAAAAGTCCCAGGGGCCTCTGTGTAAATTACCCATGCCGCATGTGCTCCTCACGTGGGCGGCCTAGGCTCGGATGGCTGCGGAGGCTTGGGGGCTAGGCTCGGGCGACTCTGAAGGTCTGGAGTGAGGCTCGGAGAAGCTTCGGGCTGTCCGAGCCTAGGTTTGGGGGAGAGGCTCGGATCGGGCGACTTGGACGGATCTCGACCGTAGGATTGGTGATGATCCAACGGTGATGAAATGCTGGCTCGTGGCGTGGATTGATCCGTTGGATCAAGAATGATCTGAGGGCTCCAAGTCGAGGCGACGTGGCTGACTATCCACCGCTGGATCAGATGGAATATCAACGGCTGAGATCTGCTGTGGATGGAAGACGTGTGGCGCTGGAGGCACCGTTGGATCTAGATGAATCCAACGACTCCTGGGATCCCGGTGAAGAGGCGACGTGGCTTGCTGAGTACCGTTCGATCGATGTGATCGGACGTCAACTAGACGTCTCCTTCGATGGTCCTCCGCCGCCTGCGGAGGAGATGGCGGGGCTCCGGTGAAGTCGCCTTTGCTCCGCCCTTCCTTCCTCGTGTCGCTGAAGCTCTCCGACTCGTCGGAGATATCCCGGAAGACTCGTGGTGTGGCGGCGAAGATCCTGGTGGTCTCAGGAGCGGCGTAGGGTGGATGGTTGGCGATGGCGATGAAGCTCCGAGTTGGCTCCGGCGAAGTTCCGTTCAGTGAGCAGAGGAGTACCTGCAGGTGTTAGAGAAGGAGCCGAAGCTCGTGCGTACGCTCGTGAAGGTGGGTGAATGATTGGCGAGGCCTAAGGCAAACGGAGGTGGCCTGACGGAGGAGCTCCGGCCAAGTGGCGGAGCTGGAGATCGGGGTGCTGTGATGTGCGTCGTCGGATGTCGTGAAAGCTACCGCGAAGATGGGAGATTCGACGCGAAGCTCGGCGAGATGGAATGGAAGCGAGAGGGTGACCGGTGGCAGCAAATAAAATGCGAGAAAATGTGAAGAAAAAGGAATCGAAGATCGGAGATGGATGGAGGGGTTTACCTGTGGTTTGGAGCTCGATTTCGAGGTCCAGGTCGTCGCTCGAAGGGGAGGTAAGGCCCTGAGATCAAGCAGCAACTCGGAGGAGGGCTGCGACACGGCGGTGGCACCGCGGATCTCGCCGGAGAAGAAGGTCCGTCTTCGCTCAAGGATTCACTCAATTCCTGTCACAAATCGAAAGCTCCAAGCTCTAGGTTCTTCCCTGGAATGGCGGATGACCGTGACAGTGGCCGGAGGGCGATGATTTATAGGATGAAGGTGATGGGTTGGCTGGTGATGAGGTGATGTTTGTGGTCGACGTGGGGCGACTCTGGTGGGAGTCGTGGGAAGCAAGGGAGCTGGCGAGGGTGAGGGAGAAGTGGTCTCCATCATGGTGGTGTTGGCGGTCGGAGAGGGTGGATGAGGTGGAGACGAAAATAGAAAGGGGACGACGTCTCGCGCAAGATCGAGATCATGGGAGAGAGGGGGGCCCGGAGGTAGGAGACGAAGTCTCCACCGTTGGATCTTGTGATCCAACGGTGGTGATCGAAGAGGTAATGGCTGGGTGTGATTAGATCGGGGCGCGGTGATGATGGGCTGCGGTTGAACCACGTGGCGAGCTGCGGGCGAAGCGTAGCGAGCGGCGAGGATGAGCAGTTAGGGTTGATCAAGCGGCTGAGAAGAAAAGGCGGAAAACGCGGCTGAGATGGAAAGGCAGAGGTCGATCAGAGGGTTGAGGATTTGACACGTGGCGAGCTCTGCTTAAGGCGCTTATGAACGGTGATGATGAAGGCAGGAGATGATCTGACGGCTCAGGCAATGGGGTGTGCGTGGAACACCTGGAGTCGTTGGATCTCAGGAGGAGATCCAACGGCTGGAAGATGAGGCGGATGAGGCAAGGGGAGCGGGCCGCGTGGCGCAACCAGAGGGCACCATGTGGCCTGCTGTGAATGGCTGGACGAAAATGAATGTGTAGAGAGAAGAGAGGGCCGAATTTGGAAAAACTCAAAACATGAAAGTTGTAGATCTCGATGAGATCTACAAGTTTCATGTTGACCAAAGACGGAGATGAGGTCAAATATGATACATAAATACAAAGATACAAATATACATATATGTAGTATACAAGGTGGCCCAAAAACCCAACTTTCTCATACGAGCTCCAAATTGGATGAAATTAGTCTCATTTTAAAGGTCTTTTATTGTGTAGTATTCTAAGAGTAAGTAGACCTAGTTTGGAGTTTGTATGAGGGATTTATGTGCATTTTAGTGTACAGGGGTTCTAGGGCTTTATTGACTAATTTACAAGGGGGATATTGGCATTCTTTCCTATATTATCAACTAAGGAGTACATATTATAAGGAAGAGGTTATTTTAGTGAGTGGATATTTTACAAGGGATTTTGGCTTCTTATTTGAATGCAATGGACTGCTAAAATGAATGTATTATGTATGTAGAATGAATGTTATTTATGCATTATAAAGAGAAATATGCCTCTATTTACTCGGGAACAAGGCTCTATTTTTGACTTTTGAAGTGATGAATCACAGATTCATCAATTTACAACTTTCATATTTTGAGTTTTTCCAAATTCAGCCATTTTCTCCACCTTTTTCAAGTTTCTCTTCTTAAATAACCTGACGAGGCCACATGACTCTTTCCGGTTAAGCCACGTGGCCCGCTTCCTTGTCTGCCACGCATCCTCCACTTTCCACCATTTGATCCACTCCTGTATCTTCCGTCTCTACCTCTTGTTCCCGCTGTCATTTTCAGCCCTCCGATCAAAGACCATATCTCATCTCGTTCGGATGCCCCCACCTAGTTCTCATTTCGCCACATACCACCCTCCAACGCCGCACGATCCACTCTAGGAGCTTCATTCACCACCACATATACATGCTTCATCTCCTGCCCTCTGATCCATCTCCAGATGGTGTCTAGACAGTCCTCTTCTACCTGTTTACCCTCACACCATGTGTCACCCACACAACGAACGATTGCGGCCTGATCGATGAGATCGGGGCCGCATCTTTAAGCCCTTCTCTGGACCATGGGATTGTAAGATCCGACTGCCAATGATTCATCTTCATCCTTTGACCCCCCCTTCTCCCCCATGTTCCCCACCTCACCAACCGCTCCCAACCTACCCATTATTCCCATCTTCTCATCACCTTCCACTACTCGCTGACCGTCCACTGCCCAAGATCCATCCTCAATGATCCTCGCAAGGAGCACAACAACCTACATCTCCCTCTCCCCTCGCTCCACAATCCACATGCTACCCACCTCGTCCACCACCTCCTCTCCTCTTCAAATAAGCCATCTCTAGCCATTTTTCACGTAGTCCACCTTTACGTGAGGCTTTTCCCAACACCTCTCTGCCCCCCATGACAGGGGGACGTTGGAGCAATGGTGAAAAGATGGTTTTGTCCCTTGTGTCGACCCATAGCCATGGTAGGCTATGCCTCCAGCTTCCAACCATCAGTGAGCGGCTTCCCATGGCCGTGGGAGTTTAGTGATAACCCGAGCTCTGCCTAGGAGCTCAATCCCAGGCCCAACGACCGCTAATTCTCCAAGTAAGCTCCCATCGATCTTGCTTTACTTTTTTTATTTCTCTTAATTATTAGGCCATTCTCTGCACCATCACAATCCATTATCCATATACTTAGTTTCGCCTATAATCAATCGTCTTCACACACACCTCCAATAGACATCTCCCCTTCTCCAGAGCCTGATCACCTCCAACCTGTACCAGCGAGCCCTCTCCCTTGCTTCGGCTATTGTACTGACATTCGCAGGAAACACTTGAAAGGACAGAGCCTTTGTTGGAGCTGCTTTCAAGATCTTTCATCTCTGGTGATTTCATGTCGTCATCCACATCTAGATTGCACCGGGTGTTCATAGATGTTGGAGCTTCATCACCATCATCTTAGGATTCTTCATCGAGCTTCTGACATCTTGCCATGGTCGAGCGGAGCTCCAGGCATCTTGTCGAGGCCCCTTGATCGCCGTCAGCTATGCAGAGGAGGAGAAGAGCCATATCGTACAAGTGTCATTGGATGTCACCCTCTCGGTGCTCATCCAACGACGCCCATTCAATTGTGTCATATATCCCGAGCAAATGCAACCACCGTTCGTTCTTTATGATTGGGTGGTCTAGAGGAGGACACATAACCAACTCCGAGACACCAGGTTCGGAGCGTCCGTGCCACACACGAGCCACCCCTGAGCCTACATCGACTTCCGAGCCTCATCTCATGTGCTCACATAACGTGAGCGCGAAGAATTTTGTAGTGGTGTCACGCCAGCTTCTCCAAATTACAAATAGGTCATTCTATCACGTGCATACCAAACGCATGGGGTTAATTGCACCAGACCCCTATCGGGTTTGAATAATTTCTATTTAGCCCCCGTGTGTGTAGTAAAATTACAGAGAAGGCCTCATCTTTATTTTATTTTCATTTAGGTCCTTACAAGGACTTTTTTGTAGTTTTTTATCTAATAAGTTTTTTGGTTTATTTGTATTTATGTACTTGGTTACTTTTGTTAATATCCTGAGCATCTAAGCTCTGTTTTAGTTGATTTTAATCTCATTTTGACGCTTATTTCATTATCTTTCTTATGGCATGAAGTTTTTTTTATTTTGACACTTTCAACTTTGATGATAAATTTTAATAATGAAGTGTCCATGATGTAATGGTTTCTCATGCCTTGAATTAATATATCATCGGAATTTGCGTCATCATAGGATCTTGAAGTTGACTACAATTTATTTCTCATTTGATTTATCTGATTCGGGTATTTTTGCATCATTGTAAATCTTCATCATGTTGCATGTTAAAAATCAATTAAAAGGAGTATGCAATGTCTGTTTGTGCATCTTGACCTATGAATCATTAATGCATCACTTAATCTAAATAGTGAAAGTCTAAATTTGTACTTAAGAGGCTTGTGTCCCTGAGTTTGACCTTGGGCTTGCCTATGTAAAATAAATTAGACCGCTTACATTTCATTGATAAATCAATCAAAGTGGTTTTTGATGGATCCAATTCAGCCGACTACAACACATTAAAATGACATTATTAAGAGAATGAATGCAGGGTTTATCAACGAGCATCCTGTCCTAACCTCCATATTCAATACCTTTTCCATGCAATTGGTTTCTGGGTGGTATGGACTAGTGACACGGTGCTCGATGTCATAATACTTCACAAGTTTCTTCACATCTTTGTTTACAAAATGGCTACCACCATCTGATATCAACACTTTAGGGACCCCGAACCTAGAAATAATATGATCATTGACAAACTTACAAACAATCCTACTGTTTGTGGCTTAGGTTGGGATAGCCTCCACCCACCTTGACAAAAAATCTACCATAAGAAGAATATATTCGAAACAATATCTAACCGAGAATGGGCCCATGAAGTCGATGACCCAGATGTTAAAGACATCACAAATGATGACAACTTGCATGGGCATCTCACATATGGAACCAACAGTTCCTCCCATTCACTAGCATACTGAACACAACTTCAAGAAAGTGAGAGCATCATAAAATAAAGTCAGTCAGTATAAGCCACATTGCAATATCATCCATGCAGTCCTCTTCCAGAAGTGGTGCCCTCCTACCTCCAGGCTAGGATTGGCTATTGAGCCCAAGGAGCAAAGCTAGGCACTGACTCGGTCTTAGGCTCGATAACCCCAACTGGCTCGAGCTCAGGCTTGCGCTCATGCGAGCCCAACCGAGCTATCTTGGGCTCTAGCTCGGTAAGTGTAAGCCTCTTATTGAGCTAGTTTGGGCTAGATAAGGCTCGAGCTCACACCATTATTAAGCCTGATCGAGGTTTAAGGCAAGTATGGCTGACAAATCCGAAAATGCTGGGTTTAAAAAGTTGTTTTTATCATTCGTGTTAAAGATTATGTGTCGTGCGTTGTAGGCGGCAATCGGAAATGGTCAAGAAAATAACCACAAATAATATGTTCCATTTTTAATCATGTGGTTTTATGTTTATTTTACTTAGGCAAGTCCCAAGGTCAATCACAAGGAGGCAAAGGAACAACCTAGAATTAAGTCTATCAAAGTTCGTGTTCGATTTTCGAGGCGGTCTTTTTTTAGAATTTTCAATGCAATATAGGGTGAAATATGCAAATTCGACCTTTTTTCGGGACTAAAATGTGAACTATGTTCAAACGATGTACAAAAAATATGAAACTTGGCCACAATGTAAAATATGATGAAATGAATGCTCAATAATTCTTTTGGAATTTTTGGATACAATATGAATTTTTTATGAATTTTTAGTTGCTAACAGAATGAATTTCAATATTTAATTATAATAAAAACTAAACCTACTTATTTTCAAGGATCAAAATTATCTAAGTTCTATCACAAGGTGATTGATCTCAGAAAAATCCTAAAACCTTAAAAATGTGAGATCTAATACCTATTAAAAATTAAACAATAAAATATGCAAAATGATTTTTGTAGGGAAAATATGCATGCAAATGCAATTCTTTTTGGGCACAATGTCAAGCACAAGTAACTCTACAATATGTGATTTTTCGGGATTTTTAGATCAATGATTAATCAATTACAAATTTAAGAGCAAGAAATAGGCAAAATATGCAAATTTTGACAAAACAATTATTTATTAATTAACATTATTCAGAAAATAACCACAATATGCAGAAAACGTAGAGAATTATTTGACAAACGAAATGCTATTTTTGAATAAGTAAAATAATGCCAAATAAAGGGTCCAAAGTCACTAAGGAACACACGGGTATAACTGTAAAATAAGTTAACTAAATAAACTGTAAAGGACTGTAATATAATTACCAAATGATGGGGGGGGATTTCTGCAAATTAGTCAGAATATCACATGCGGGGCACGTGATCTCTAGAGGCTGGGGGCGCGTGCGCAATATGGAGAAATGGAGGGGGGTGACTGTAATATGCCCAGAGGGCACGTGCAAGGCACGTGACCCCTGGGGTTGCTTGCTGCTGGCATCGTTCCCCCTATGTCATGTGCCACGCACGTGAGGCGGGGGCCTCGAGCTACATGCCCGGCGGCGAGGCGGAGGATGAAGCGAGGGCAGAGGCGGCTTGCTCCGGCGGCTCGATTGCGTGGCGGAGATGCCATTTGGATGGCCGAGGACAACCGACGACGCGAAGGCGGAGGAGGGCCGGTGAATCTTGGACTTGGCATAGGGTTGAGCAACCGTGCGCCTGCGGTCGGTGACGAGGGGCGGTGGTTGCGAGGTCGGAGCTCGGCGTACAGCGGAGGCGAGCCGGGCGGAGGGAGTTGATGGCGAAGGCGGAGCGACGTCGGAGGCGGAGGCGTAGCTGGAGATGAAGGTCGTAAGTGAAGCTCGACAGGGACCTGGAGCAGAAGCGCACGCAGAGGGGAAGCTCCGTAGCTGCAACGAGGGCCGTGGGGAAAGTGGCCTCGGATCTCGTCAACGGCGAAGCTCTGGGCTATTACCACCGGGCTTCGCCTGAGGCTATCGGCGGATACTTATTTAGGCGGAGGACGAGGGGTTTAAATAGGAGATGGTTTGCTCATCCAGAGATGGAAGGACGACCGGGGACGGCGAAATCGCTGGGCGAGATGCGACGGATCTGGGGATTCGATTTGATAGGAGGCGACCGCACCAGATCTTGGATGGGCGGAGATTTCAGTGGCGGCGAGATCCGCGGAGGAAGGGGAAGGCGGCGCCACTCCCAAAGGGAAAGGGGGCTGGAGACAGGAGGTGGAAGATGAGCGGGAGCCGTCTGATTGGCTGAGATCGGACGGCCCAGGCAGGTCCACGTGGCGCTTGGGGGGGCACAAAGGGGGAGAGAGATGAGATGCACGTGCTGGGCACGTGCGAGGGAGGCACGTGCCCTGCACGTGCGGCGATTTAATTAAATTTATTATTATTATTATATATATATATTTTTTAATTTTTATTTTTTTTATAAAAATGATGTATTAATAATGCAAAAAAGGCTGACACATGGCGGCACCAGGTGCTGCCACGTGTCAGCACCAGAAAATTTGGAAAGTAAATCTTTTGTAAAATCCAAAATAAATAGTAAATGACTCGGATCGAAAAAGTTTCTTCACAAAAATTGCTCGTGTAGATGAGATCTACAACTTTCATGAAGACATCAAAACCAAAATCGATCATTTGCACAAAGTGGTATTTTTAGGGTATCCCATATACATAGAACACCTTGATTTTGGGGTTTTGTAATTTTTATGTCATTTTTAGATCAGATAAAAATACGAAAAATTACGGTAAAATCAAAGATAAAGAAAGACACCTTAATATATTTTTTTTGGATTTTTATTAATTGGTTAAATAAGTATATAAAATAATAGGTCAGAAACCACTAAAATACACAATATACAAAAGAGGCCTAAAACCCAACTTTCACATATGATCTCCGATTCCCTTGAACTTGGTCTTGTTTTGAAGGTAATTGAATGTACATTAGTTGAAAAGTGAGTAGGATTAAATCAGACACTGGATGAGGAAGATATGAGGTTTTTAGTCCGGAAATCCTGAAACTAGGGTTTGGGTTTTTGGTCCACTTATTTGGGTTAGTTATTTTTTTTGTATTTTTCCTTTATTCTTGTTAGTGATATCTACACAGTGGAGGTAGTTTTGGGTTATTCGGAGTTAGCATGAAAGAGTTAAAAATCTGGGAAGTTAGGCTATTTACAGGTCAATTTGGCTTGGATTTTTGGCTTCTTATTTTGTGCAGAAATTTATGCTAAAATGCAATTCTTATGAAATCATGCATGAATGCTAATTATGCAGAATATATGTTAAAATGCTGTTGATTTTAAGGGATTTGAGCTTAATAAATGAGATTTAGAGTGATGAATTCGAGATTCATCAATGACTCATTAAGGGAAATGGCGTATTTTGGTACAAAAGTGCAGTACATGGGCTTGAACTCATGACCTCTTCTTTGAGGGATTGTCTTCCTTACCAGTTGGCCACTGTCTGAGTTACATTTCAAAATCTAGACTATATTATATTTTGTAACATTCTATTTACTAATAAAAAATACTAATTTTTTAATTATAACCTAGAAGAATATAAATATAGATGTATCCTATATGTTCCTTAGAAAAAAATATAATATTGTTGGTCACCTTAGTGCATGCGCTTATAGCCTCCTACCTCTGCCTCGCTTTTTGGATCAACATATATAGTAATATGGCGTCTTCTGAGACCTCCCGCTAGGCATTTGGCCTCTCGACCTCTTCTTATTTTTCTGAGGTCATTTTTTTCTCACATAGATAATACCTTGACCCAACTCTTATTTTGCTTATGTAATCTTTGTATTCTCATCTCTCATTGACACCTAGTCTATAAATTCGCTTAAGTCTCACCTCCGCTAAGCTAGGATCGGTTATCTCACTTGTCAATGGTCTATGGTAAGACGTGTTTGAGTTCCATTTTACCTTACCTTTATTCTCCTTTCTCACCTCCTTTCATGGTGATATTTGGTCATTTTTGTAAGAAATGATGGGTTGGATCTGCAATATTTTTTGGTCAAAAGTTCCACGATTGGAATTAAATCAAGAGGTGAGAGAGATTATTGTACGGGATAGTCAAAAGAATTGTTATCAAGTATGCAGCTTTTGATCTTCGAAATCGTTTCACGCACACCAATGCAAACACAACTCAAACCCCAGGTTCACCAACTCACACAATGAAGCCGTAAGAGTTTGGCTATTGTCTTTTCAATTTTAGTTGGTGATAAATCAATCTTGGCAAAAAATTCGCGAGCTGAAACTTCGGATTTGGGCTCTAGCCTTAAGTGTTGTTTCTTGCTTACTTAGAAAAATAAAAACATCAAAGGTCAGGGTTGATCTCCCGTAGAAATTCTTGATTTTATGGGTTATTTTGAAATCAACTATATTTAGCAGTCCCAATTTTTATTAGGTGGTTACTGAAGAATTTAAATGAGCACAAATACACGTCTACCATTCAGTCCCAATTTCCTTTAAAATTATATGATAAAACAAGAGGGAGGAGTTCGGGAAAAGCCGATGCACGCGAAAAACAATGATGCATGCTCAGTTAGAAGACTTACAGTGCCTCCTCGCAATCTCCATGTGGGATGCTAGATAGAAATTAAAAATTTATTCTAAATGAAATGCAAGCCGATGAAAAAATGCACCTAAGCAGAAAGTTCTATTAGCGGGAAGAATTGATTTAAATTTTGGCTAAATTGAACGATCTATGTGCGTCTCAATTAAAGTGCAGTGTGGCTTAGATCCTACGAGCACAAGCAAAAATATAGATGCTCTGAGAGTCGTATGTGCGGGTCTATCCTAATCGCCACTCAAGTCGGGCCCCACCCTCACCGGAGAGTGAAACAGGCCACGACATACCACAGAATAAAGTCAGAGGTCTTTCTACGCACGCGAGAGTCCAAACGGACCCTGTTGTAAATAAGCAATTAATTACAAAAATTTAGAAATTGCAGGAATTAAAAACCTAGACTCTACGCTCTCTCACGAGTCGACTCGATCTTAATTTTAATTGTGATTTTTGCAAAAGTCGGTGAAGTTGCGTCGGTTCTTGAAAAACCGCTCCACGTACAAAGTACCGCGCAAGAAAAATAAGAGAGAAAATGTAAGAGAGTGACTCAAAAAGATATGAAAAATAAGTGCTGAAAATAAATTGCAGGAAAAAAATTGGAATTTACAATGCGAAATTCGGGGGGTCAGACTACCCGAATGCGGAAAACCGAACAAAAATTTTCAAGACAAAAATCCAAGCCGTTTGCCTCCCCGGCAACGGCGCCATCTGACGGATCCGAAAATGCCGGGTTTAAAAAGTTGTTTTTATCGTTCGTGTTAAGGATTATGTGTCGTGCGTTGTAGACGTCGATCAGAAACGGTCAAGAAAATAACCACAAATAATATGTTCTATTTTTAATCATGTGGTTTATGTTTATTTTACTTGGGCAAGTCCCAAGGTCGATCACAAGTAAGCAAAGGAACAACCTAGAATTAAGTCTATCAAAGTTCGTGTCCGGTTTTCGAGGCGGTCTTTTTTTAGAATTTTCAATGCAATAGGGGGTGCAATATGCAAATTCGGCCTATTTTAGGGACTAAAATGTGAATTACGTTCAAACGATGTCCGAAAAATATGAAACTTGGCCACAATGTAAAATATGATGAAATGAATGCTCAATAATTTTTTTGGAATTTTTGGATGCACTATCAATTTTTTATGAATTCTTAGATGCTAACAGAATGAATTTCAATATTTAATTATAATAAATACTAAACCTACTTATTTTCAAGGATCAAAATTATCTAAGATCTATCACAAGGTGATTGATCTCAGAAAAATCCTAAACCTTAAAGATGTGAGATCTAATACCTATTAAAAATTAAATAATGAAATATGCAAAATGATTTTTATAGGGCAAAATACGATGCAAATGCAATTCGTTTTGGGCACAATGTCTAGCACAAGTAACTCTACAATATGTGATTTTTTGGGGATTTTTAGATCAATGATTAATCAACTACAAATTTAAGAGCAAGAAATAAGCAAAATATGCAAATTTTGACAAAACAATTATTTATTAATTAACCATTATTCAGAAAAATAACCACAATATGCAGAAACGTAGAGAATTACTTGGCAAACAAAATGTTATTTTTGAATAAGTAAAATAATGCCAAATAAAGGTCCAAAGTCACTAAGGAACACAAGGGTATAACTGCAAAATAAGTTAACTAAATAAACTGTAAAGGACTGTAATATAATTACCAAACGATGGGGGGGGGGTTTCTGCAAATTAGTCAGAATATCACGTGCGGGGCACGTGATCTCTGGAGGCTGGGGGCGCGCGCAATATTGAGAAATGGAGGGGGGTGACTGTAATATGCCCAGAGGGCACGTGCAAGGCACGTGACCCATGGGGTTGCTTGCTGCTGGCGTCGTTCCCCCTACGTCACGTGCCACGCACGTGAGGCGGGGGCCTCGGGCTACATGCCCGGCGACGAGGCAGAGGATGAAGCGAGGGCAGAGGCGGCTTGCTCCGGTGGTTGGATTGCGTGGCAGAGACGCCTTTTGGATGGCCGCGGACAACCGACGTCGCGGAGGCGGAGGAGGGCCGGTGAATCTTGGACTTGGCAGAGGGTTGAGCAACCGTGCACCTGCGGTCGGTGACGAGGTGCGGTGGTTGCGAGGTCGGAGCTCGGTGTACGGCGGAGGCGAGCCGGGCGGAGGGCGTTGATGGCGAAGGCGGAGCGGTATCGGAGGCGGAGGCGTAGCTGGAGATGAAGGTCGTAAGTGAAGCTCGACAGGGACCTGGAGCAGAAGCGCACGCAGATGGGAAGCTCCGTGGCTGCAACGAGGGTCGGGGGGAAAGTGGCCTCAGATCTCGTCGACGGCGAAGCTCTGGGCAGTCACCACCGGGCTTCTCCTGAGGCTGTCGACGGATACTTGTTTAGGCAGAGGATGAGGGGTTTTAAATAGGAGATGGTTTGCTCGTCCAGAGATGGAAGGACGGTCGGGGACGGCGAAATCGCTGGGCGAGATGCGGCGGATCCGGGGATTCGATTTGATAGGAGGCGGCGGCACCAGATCTTGGATGGGCGGAGATTTCGGTGGCGGCGAGATCCGCAGAAGAAGGGGAAGGCGGCACCGCTCTGAAAGGGGAAAGGGGACTGGAGACAGGAGGTGGAAGATGAGCGGGGGCCATCCCAACGACCGAGATCGGACGGCCCCGGCAGGGTCACGTGGCGCTTGGGGGGCACAAAGGGGGAGAGAGATGAGATGCACGTGCTGGGCACGTGCGAGGGAGGCACGTGCCCTGCACGTGCGGCGATTTAATTAAAATTTTATTATTAATATTATTTTATATATATATTTTTTTAATTTTTATTTTCATTTATAAAAATGATGCATTAATAATGCCAAAAATGGCTGACACGTGGCGCAACCAGGTGCTGCCACGTGTTAGCACTAGAAAATTCGGAAAGTAAATCTTTGTAAAATCCAAAATAAATAGTAAAATACCTCGGATCGAAAAAGTTTCTTCATGAAAATTGCTCGTCTCGATGAGATCTACAACTTTCATGAAGACATAAAGACCAAAATCGATTATTTGCACAAAGTGGTATTTTTGGGGTATCCCATATACATAGAACACCTTGATTTTGGGGTTTTGTAATTTTTATGTCATTTTAAATCAGATTAAAATCCGAAAAATTACGGTAAAATCAAAGATAAATAAAGACACCTTAATATAATTTTTTTGGATTTTTATTAATAGGTTAAATAAGTATATAAAATAATAGGTCAGAAACCGCTAAAATACACAATATACAAAAGAGGCCCAAAACCCAACTTTCACATATGAGCTCCGATTCACTTGAACTTGATATCGTTTTGAAGGTAATTGAATGTATATTAGTTCAAAAGTGAGTAGGATCAAATCGGACACTGGATGAGGAAGATATGAGGTTTTTAGTCCGGAAATCCTGAAACTAGGGTTTGGGTTTTTGGTCCACCTATTTGGGTTAGTTATTTTTTTGTATTTTCCCTTTATTCTTGTTAGTGATATCTACATAGTGGAGTTAGTTTTGGGTTATTCGGAGTTAGCATGAAAGATTTACAAATATGGGAATTTAGGCTATTTACAGGTCAATTTGGCTTGGATTTTTGGCTTCTTATTTTGTGCAGAAATTTATGCTAAAATGCAATTCTTATGAAATCATGCATGAATGCTAATTATGTAGAATAGATGCTAAAATGCTGTTGATTTTAAGGGATTTGAGCTTAATAAGTGAGATTTAGAGTGATGAATTCGAGATTCATCAATGGCTCATTAAGGGAAATGGCGTATTTTGGTACAAAAGTGCAGTACATGGGCTTGAACTCATGACCTCTTCTTTGAGGGATTGTCTTCCTTACCAGTAGGCCACTGTCTGAGTTACATTTCAAAATCTAGACTATATTATATTTTGTAACATTCTATTTACTAATAAAAAATACTAATTTTTTAATTATAACCTAGAAAAAATAAATATAGATGTATCTATATGTTCCTTAGAAAAAACATAATATTGTTGGTCACCTTAGTGCATGCGCTTATAGCCTCCTACCTCTGCCTCGCTTTTTGGATCTACATATATAGTGATATGGCATCTTCTGAGACCTCCCGCTAGCATTTGGCCTCTCGACCTCTCTTATTTTTCTGAGGTCATTTTTTTCTCACATAGATAATACCTTGACCCAACTCTTGTTTTGCTTATGTAATCTTTCTATTCTCATCTCTCATTGACACCTAGTCTATAAATTCGCTTAAGTCTCACCTCCGCTAAGCTAGGATCGGTTATCTCACTTGTCAATGGTCTATGGTAAGACAGTGTTGAGTTCCATTTTACCTTACCTTTATTCTCCTTTCTCACCTCCTTTCCACTCAAGTCTGTGAACATCGTAAACTGAGTCACACAATCTCCACAACTATATAACTATATGACACACTAACACTTCACATTCGTTAGTCATAGACCAGTTCGCTTGGATAAGTGAGATACACACTAGACTAGGGGTTTAGGTAATCCAACTGCTCATGTTTCGCATATCGAACAAAGGGTTCAAGTTTAATTATCAGATATGTTCATATGCAAAGATGTATAATGGCAAGATATCGTAACTAAGTCTATAATATATTATATATGGAATATTACCTCATTGGAATTCACATTCACATATATTGACATATATAGTTCTAAGGTGCCCATGAAACAAAATTATATTGATCTACAGTTTGGTTTGGTATAATCTACATATTTAATTACTACCTACGTAGACAACAATAACTATAGATATGGGTACCGATTGTTGAACATGCAACTACTCTTGTTTGTGTATTATATATAAATATATATTATATTATATTTATTCTGTATCGAGCCCCTTATTGAGTTATAAAGCCGAGCAGGGCTCCGCTCGAGCTCGGCTCATTAAGCTATCGAGCCCAAAATTCTAGCTCAGAATAATCTCAATAGCTAAATGACTAGGCTCACGAGCCCTTATGGAGTCGAGCCCAAGCCTGGCTCCCAAGGATGGACTCAATAGCCAGTCCAACTCCAAACTATGGTAGTGAGTAAGCACACTCTGGTATTCCTCTTGAGGAATATACCTCCTCTAGAAGCAATCCAGCCCCTCAAAGAAAAAGGATCGATCCTTCCAATGGTAATTTATTGATTCTAACTTGAACCAGTCTACATTGCTCTTAGACCAATCTTCGAGAACTTTCTTGGAGATAAGGTAGTTCACTATATTGGCGTACCATGGGAGGAGTCGATAATAAAAAATCGACTCGTTAGGGAAGGGGTCTCGAATCGGTGTATCGTCAAAAGCATCAAGGATCATGAGAAGGGAGAGGCGATCGACCACTACATTCTTCTTTCTACGTTTATATCTAATGTCCAAGTCAAACTCCTAGTTAATGAAAATCCACCTAAGAAGAAGCACCTTTATTCGTAACCATATACTTACACTGGGCATGATCAAGCACTTTTCTTACGTATTGTACAACGAATGGATTCCCTCCCTCCTATTTCCTAACACAACCACATTAATGAAGTCTGAGGCATCCATCTGGGGCTTATAGGATCCAACATGCCCGAGGAAAGACCGTAATTGTTTCACGTTGGTTGGTGGTTGGAGTCATTTGACCATGTCCACCTTGACATGGTCGACCTCCATTCCTCTCTTGTAGACGATATGCCCTAACACAATGCCCTCCATCACCATGAAATAACTCTTCTCCTAGGAGAGACCAGAATTACCTAACAACATCTTTTGATGACTTTGTCTGAATTTCTAAGACAGGAATTGAAGGAATCACTATGGATTGAGAAGTCATCATGAAGACTTCTAGGACTTCATCGACCATCTCAACGAATACGACAATCATGCACCTTTGAAATGTACTAGGACCATTGCATAACCTAAATGGCATGTGCTTGAAAGCATAATTACTAAAGGGGAATGTAAATGTTGTTTTCTCCAGGTCCTCAGGAGCGATAGCTACTTGGTTGTAGCTCGAGAACCCATCTAAGAAATAGAAGAATTCTTTTCCCACCAATCTCTTCATGATATAATCAATAAATGGTATGGGAAAATGACCCTTCTTCACCGGGCATTCTATCATATGTAATCCATATAGACATGCCATTATATGGGTACTTGTGCCAAGATCTCCTCTCCATCCTCATTCGTGGTCGTCTAAATTCCGAACTTCTTTGGGACAATTTGAATAGGTGCCACCCACTTGTAATCGAAAATGCTTAAATAAAAAGCAGATTGCACAATTTCTTAATTTATTTCTTCATGACCTCTCGTAAGTTTGGATTCATCCTGCGTTGGAATTAATGAGAGGGTAAGGCTTCATTATCAAGGTATATATGATGCAAACACATAACGAGATTAATCCCATGGAGATCAAAAATGCTCCAGCATATTGCCTTGCACTTTTTATCCAAGATTTCTAGCAGGCAACATTCCTTCTCCTCAGTCAATCGCGAACTGATGATGATCGGAAACTTCATCTTTTGCCATGAAGGCCTAGCTAAGAGTTGTGGGTAATGCTTGAGCTCAGGTAAATTGTGGTAAACAAGCAAATCAGGATCAATCAACTATGGTTTTGTGTTAATAATGGTTGGATATGTCTCCGAAGTAACTACCATTAACTGATTCAGCTCTAGATTTAGATCATCAAAAGTATCCAGGCAATCGACAAAAGCCATGTCCGACTTGTAATACTCACCTTCTGATTGTCCTAAAGGGGAAAGGATCGATAGACCCGATTGGGCCTTTGTGTCATCGAACATGTAAGGGGATGCAATCTCTGTATAATCTATGCCATGTTATTCATTTTGAAGGATCTCACAAACTGTCTCATGTACAAGATTCTCTCTATGGGAGAGGGAGTAATGTGTGCTGGCATGACTTTGTCTCCATGGCCCAACAATGTCTACGTGAACACAATCTACTTCTGACAAAGAAGACTCGATATAAGATTCAGAATCACCTTATCTGCTTCATATGTTGTTCCTCGTCTCTGCCTGGAGTTTGGAACTGAATCTTCCCAACCTTATAGTAAAATAAGGCCCCTGCTATCCTTTGGAAGGGTCTTCAAAGTATGATATGGGAATATCTCCAATTCCAATGGATCTCCATATCAAGGACTGTGAAGTCCACCATGTAATCTCATCCATCGACATTGATAATAATATTCCTCAATTCTCTAAGGGACCTCTTTGTGGACTTGTAAGCGAACTGGAGTAAGGCTCTAGATTTTCTAAGAGGTCCAAGATTTAACTTCTCGTAGAAGATAGTAAGCATTAAATTAGTTGAAGATCCATTATACAGGAGAGTGCAGACAAATGTAGTATCATGGACATGACTCACCACATAATGGGCACCCAAGTCTCTTCGTTTCCTTGGAAACACATTCTCAATAGCACAAGTAGTGGCTACTAACAAAACGTATATCTCTACATGGCTTCTTCTTTTCCTACTGACCCTTGTATGTGTGCATCTTGCCTTAAGGTATTTTTGAAATACAAGTGTCATATCCACGTACTTATAAAGGGGTTCGTGACATTGATATACTCGTTACAAAACTCTGCCATCTCAGGGTCTTCTTTTTGTAAATTTTGGATTTCTACTTTCCTCCCTTAAGGGGAAAAGGGATTATTGAAGACAACTCATATCTAAACCTAAAATATGTTCATTCTTACTCAAATGAGAAAATGAGTTCTATACAAGACTAGGACTCTGGCTCTGCTTCAAAAGAAGTTTATGAAAAGAAAAAGATGGTGCATCTTCTATTGTTGATGGCATCCTCCTTAGATGAAGGTGTAGGATCTTCATCAGGCTTGCTTGATTCACTATTGGGTCTCCTCTCCTTCTTTTTATTCTTTTTTGTTTTACTGTTTTTTTATTTTTTTTGGAGATTCGCATCCTGCTTATTCCGATGAAGGTGGTGGTGCTGGCATTGATGATGTTGCTTTTCTACCTCCAAGTTCTCCTCGGGCAGAGAATTGGCGGCATCCTCCTCCTACTCCAGTGCCTAATTAGGTATGGTCATGGTCCTTCTACTCCTAAGGGAAATATGATTCACATTATCATATGAAATGATCTCATGTTCAGATCTAGAGTAATCTAAATAGTATACCTGATCTCATGGTCGATGCTGACTTTGATTCATGCTATTGGGATTAGTCTGAACCAGGGCAGGAATAAGAGTCCTTGGTCTCATCTGTTAATGTTGGTGGTTTGAGACACAGTTGAGATCTGCCCTTATGTCATGATTATCATTCTGCATCTATTGAACCTTGTTTATCAGAGATTGAATGGCCAAGGTGAGGGAACCCAATCGCTCGTGGGTGGGGTCTAATGCTGTTGGCAGGAGGATGTGTGGTTCTGTTATATAAACTGGAACTGATGGCCCTGTCAGTACTGCTGATGTAGGTGGGACTATGAGGTGAAAGGTGGTGGTGGACCCATTTGGCCTGAGTGAAAAGTGTACTGATGCTGCTGATGTTGGTACCCTTTTCATAGACTGTATTGTAAAAACCACGATAGGGGGATAAAGTTGGTGTTCTGGTAAGCTAGGGATGGTCAGTGTGGATGACTAATCCCAATCGTCGGTTGTTCGTCGATGGGGTCATGGTTGTACCATAGCCCATTGATCTCAAACACCTATGGAGGCTCCTCGTAGACTGTCTCCACCTGTAGGGAAGCATGATGCTCCTACTGAGTGTACCGGTGTTCCTCTACCAATAGCTCTGAGGTCCTTGTACCTGATCCTATAGGAGGTGAACTTGGTCTACATGTGTAAGTGGTGCAAAAGGGGTCAAGTAGCACATCTTGTCTACCTTCTAAGACAATTCCTCCACTTTATTCGACCATCGTGAGAATGTCTTGAGGTCAGAGATCCTTTTGTGGATCTACTCTACCATGGTAAGCTTATCACCTGTTATCCCCATGCTAGGGATGTGGTCATCTGTCAGATCCTCTACAGTCCTCCTAGGTGTCTCATGATATAGGCATGAGGGAGACACTTGATAAGCCTTGGTGACCTTAGATCTGCATGTTTCTGCCATCTTCTCTTAGATCTTCCACATGGAATCTTCATTCTTATTCAGATATCTACCACCACAAGCTGCACTCACTAACCCTTGCATATCAGGGGTCATGCCACATAACAAGGTCTGGACTAAGATCACTTTTGTAATGTCATAGCATGGGCATTTCTATGTCAAATCACCGAATCTATCTGAAGCTTCATAGAATGGCTCATGGGGACCCTGGGAGAAACTTTCGATCTTTATTCTCATCTGGTTAGTCCTATGGATTTGGTAGAACTTCAATAAGTCTTTGAATTGGAACTAGGTTGTACATCTAACCCCGAGATTCTTCAACCGATGGGTAGCCTTATCTCCTAAGGCAAATAGGGTAGCCTTCAACATGATATAATCTTGTCCAACCATTGGATGACTAGGGATGTTATACTCCTACTCGAAGTATCTCTGGAATGCATATGGATCTTCTGTTGCATTATCATTAAACTTAGGTAATAACCTAAAAAACGGGGCTTCAAATTAAATACATCAGGTGGAATTTTCGACACTAGCACACCGGACATTTCATTCTCTTCTGAGTTGTAAGCATCCACAATAGGTTGGTCCATTCCACACACCTCAATCACAAGTCCCATATGAGCCATAAGGTCGGCACTCTGCTACTCAGCTCTAGCTAAATGTGCAAGGACCAACTTGTTGTCTTTGTGATCCTCATCCTTAGGGTTTCTCTTAGGAGGCATCCTGAACTTTAGTTTGTCTTCTTCACCTTCAGAATAAAGAAGATTTAATTAATAGAATTGAAAGAATTAGATCTGAACACATCAAGGTGAGGGTCTTCCTTTATGTGGCGAGGGAATAGAGGGTTGGTCTAGGTCTGGCCACCATCTAGAAGAAAAAGTGACTTATAAGCCGTGGTCCCTAGGAAAGAATTTCCATGGAAAAATTGAGGATTGGGATGAGAGTGTCCCCTAGCCCATAAGGACAGACAATTTGTGGTTGTCAGTGTGAGGCTCGCGAAGTCTGAGTGAAAATCACCCAATCCTCCATTCTTTATGTCAAGCGGTTTAGAGAGAGATCGTGGATAATGAATTCAAGAGAGATGGTGAAGGCACCAGTGTGCGGTCTTTGATGATTGATCTTTGATAAACACACATAATGAAAACACAATACAAACCCCAATTCACCATCTTCACATAGTGAAGGTCGCAAAGGTCCAGCTAGTTATCTTTTCAATTTTATGTTGGTTATAAAACAATCTTATGCGTCCATTACATACAATGTATCACCTTATGCCTAGTGGTGCTCATGTGTGCTCCCAAACAATGAGGTGATCTTCCTATGTTGTCGGGTTCAATATCACACCTCAATGGATATGCACAAGCTTGCACAACCATAATTTAGTTTAAGGTCAAAGGCAAGCCTTTACAGCTCCCAAATCTGTGATAGCCATAAATGGAGACTTAGGGGGGAAGTCCACGGATTTCAGCTCTAACATTAGTGGTTGCATCCTCATCCACTCTGTCTGAGGTAAGTACCTATGTTGAAAGATGGGGTTATTCTCTCGAATACAACTGTTGATGTTATTCCATTTATTTAAGTCGGCCTCATTTAGCAGTCCCAATTTTAAAAGGTTACCATTGAAATCTTTAATTAGCTAAAATAGTCACATCTACCACCCATTCCCAATTCCATTTAGACTTATGTGAGAAATGCAAGGCGAGGAATCAAGAAAAGCCTATGCACGAGAAAAATAATCATGGTATGCGTAGTTAAAGAGACTTACAATGCTTCCTCACTTTCTTCAAGTGGGATGAAAAATAGATAATTGAATTATTTTAATTATTCTAAATTAAATCCAAGATGATAAAAACCTCTCCTAGTAGAAAGTTCTATTAGTCTAGAAGAATTGGATTTGAGTTTGACTAATTTGAACGATCTGAGGTACATCTTATTATGTGAAGTGTGGTCCTAATTGAGTATGATCACAAGCATTAAAATATTCTATGAAAATGCCCTAAGAGTCACAAGTGCAGTTCTACCCAAGAACCACTCAAGTGGAGCCCCACCTTTTACACAAGGGTGAAATAGGTCTCGATGCACCATAAATAGCATCAGAATGCCAAAAGTCATGTTCGGGTACACACACGATAT
This sequence comes from Ottelia alismoides, assembly GCA_037367405.1. Lineage (NCBI taxonomy): Eukaryota > Viridiplantae > Streptophyta > Magnoliopsida > Alismatales > Hydrocharitaceae > Ottelia > Ottelia alismoides. Next base: position 949,875 of record JAZKJV010008677.1, read on the forward strand.
TCCAAACATAATCTGCTGGAAATATACAATAACCTAAATTATTCCAAATTAATTGTAAACATCAAATAAATGTAGAAATTAAAATCCCAACTACACTTTCTCATAATTAAACTTGATCTTAATTTTTATGTGCATCCTTTAGTCCGCTTATTTAATGAAAAACTAACCACTGATGCTCCTATATTGCTCAACCACCTAAGTAGTTGCGCCATCACATCGGATCCCTAGTAGAAAAACAAGTCAAAGTTTAACAAAATAAAATAAGGAAAATAAAGAAATAACTAAATAAAATTCTAAAAATAATCAGAGTAATAATTATTAGAAAAGTTGGGTGTCGGACTACCCAGGATGGAAAATCTAATGTATAAATTTTCTAAAATTCTACCTTAGTCGTGCCTCACTGGAAACAAGCCATCTGATGAACCCCAAAATATCCCATGCTTAGTTGTCGATCTTATGTTTTAGTAGTTAGTCACTTCGGATTAATCAAAAAGACGACTTAATTAATTTTACAATTAGTGCAGGTGATCGGATTTATCTTACTTGGCAAGCCCAAGGTCATTCTCATAGAGGCCACTAAATCCTTACGTTAGTTTTTAGGTGATCTACAAACTAGGTTTTTATATACGAGTTTTTTTTCTAATTTTATGCAATTAATTATGAAGTGCAATTTCAGTATATTTAGGGACTAGAATGAAGTATTAAGTCAAATAATATATACAAATCCTAAAACTTAGTCAGAATGTGAAAATATGCAAAAATAAGCTACTTTGACTTTTTGGAAATTTTTGATGCAAAGCAATTTTATTATGAACTAAAGATGAAAGAAGCATTAATTTTTACAAAATAATTTTAATAAATAGTAAACTAAAATATTTCTCGGAAATAAAATTATGCTAGAAAGATCTATGTGAAAGGTATCCAGAAAAATAACTCATAGAGAATATTGTGTCTACAACCTACTAAAAATTGATTACTTAAATTACTACTTAATATATTCGGGTATCGATATGCATGAAAATGACATGATTTTTAGCACAATGTAAAACATACTTAATTCTACATATTGTGAATTTGTGGGTATTTTTGGAGCAATAATAAATTTAATATAATTTTCATATCACGTTGTTGGTAAAATACGCAAGTTTTAACAAACTTAATTATATTAAATCAACCAAAGCTCACAAATAATAATCAAATATCCATAAGAAAGGGAGTAAATTGTTCTACAACGTGCATTTTTTAGAGTTAAGATATGAGGATGAATGACTATTTCAAAAGAGATGCAAAGATATGGGAATGAATGAAATATAGAAAATAAAATTGCTAATAAAACAAATATGCTAACTAGACTGAAAAGGGAATACCCAGAACCCCAACGGTTTTTCTACAATTTCTCTAAGGAGGTACGGGTGTCGCACGCGACCTCGGTTGGTGTGGGTTGGGCATGAAATCTTAAAGTATAGGGGGTTCCTCAATAAAAAACCGCTACCCTTACGTGCGAGGCATGTTATGGTGGCTCCCACCTTGTAGTTTGAATTCCAAGCCTCCATGTGGCGCACTTATGTTTGCTTCGAGGCTTCTCGAGATATGAGGCTCGGTGAAGGTGATGAACAAATCGATGGCTCTACTTTGATGGAGGTGATCGGGCAATATGACTTTATGTGCATTTTGCATTTTAACGGCCTATTTCTCCCTTGTTCGTGATCTAACTATAACTACAAGGTTGGCCTAGGGCGTACTATCTTCATCGATTAAATAGTGGTAGCTCCCGTGATTAGTGTACAATGCTATTACTTTGTCTGCGGGGGTGAGCGAGGCAAGGTTACGCTTTGGTCGTGGAGTGTAGCGATTATGATGGTCTGAGATGGCACATAGAGGCGGAAGACACAACCTCCTTAGGTCAGTCGACAAATGATTAACCCAAAGGAGAAGCTACTATGGAGAGATTTCCTCTAAAGTTGTTCCATTGTCTTGAGCGTTGCTGCTGGTGCTCAAAGGAAACCCACAGTGGTGTGATAGTGGAGTTCCAGTTCACTTGCGGGTGGGGCTTTTTGTGGAGGACCAGTAGGCGGTGTGTACCGGTCGAGGCGAGAGGGAGATGCAAGTTAACATAGTGAAGGTCGAAGCTTGCAGTGTGCGGTCCCTTAGAGATGCTAGTAGATATGGTAGAAGGATAGGGAGTGCAGACACAACATGATCGGGTTCAACTGTGATGCGGATTATATGTCAAGGCAGCTATGTGAGATATCGAGGTCCAGCTCTTCGATGGAGAAGAATAGGACCCAATCGAAGCCTTTTCCTGAGTTAGGAAGGGGTGGATATGGAATGGAGGAGTTCTGAAGATGTGATCATATGAGGTAGATGATGAAAGTCAAAGGTGGTCGATGGGGTTGATAGATATAGGCGGAAGAAGAAGAATAATAGAAAAGAGGGGAAGAAGGAGAATTAGAGGGAAAAAGAAGTGAAGGGAAAGGGTTCACCAGAAGACTCGGGTTACCTGATGGAGGATCTGGAAGGCCCTTAGTCTTCGCTCGATGAAAGAGACAATGCCTTCAAATCTTGGTTGCAGTTAGACTCATAACAATGAAGGGTATGTCTATTTGGATTTCTCTGTGGGATGGATTCCCGCCTCATCTTCGCTCAATGAGGAACCGACCAATGTCACCTAATCATGGCCTTAGAGATGTAGTGAGGAGCTTCACCTCAGATATGTCGGATGTTAATGCACGAAGGGGTGATGCTTCTTTTTGTCACATGATGAAGATTACAATGTGAGTTGAAACATTGGAAAGGGTTGAGGGTGCGTGGGTAATAGGTAGCGGTTGCGGTTTAGAGGGGATGGTTGCAAGTTGAGAGGGATGCGGGCGGTGGTTGCAGATGGGCGACCGAGTCATGCGGTGGAGATCAGGGGAGAGAAAAGAGGAGGAAAAGCGGTTATGGGGAGATAGTTGCAGGACCGCCACCACACCACACGATGTGGGGACATAGGAGGGAAGAGGGGGAAAGGCGAGAGATGTGGGAAGTTGTACCCCACTATGGAGAGCGGAACGGTTGGGAGGAATGCATTAGGTAGAGGGAGAAGAAGAGCCACATACACGCGGGAGTGCGACAACATGGTGGAAAAATAAAATAAAATAAAAATTAAATAACAAATTATAATAATAATTAAAATAACTAAAAAATAAAAGAATAAATGATAATAATAATAATAAGCGGGGGTTGAATGTGACAACTCTATGAACCGCCATGTGTCTCTCCTAAAAAATTCAAAAATTAAATCAAGAGAAATACAAATGAAATAACAAATGAAGTCAAATAAAAAAGTGGTCTACATAAAAGTTGTTCATCTCGATGACATCTACAACTTTTGTGAAGGACCACCAAAAGAGAAAATCCAACACCAAAAGAAATCATTTGTACAAAAAGTATTTTTTGGTGGTACTCTATGCATATAAAATACTGAATTTGTGAATTTTGTAAATTTCTTTTGTCATAAGATAGAAATTAAAATAAAAATAGAGAAAATATATAATCTATATTAGCAACTTAATCTAGTTTATTTATTTTTAATAATTATGAAAATAAAGAAATAAAATAAAGAGGACATATTTACAGACTAACTATATTGACTTAGCATTACTTATTTTCTTTGATTTTTGCTTTAAATTATTTTTATTTTTATACATATTATTAAAACAATAATCAATGAAAATAATTTTAAATGAAATAAATTAAAAATATTTATTTTTTAAGAATTATAAGTTCAAAATATGCAATATATACAATATACAATGAGGCTCTAATACTCAAGTTTTACATACGAACTCTGATTCTTTTGAATTTGGTCTTGTTTTGTAGATAATTGAACCTACATCAATTAGAAGTGAGGATGGTCCATAGGAGACTATAATAGAGAGATATTCAATTTTATGGTTTTTGTCTCCAAACTAGGGTTTGGGTTTTATTTAGTCAGTTTACAAGTTAGTATTTTTGGTATTTTCTTTTATTAACATTAGTAATATATAATAAAGGTAAATTTAATTAGTTCTGAATATGTAAAAATAGTTGATATACATGTGATAAATTACAATAGTTTTTGGGCTTCTTATTTAATGCAATTATACATGCTAAAATCTGAATATTATTTACAAGTGCATAAATGATAATAATACAAAATAAATGTAAAAATGCAGCTAATTACTCGAGAACATATCTCCATTTTCATCTTTTAAAGTGATGAATCACATATTCAACATTTCCCTATTTTCATAGCCAACCTCTTTGATGATTCACCTTTCACCCTTCATGAAAACTGTGTATTGATCTTCTCCGATCCACATACTACAATCCAATGAGCTTCATCTCCATTGATCAACACACAAACCCTAGTACAATGTTCCCTCCCATTGCATGTATAAGATATTCTAACTCCTTCATCAAACATCAAACCACTTGTCTATTCCTTTGAGATATGATCTCAAGAGTACCTCTTAGATCTTGGTTTTGAAGATGTTCAGAAGCAAAGAGAAGATAGCATTGGAACCATCACATTAGCAGTGCACCTTGGACATATTCCATTTTTAGAAAACTCCAAGGAAGGCTTCTTTCCCTTAAGATATGGTACTGACCTATATAAAGGGATAGCACCTCAAAGAGTTGAGTATGTGAATACTAAAGCTACATGCTCTGGTGCATTAGTTATGAGAATCCTGGTGTATGCTAGATGTGCAGAAAATCTAGATGTCTACCATGTAGTGGGAGTAGTAAATTGTTACTGATCCTACTAAGGAGATAAAACACTTAATTGTAGTAATAACAATATATTCAAAGATGACAATACTTTAGAGATACTAGTCTCTAAGCCTTATCTTCAAGAACTTAAGACCTTATAGATGATTATCCAAAAGATCATAATTGTGGATGCCATATAAGACTTAAGACTGGGTCTTAGTCTTTTGAGATAAAGATTTTTCGGAATAATGGTATTCTGATAAGGATAATAGAATTACGTACCGGTTATAACGATTATCAGTTCTTGTGTCAACGACACTATATGCTTCAAGATTGAGTATTGGTTGCATAAGATGCAACATTGGCATTGGATAAAAACACTGTTACTAGGAGATATGCAAGTATTGTAAAAGGACTTGGCATAGTCTCTTGGTAAGAGAGTGTCTGGTCAGCTTACCAAGCAATTTATAAATAGCTTATGATTGTCGCGTGAGTGTGCGTTTAAATATTATCTCATTAATACCTCTTTGCGGTAGTAGGAGATGTTGGACATGTGAGCCCACTGCGAGCCATTATGAAATAAATGTTATTGCAAATCATCCCCTGGTCTGAAATGAAAAATAACTAATTTGCATAATAGGTCCCTTGTTACAATTAGGGTTATGTTTCATGACCATCTTAATGATCATACAGTTGTTCATTAAAATGTTGAATCATAGAGAGTGGTGCTTGGATGATATCTAAAGTGTTAGATTGAGGAATTATCAAGCATAGTTAAGTGATTGTTAAGAGAGGATCTCCATCTTGAGAAGGAGATGGCAATCCTTTCTTTAAAGGTTGATATTTACCCGACCCCTTGATGTAGGTTTGCTTCATAGAAATAGAGATTCGGAGGTGTTAGATGAGTAGGGTCAAAGAGTTGACTTAACGAGACCGAGATAACCAAGAACAATGCCATATAGTGTCACGATACAGGCATGCATCCTATAACCGAAGACAGATGTGTTACTATATGTTGATTATGTACATTTGGCAGATCCATAGGTTGATGATCTAATCAAGGTCTATATACCAGCGAGCTCACTCATGAGATATTGGGATCAAATTCTGTACACACTCCCCCACTTTGAAAGCCTGACTGAATTTGTTAGTTTGATATATGCTTTTGGAAAGTATATGATAAACACCTAGGAATGATATATTCTTATGGAAAGTATATGATCTATATCGAATCCTAATGATAAAATGAGAAACTTAATAATAAAACACTAAAGAAGAAAATCTAAATTGATTTAAATCTTCGGGTTTATTCTAGGTCTTCCACTATGCAGGATGTACATGCATTAGTAATACCATAGGGTGATGTGATCACAAACAGTTGTATAACTATGACGTATCCATTATGAAGGAGTGATGAAACAGGAATGGATTTTAGTGACTCCTCTAATCTTTGTCGAAAAGATGGACAGTGATCTGAATGTGATTCAGATACAGTGAGAAGATCAGATTTAAAGTTTTGATTTAATCAAACATCTATGGGAGATCTCCAAGATCTGTATTTGAGATACGATCTCAATATCCAACTCATTATACATGGAATGTACAATCGTCATGTCCTTATAACCAAGTATCCACGAAGAAAGCACATTATTCTTGAAAGAGTTCGAGAATAATTTCATTGTTGATAAAGTATCTGAGCATTGAGTAAAATGGATAATTAAATATGATTTAATTATTATGAATAATGTGCAAGTGATTCGTATTTTTTTAAAACACGACAATAGGAATCCAAGACGATTAAATGTCATTTAATGATCAAGGATGTGATTAATGTAGATAGCACTATCCATATTATTCATTGATATTGTATATGTAATTTATAATATATTAGAGAAAGATAACTGTAATTTGTATTTACGAATTAATATTTGATGTGAATTGGATTCTCATTAAAAAAATTATTATAAATGCAATTACATTTTATTTTTGATGTGCGAATGTGATTCACATACCTTCAATGGCATGATTGAAATTTTCACAAAATAATTTGAAATTGTTTTGGTGAATAATTATGCGTTAATAGTTATTGCATTTGTAAAGTATTTGGAGAGATTTGAGATATTAACATATATGGAAGTGGAGCCTACCTTTCCTTACATGGGGTGGATGACCAAGTTGAGTGCTCTCAACTTGTGGTCATCACATCATGTATGGATGGTGTGTGTTACTAATGATTTTTCACGGATTTTTATTAGAAGAATTATGAACAAGTCATTGCAACCCAATCAAGCATCAACAAACAATTTTTTTATCTCAAGCCAATAATTACAAAAGAATGTGGCAATCAATTTTTTTGCTATGTATTCACCTGAATAGAGAACAAGAGTGAACTCAGGGAGGCTACAATTCGTGAGAATTATTTAAATAATCGAAAAATTAATTTAGGGAAAAAAGAATCTCAATTGTAAACTATCTTGGTTTTTTGTCAATTTTTTTGTCTTTCTAATTTTTTTAATGTTTAATGTTTTTATTTTCTAATTTTCAAATTTTTAATGTTTTTTTGCAAATTTTTATTTTTCAAAAATATAATTTTTCAAATAAATTTATTCACAAGAGAAAAAGCAACCTTTTTTGGATTTTCAAATATAACAAAAATGCTTAAAATGTACAATGAAAATCTTTCTGTGTTTTAATGATTTTTTTACTGTTTTAGAAATTTTCCAAAGATATATATATATATATATAAGATTTTAGAACGAAAAAAAGGTGAAATTAAAAACAATGAACGAAAAGGACTATTCAAGTAGTACGTAGGGGGTTGAAGATGGAATTCAGTCACTTGGAAAGACCCCAGGGTAGAACTCAAACCGCGAATAGGAAGGTCCATTTCTATTGCAGCAGCAACATCCTCATAAGGCCCAGCTTTTGTAGATGATAGTAATATGTAATTTAATTGAGAAAGTCTTGTATATAATTTGAGCAGTTTAATTAATGCCTCAGCTGTCTATTCACCGTGGGCAGTCAAATGCCTTTTCATTATTCACGGACTCTGAAAGGATATAGGTGTAATGATCCTCTTCTGAAACCTCACTATGTGAGTGCTGATGTCACCACGTCACTATAGGGTCGTCTCTTCCCTTCTTTTCTACTGCAGTGACTCGCTCAACCTTACATAGCACCCCCTTTCTATCTAGTTCCTGCTCCTATGCCTCTTCCTCCTGTCCCTTTGGAGTCCTATCCTGCCACACAGGAGTCACCGAGTCGGTTTCGGGATCCCCCGCTACTATATATCTGGGGCATTCTACCTCACGATCACATCAATCGCCTGCTGAGTCTGAGGTCAGGTCTGAGGAGCATGTTCCTGACTCTGTGGATGCAGGTGAGGCTGGTGGCGAGGTCTAGGGTCTATGCATCGTACATCTGACCCGCAGGATGCAGGTGAAAATTCTGGTGACGTGGGGAAGATGTTGATACTGATAGTGATTTGCTTTTTCCATTGCCAAGAGAAAGGGGCAGAGGACATGCAAGAGTATTTACAGTACCATGCATCCCAGACTCGTATATATATTCACTATGTCTCCTTCGCATTTATTTATTTCGCGATAGGCTCCAACATTCTTTATGGATTTTCTACTTTTCTGATAGGGATTTTCGACTTTCCAGCTAGGGATTTGATAAGCTAAAGCATTGTCCGCAGAGAGTCTATTATATTAAAGGCAACCCTGGCACTACTTGATCCGAAATGGCCTCAGGCCATGAAGGATGAGATGTCCGCATTACAGGCATGGGGTACTTGGGAGCTAGATGATGCTTCTGTTGTGGGATGTAAATGGCACTGTCAACGTGCTGATGGCTCTGTGGAGCGCTATAAGGCACGATTAGTAGCCAAGGGATAGACACAGATGTACGTGACTTCACCTTTTCACCCGTGGTACGTATGGCTACTATTCGCGTGCTGATCTTGGTGGTAATAGAAAAATGCCGAGAAGTCTGATATTATAGCTTCCATGATTCATTCTCCGCTATTATGGAAATCAGAAATCCCAAAACCCACTCTCCAACATTGACCTTCGGACTAATCACGATAAGGTCCTCTTTTTCAAATACGAGTCTTGTCTTTTTTTTAAACGAATTTGTATCACATTGAAGAAAGAAATGAAATTAAAAATTACAAAAATTATTTTTCTTAAAAACTTGACAAAATTATCTAGAAACGAGAACTCGAATCACATTTTTTATTTTTCTACAATTTTATATGATTTTTTAAATTTTTAATATTTTTCAATTTTTGAGGTTTTATAAAAAATTAATGCACAAAATTTTGACAGGAAATTAAATCCACAAAAACAAAACCTACTCTTTTTTTCAGAATTTGTAAGCAATATTCGAATTTTTATTTTTTTTAATCTCAAGAAGCAAAAAATGCAATGTTTTTTATTTTTTAATGATAACAAATGATGACAAAATGCAATGAAAAAATTACACCATAAAGAGACACACATCAGAAGCATAACATGATTTTTGCCAAGCTTATTGACCAATAAAAGTAGTTATTTCAATGATAAAAAGCATGCAAGATAAAGCTTGTAACATAGGGACTAGAACGTAATTTTTGAAAAGTTTTATAGCTTAAAATTACCAAAAAAATAAATAAAGGAAAAAAGTAGCAAATTACCCAATGATACGCGTGGAAGGCACGTGCTTGAAGGGTTGGCAAGGGTCTCTTTGTGATATTTGAAACTTTCAGGGCTTAGTGCAATTTTCTATTTTTTTATTTTAAAATCCTCTAGGGTTCTTTTGTTCTTTTCTTCTTCTTCAACCAAGAAGTGGTGGTAATGGGCGCTGCCTCCTCTTTCTTTTTCTCCACGCACAAGGGCAGCGGTGGTCGGTTACGGTAGCTTTTGGAGGAGTGGGTGACAGTCGATGGTCATTATGGTGGACAGAGCTCGCGGTGGAGGGTGACGGCGAAGGACTACGTCACGTGTTGGGCAACACCGTTGCTGGTCATGTGAACGTGACGCTGCTCCAAAGCATAGGCTGCCAGGCAACAGGCCTCTAATATGATCTACGGGGAAGGGCTGGAGCAGTGATGTTGAGGGATTTGCTCCGGTGGACGGTGAGACTGTGTGAGGGGTGACACATGCCCCTTGTGATCGGCGAGCTCACACGGTGGAGGGTGAGGTCAGTGGCGATGACGCTCTAGTGGAGGTGAGGGTGCAATGGCGTAGAGAAGCTGGACCGCACACGGCCGACGATGATGCTGATTGAAGACGGGGGTCGACACTGTGACGTCCCGCCCCTCCGGCTACCGAAACTGACGAGATGGGATCATCGAACCTACGGTCCAAATACTGAAGGATATTGAGAATCCTTAAGCGCATCACGGAAGCGTGTCGATCGCATCGTATGCAATCGGAGCAACTAGTCGTACTAGATGCTAGATGCAGCGGAAATTAAAATTTTTAACTTTAAAGATGAAACCACATGATCACGAGAACACTTCTCGAATCGTTTCATCAAACCACAAAGTACAAGGAATACCTCTTGAAGCGTGGTTGTGATCGCGAGATCCCAAAGTAGAGATCCTCCTATCTTAAGTCCGATCCACGAAGAACGCACTTGCGTGCGTGATGATGAGTCACGTTCCTTCCCACAATCCTCGATGAAGATCCAAGCGATGGCTCCCCCGATTTCGTCAAACGAAATCCGTCGTCTTCCTTTAGAGTAAGCAACTCCAAAGAAGATGGAGATCCACGAGTCGTCGAAAAAGAAGCCGAGAGTCTCTCCTTTCTCAATACAAAGTGGACGGCCACTTAATGGAGAAGAGAAAGAGAGAGAGGGCGAGAATGAGAAAGAGAGAGAGAGAGAGAGTTGTAACCTTGCACAACTCTTAAATGATGTACCATGGAGAGGCTACCCTAGCCCTCCTTATATACTAGTTTAGGATCCAATGGATCTCAATCCATGGGACTCATGGATCCAAGGGATATGCTTGGTCCATGATAAATCAATGGCTAGGATTTGTTGTTCAATAACAACAATTAATCAAGAGATAATATAACAAATGAGGTGGAGTTAACGAACCCCTAAAAAGGGGGGGGGGCGTCACCCATGAACTCTTCATGGGTGACGCCACCCATGAGGGTGGTGGTTTTCTCCATTTTATTTATTATATTATTCCTCAATTAATTACAATAAATATCCACCAAAATAATTCCAAAATTAATTTGTGAATATTTCAATCTTGCCATTGAAAATTATGTGAATCATATTCACAACCCAAACTAGTTAGTAAATTGCATTTCCAATTAATTAACAAATGTGAATCCAATCCACATTATTAATTAACAAATGCTATTTACATAAATTCTCTCTCTTATTATATGTATATTATAAATCACACATATATCATGGATAGTGTTATCCACATTCTCTTAATCTTTGATAATTAAATCTCATTTAATTATCTTAGATAATCATTTTCACAATATGAATCATATTCATATTTAAGCTTGATAATTAAATCACATTTAATCATCAAGTCCTTGCTTGGATATACATTTCATCAAAAGAACTATTCTTGAACCCTTTCAAGAATAATGTGCTTTCTCCGCAGATACTTGGACATAAGGACAGGGCGATTGTATTATTCCACGTATAGTGACTTGGATGTTGAGATCTCATCTCAAATCCAGATCTTACAGACCTCCCACAGATGCTTGATTAAATCAAGACCGCAAATCCAATCTTCTCATTGGATCTGAATCTCATTCAGACCAATGTCCAACACTTGGACTAAGATCGGATTGCTTCTCTACTGAAAGGAGTCACTAAAATCCAGACCTGTTTCATCACTCCCTCAGAATGGAAGCGTCATGGATATACAATCGTTTATGATCACATCACCCTTCAGGTATTCCCAATACCTGTACATCCTGCATACTGGAAGACCCATGGTCAACCCGAAGATCAAGATCTATTTTACACTGTCTTCTTCAGGGTTTGATCACTAAGTTTCTCATTTGATCATTGGGATTTGGTATCGATCATATACTTTCCAAAAGCATATATCATACCTAGGTCTTGATCATATACTTTCCAAAAGTATATATCAAACCTACAAATTCAGTCAAGCTTCCAAAGCGAGACGACCGTGCACGGAATTTGATTCCTCCCAATATCTCATGAGTGAGCTCATGTCTTCCGGTTCAGTAGTGAACCTGTATGATCCCTTTGAGAGATCGTATTACTCATATGCCCTTACATGCACACCAGCGCGCCGGTGTATAGACCTTGGTTAGGTCATCAACCTATTGGTCTGCCAAATGTACACACTCAGACATATAGTAACACATCTGTCTCCGGTCAGAGGATGCGTGCCTATGCTGTGACAACATTCAACATAGGACTTAGGTTATCTCGATCTCGTTAAGTCAACTCTTTGACCTAACTAATCTGACACCTCCGAATCTCTATTCCTATGCAGAGGACCTGCATCAAGAGGTCGGTCAGATATCAACCTATGTGAGAAAGGATTGCCATCTCCTACTCAGGCTGGAGATCACATCTTAATAATCATTTGACGGTGCTTGATGAGTCCTCAATCTAACCCTTTAGATATCATCCAAGCACCAGCCTCTATGATTCAATAATTCAATCAACAGTTGTATGATCATTAAGATAGCCATGGTACATAACCCTAATTGTACAGAGGGACCTTTTATGCAAATTATTTATTCTTCATTTCAGATCAGGGAATGATATTTGCAATAACATTTATTGCATAATGGCTCGCCGTGGGCTCACATGTCCAACAATCTCCCACTAGCCCAAAGAGCCATTAACGGGCTAATCCTTTAATCCACACTCATGTGACAATCATATGCTATTTAGAAAAATAGCTAGGTAAGCTGATCAGTCACTCTGTTCCCAAAAGACTATGCCAAGTCCTTTTACGGCACTTGCATATCCCTAGGTAACAGTGCTCGCATCCAATGCGAATGTTGCATCTAATGCAACCTATACTCAATCTTGACAAAGCAATTATAGTGTCCTTGACACTATTGCTCAATAACTATTATAACCAGTATTTCCATAATCCTTATTAGAATACCCTTATTCCGGGAGATCACTATCTCTCAAGGTATCCACAGTTAAGACCTTTTAGATCTCTATCTATAAAGTCTTAACTTCTTGAAAATAAGACATAGAGATCACCATCTCTAAAGCCTTGTCATCTTTGAAGATATTGTTATTACTGCAATCAAGTGTTTTATCTCCATAATAGGATTAGTAACAGTTTACTACTCCCACTGCATGGCAGATATCTGGCTTTTGTACACATCTAGTATATACTAAGCTTCTCGTAACTGATGCACAAGTGCAAGGAGTTCTAGCATTCACTTCCTCAACTCTTTGAGGTGCTATCCCTTTTGATAGGTCAGTACCAAATCTCAAGGGAAGGAAGCCTTTCTTGGAATTTCCAAGAATGGAATATGTCCAAGGTGTACTACAAATGTGACAGTCCCAATGCCCTCTTTTCTTTGATTCTGAACAACTTCAGAACTAAGATTTAAGAGGTATTCTTGAGATCATATCTCAAGGTATGGAATAGCCAGATCATAAAACACTTATTATCATCCTTATATCATTCCAAATGATTAAGATATTATCTACATTTAGCACGATGAACACAATGGCACTCCCACTAAGCTTCACATGGTACATCAAGATTCTATTTGAAATCATAACATTTATAATTTCATCAAATCTTATGTTCCAACAACAAGAAGCTTATTTGAGTCCACAGATGGATTTCTTTAGCTTTCACACCTTACTTTCCAAAATCATGAAGCCCTGGGGCTACTTCATGTGAATATCCTCAGAGAGGTATTCTTAGAGGAATGCATTCTTGAATTACATCTTGAAGATGCAACAGTCAAGTTGTGTAGCTAGGGTTAGCAATATTCTGATGATTTTAAGCATGGCCACTGAAGAGCAAGTCTCATTGCAAGCAATGTCTTCTCTTCCGATGTGTAGCTTATGACTACGAACCGAGCTTTGAAGGTCTCTACCTTCTCATCAGGTTCCCTCTTCTCTTGAAGATCCATTGACACCTTAATGGGTCTAACCCTTATAGGTGGATCCTCGAGGGTCCATATACAACATTTGTATATGAAGTCTACTTTAGACTTTATTGCTAATATCCATCTTTCCATGTCATGATCCTTAGGAGCTTCATCACATGAAGTCCGATCATTGTCAGACTCAACTGACACATGGAATACATCCTCAAACTCATTTGAAGAGGTATTAATGTTTCATCTTTAATTGTTATTTTAGTTTCCGATTTCAGGAGTCTCATTATCTTCTCAAGATTAAATGAGTTCCTATACTTCATTTTCATCTTGATTCTTAAGAGAGTCATCCTCTAAGAATCATATTCTCAGAAATGAGATCTTTTAAGAATCTCAAGGTCATAAAGTAGGTATCCAATACCATACTTTATTTTCCTAATGAAGTAGCACTCTCAAGTGCTAGATTCCAGCTTACATCCATGGAACCTTATTAAGGATATATATTGTAGTCTCTACTACACATATATACCAGGAAACTAAGAGGATAATTATGCTAAAATTCATCATTGATCAAATCATGTCGCACATGATCCAATTGTATCTCCCTACAACTCTATTGAGTTCAGGTTTACCAGGAGGAGTGAGATAGAAATGATATTCCTATCTCTATAAGGTATTCTTTGAATTTTATCTAATAGGTATTTGCTACCTTGGTTAGATCAAATTCATTTATTCTTCCTTCAAATTTTGGTTCTAAACCAAAATTGTGAAATCTTTGAACATTTCAAAGGTTTCTCAGGTGAAGAGAAGAAATCTCATATCATACATAATCATTAATAGATATCACATACCCATAATGTTTACTATGATATAGATGATCTACATACATCAATATGTATGAGATCTTGAATACCTCGACATCTAACACCATTCCCAGAGAAGGGTGTATTGGACATTTTACTTTGAATACAATATTCATAAGTATGTAAGATTTGAAATTTTAGACATTCTAAAGTTTCATATCTTACTAGTCTATTGATCACATCAGCAGACATATGTCCAAGACTTGATGCCAGATCATTGTTAAATGATCTTCATCCTCCTATTGATCTTATAAGGTTTGATTTTCAGTATTAGAAATCTTAATGAACCATTCATTAATATTCTAATTTTGTGGAGTCCACTAGATGTTAGATTACTATCTGAAATATTTCCATCATAACTCTTTATGATAGTTCTATCTCAGAATTCATGTTTATTTCCAACATTTAGAAACAAACAATGAGTGTATTCTACTATCTAGGTTATAGAGACATTCTCCAAGACTAAGGGCTCTCCCACTGAGAATATGAAGTCTATCTATCCAACAGAGATTGCTGCAACAATTACAGCAATATCCATGTAGATGATTACTAAACCTTTAGATCAAATTTCTAATCTTCTAATATATATGCAACCAATTGCAAATGTCATTAGAAGATTGGGATACAATTGTCAGACGTTATCTTATGAAATAAGAAATTCAGAGTCAATGATTTATGTAGATTATTCTGATGCTCTATCTGAGTCCTTCACTAAGGAATTTAGACAGACTTGATAGTCATACTATCAACACATCAACATATTGCAGTATTGGCATTCATCCAACTCTTTGGATGTCATATGGAAGTCACAGAAGTAGGTCAACTCTTTGACTTTCCTTCTTACTCTGGTCCGACCCATGCTTCCACTGCACTCTCTTAATCTATAAACAACCATTGCTTAAGACTAAGGATCTCTTATGTTAAATTCAAAAGAATTCAATGTAAGAGCATTTCAACATTTATACATGCTTCATTAAATTCATACAATATGAATATTATGAAGCTTCATGAATGACTAGAGTATAGACAATAGAATGATGACACTCATCATATCTTCATACATCTTAACTCTTAGAGACTTAGGTTCAGGTAGGTATTCAAACATTTTGAATACATCATCTCTTTCGAGCCACCATTCTGCATAATGCAGAGAACCATGCCATTCATGATTAAATGTCTAGAGCACATATGTATGCCAAAATATCTTCTTTTATTTTATAAGGATTATCCGACAATTACGATCACCATCGACATGTCACTTCCAAAGTACACTCGATGAAAGATCAAGACTATAGAGACAAACAAACCCTAAGGTGATGTCTTATTGTCTTATTTAATTGCCCTTCCTCATTATGTTGAGGGGACTTGCACACTGCATCCACATACATTATGTGTCCAATTGCAAGTACAATATCTGGATGATGAGTCCAATCCAAGATATTTTTACTGGTTATCATTGAGTATAACATTGAGTGGGTTTAATGAAGGATTATCTGAAATAAGAAATTTGCATAAGGGTATATATATAATATATATACATATTTTACTTTGATTTAGGAATTTTTATAGCAAAGTTGTCTTGCCTTGTCAACACTGAAAGTTCATTCCCTTAATCACTTTCAATGTAAGAGATATTCTTACCATTATATCTCCAGCAAGATCTGGGATCTCCTTTCCTATCTTTGTCGCATCCCAATAATATGAGAACTTACGACTCCGATAAAAAGAAGTGGGAACTCATTCCGCCTTGCAAGTCCAACTTGCATTCCCAATTCGGTCTTTAATACCCGGGCCCACCACCCCTAAGATGATGTTGACCCGTTGCTAATTGAACCAACCGTCAACAGGATTAGAACTCGCTATGCGCAATCCAATATCGCCCCAATAATATGAGGACTCGATATTGGGGTCACTACGCATACGGCCTTACTCTTTCGAGAAGCAAAGAGCCCGATCCAGATGCGCTTGCATATAGGATCTGTCACTTCGGACAGGCGTCTCCTACATACAATCCCTGGCGACGGAACCCTTCGCCTTGACGGGAGACCATGGATGTCACTTATGTGATCCTCCACCTCATATTCAAATTGTAATTAATTATCGTGAATCATATTCACATAATTAATTCTTCCAAGGGAAATATACATCTATTCATAATAGAGTGTTTATTGGATATAATTAATTTAATCACATTAAATTAATCATCAATCCAATCATCAATCAACAAACATGTCTTTTACTTGAATAGTAGGTATATACTCAAAGTACGTATTATTCGAATTTTAATAATTAGAAAAATACACATTGTCTGTCTCCGGTATTATACAGTCCCTACCCGCTGTCATGGCCAGTACCGACGAGAGTGGGACGGACCACATACGTTGCAACCCGCTACCCCAATGCTCTCCGACTAGGCACCACATCCGCCTCGGGAAAGGATAATACCAGATAGACCATCATGTACTTTGAGATGTTCATCGGTTCTTCAACCGAAAATTATACCATATAATATAAATCAAAACATTTTTGATTATAAGGAGATTTGCTAGACAAATCCCCAATCCTATTCAAGCAAAAGGGTTTTTCCTGTAAAAGTTGTCCTACAACTATTGTAGGATAAACTATTGTTTTCATGAAAGCAATGTTTGTTGATGAAACAATGATCAAGATCTAATATCTCATCATTGTAGTTTAGGCAAGTGTCATTAAATGAAATAATTATCTCTTTAAATATTTCAAAAATATTTATCACTAATTATTCCAGAAAATTAACAATTAATTTTCATCATGATAATTGAATGACATATCACAAGGTTCAAGATCAAAATTGTTAATTTCCAGCAGTGACCCCCAATCACTAAAATTAACTTATCTTGATCAATTTAAATCCAAAAAATGCAAACTCAGTTTCCAAAGATTGCCTATTTGATTTATTAAAGAACCCAAGTGATAATTCACGCATTTCAAGGCGGATTAAAACCGTAATCATCTCATTAATTACGTTCAAATCCGCAGTTCCCGCAACAGTGAATATAGTCATATTCAAAAAGCCATATCTTGAGCAAATAAAGTCCAAATTTAGTAAACTCAAGTCCTATGGTTTCCTTGTTTAATGGGGAACAGAATCCAATTGAAAATTTCGTGTTTAAACATTTTAAACAGTACGGAAAAATTCAATTAGACAGAGGTGCGAAAATTGAAATGCAGTAAAAATTTCGCAACCCTTTCAAGAACCAAATCGTCTAAGGTGTATGGATCATATCCAAAACCTTATTCAACCTATGGCTCTGATACCACTTGAAGGATATTGAGAATCCTTAAGCGCATCACGGAAGCGTGTCGATCGCATCGTATGCAATTGGAGCAACTAGTCGTATTAGATGCTAGATGCAGCGGAAATTAAAATTTTTAACTTTAAAGATGAAACCACATGATCACGAGAACACTTCTCGAATCGTTTCATCAAACCACAAAGTACAAGGAATACCTCTTGAAGCGTGGTTGTGATCGCGAGATCCCAAAGTAGAGATCCTCCTATCTTAAGTCCGATCCACGAAGAACGCACTTGCGGGCGTGATGATGAGTCACGTTCCTTCCCGCAATCCTCGATGAAGATCCAAGCGATGGCTCCCCCGATTTCGTCAAACGAAATCCGTCGTCTTCCTTTAGAGTAAGCAACTCCAAAGAAGATGGAGATCCACGAGTCGTCGAAGAAGAAGTCGAGAGTCTCTCCTTTCTCAATACAAAGTGGACGGCCACTTAATGGAGAAGAGAAAGAGAGAGAGGGCGAGAATGAGAAAGAGAGAGAGAGAGAGAGTTGTAACCTTGCACAACTCTTAAATGATGTACCATGGAGAGGCTACCCTAGCCCTCCTTATATACTAGTTTAGGATCCAATGGATCTCAATCCATGGGACTCATGGATCCAAGGGATATGCTTGGTCCATGATAAATCAATGGCTAGGATTTGTTGTTCAATAACAACAATTAATCAAGAGATAATATAACAAATGAGGTGGAGTTAACCAACCCCTAAAAAGGGGGGGGGCGTCACCCATGAACTCTTCATGGGTGACGCCACCCATGAGGGTGGTTGTTTTCTCCATTTTATTTATTATATTATTCCTCAATTAATTACAATAAATATCCACCAAAATAATTCCAAAATTAATTTGTGAATATTTCAATCTTGCCATTGAAAATTATGTGAATCATATTCACAACCCAAACTAGTTAGTAAATTGCATTTCCAATTAATTAACAAATGTGAATCCAATCCACATTATTAATTAACAAATGCTATTTACATAAATTCTCTCTCTTATTATATGTATATTATAAATCACACATATATTATGGATAGTGTTATCCACATTCTCTTAATCTTTGATAATTAAATCTCATTTAATTATCTTAGATAATCATTTTCACAATATGAATCATATTCATATTTAAGCTTGATAATTAAATCACATTTAATCATCAAGTCCTTGCTTGGATATACATTTCATCAAAAGAACTATTCTTGAACCCTTTCAAGAATAATGTGCTTTCTCCGCAGATACTTGGAGATAAGGACAGGGCGATTGTATTATTCCACGTATAGTGACTTGGATGTTGAGATCTCATCTCAAATCCAGATCTTACGGACCTCCCACAGATGCTTGATTAAATCAAGACCGCAAATCCAATCTTCTCATTGGATCTGAATCTCATTCAGACCAATGTCCAACACTTGGACTAAGATCGGATTGCTTCTCTACTGAAAGGAGTCACTAAAATCCAGACATGTTTCATCACTCCCTCGGAATGGAAGCGTCATGGATATACAATCGTTTATGATCACATCACCCTTCAGGTATTCCCAATACCTGTACATCCTGCATACTGGAAGACCCATGGTCAACCCGAAGATCAAGATCTATTTTACACTGTCTTCTTCAGGGTTTGATCACTAAGTTTCTCATTTGATCATTGGGATTTGGTATCGATCATATACTTTCCAAAAGCATATATTATACCTAGGTCTTGATCATATACTTTCCAAAAGTATATATCAAACCTACAAATTCAGTCAAGCTTCCAAAGCGAGACGACCGTGCACGGAATTTGATTCCTCCCAATATCTCATGAGTGAGCTCATGTCTTCCGGTTCAGTAGTGAACCTGTATGATCCCTTTGAGTGATCGTATTACTCATATGCCCTTACATGCACACCAGCGCGCCGGTGTATAGACCTTGGTTAGGTCATCAACCTATTGGTCTGCCAAATGTACACACTCAGACATATAGTAACACATCTGTCTCCGGTCAGAGGATGCGTGCCTATGCTGTGACAGCATTCAACATAGGACTTAGGTTATCTCGATCTCGTTAAGTCAACTCTTTGACCTAACTAATCTGACACCTCCGAATCTCTATTCCTATGCAGAGGACCTGCATCAAGAGGTCGGTCAGATATCAACCTATGTGAGAAAGGATTGCCATCTCCTACTCAGGCTGGAGATCACATCTTAATAATCATTTGACGGTGCTTGATGAGTCCTCAATCTAACCCTTTAGATATCATCCAAGCACCAGCCTCTATGATTCAATAATTCAATCAACAGCTGTATGATCATTAAGATAGCCATGGTACATAACCCTAATTGTACAGAGGGACCTTTTATGCAAATTATTTATTCTTCATTTCAGATCAGGGAATGATATTTGCAATAACATTTATTGCATAATGGCTCGCCGTGGGCTCACATGTCCAACAAATACGCCCATGATCTATGATACTCAGCAAACCATCTTGTGCACATTAGATCAATACTTGAAATATAAATAACAACAGGAGAATTACATGAAATGGAAAGAAAAATACAACATCCATTCTCATCAATACTCATCAAGTCCATGTCCATGATATGAGATACATCAGAAAATCTCAAACTTTGTTGAAAAACTCTCCACATATCTCACTACAAAGTCTCTCAGAATAACATAAAATAAGGTGGAAGTAAATAAATTACTCTAAGCAGGACGCACCCTGCCTGATGCGAATATGACGAGGAAAAGTCTGATCTCCTCAAAAGAGCGCTATTGTGGCTGTTGTTGCCCAGGTACACCTGTTGGGTTCACACAAGGGTAACGTTATGAGCAATTGCCCAGTAACGAGACAAATACTACAGTAACTCAGGTAGGAGGAATCAAGGGATGTATGCTCAACTCTATCTAAAAACGTAAGCATATATGGTAGAAAATGAGAAAGTTACCCAGTTATTCTGATTCACCTTGGATCATACAACAACTAACTTTATTTATTGATTTAATAATCATTAAGTACTACTACAATGGTCTTGATATTTCTACAAGTTGGTTATGATCCATAATGGTTTGCAATTATAATTTCCAGTATTCGATCATTAATCATACTCGTATTATTTTAGCACATGCAAGTACGCGACTCGTAGGCCTCCGCTAAGCGGGAACTTGGTATCCATCTTCAGTAAACCCTCAAGATCCTCTTTTCAATCATAAAAAGAATAAATCAAAACCTCATTCTCCAACTTTAAACCACATCCCGGAACACCTCTCACAATAATAATACTCAAAGTAAAATTAGATGCGGCCACATATAATTTTAAATCGAGTATTAAAATCGTGTATAAGTGAGAAACCAAAAACGTCAACCGTTGCCACCTGCCAACTCCGTCGAGCGACTCCGGATACCACCGGGCTGCTAGGTGCAACGTCACCCAACTCGTCCGTTGGGGTCGCGACCTTCATGGCATCTATCCGGGGCCCAAGGGTGCATGCCCAACCCCTTAAAGCACCTAACTCCATGTACCCAATCGTCTTTTCTCTTACGAACGATGATAACCAACATAGAAAAGCTTAAGTAAGTAAGCTAAAAAAATTATATCATCTTAAGTATGCAGAAACTTCAATATCTTGTATGCATTTGTTGACACATAAGTGAAAGTGTTCTAAGGGTGAGAGAAGTCATACATTATGTACGTACGGAAAGTTGAAGTACGATGGAGTTGATTCTGTCTACGAGTATCACTAAACTTTATGGATAAAAATTTTGAAATTGTGGCATGGATAGGTAGAAGCTTGTCTCCAAACACTGCCAAGGAATAGGCGACAACCAGATACATACTTTTATACAAATGTTGGATTGTCAATAAAACATTCGTTTTAAATAATACAATAATTCCTCTGTAACAGTTAATATGACATAAGTTGAATTATCCATATGTTAGCACATGATGTATGTATAATTTAATATTAATATACATTGTGAAGTAATAAGTATATCATGCAAAATGACTTATAATAAAAACATTAACTTGCCATTCCATGCAATAACGTGTGGTGATACTAAAAGTTTGCATGTTATTCGTTGTGATATAATTACGCAAGGCATGAAGAATTCATACTGTGATCAGTGCTAATATTTCCGTTACCCAACATTATCATGTAACGTACCAGATTTATAATATGCCATGCATAATTGATCCAATCAAACGGCCTTTCTGTATATGCTTCAACCGTTTGTCCTGTCTTAAACATTGCTCTCACCTTGTCTATTGACACATGTTTAATACTGACGTTACATACTGGTGTTTAAAAAAATAGCATTAAATTTTTAATATTTCATCTATATCTCCAACAGATTCAGATAACACGGTATAGTGTTTAGGTAAATAGACAAGTCTGCATTGCATTACATCTCAGTGTGGTAATTTGGCACATGGAGAAAAGTTTTTTTTTTGAAATCTTAATTCAAGATCATGATAATATTCCTCATAGTGCCTCATGTCAGTTTGATATTTGCATCATTGAACCTTCATCATGAAGGGATGATTAAACATTTTCCACTATGGTGAGAACAACATAATATCATCACTATCGTGCAGATCCATATCTTCTAATTTATTTAGTCATTTTGATTATCCCATCATGTTAAATGTAATGAGAATACAAATAACGACATATACAACATGTCACAAAAATATGTCACACTATGGCTCTAAACTCAAGCACAAACAATAGGCAAGAACATGCAAAACCCAATAAACGGAATGGAATATCGTTACGATTTAAGATTCATGTTGTAAATATATCTTTGAGGCCCTAAAATGTTTTTCAAGAATATAGGAAAATATGTGGAATCCAATATCCATAGGAAGGTATTCATCGTTACTAGCATATGAAGCACGCCCTAAGAATAATCAAGGCTCTAAAACATGTTCAAGCATATGGGCACAAAAGTCGTATGATACCAACATCAAGATAAAGTTATAGCATCGTTACAAATTAAGATTCATGGTATAAGGATATCTAAGGCTTTAAAAAAATGTTCAAGCACATAGGCATGAGAATCATGTGAAACCAACAACAAGAGGAGGTTATATCGTTACCTCCGAAGATGTTCCCTCGGGTTCTCCACTCACACGGAAATGCTATTTCCGTCGCTCGATCGGAACGTGAATGCACGTACGAAGGTGACCTCGAGCTTTCCTACGTGATGGTGGTCGCGGATCTTTGATCGGAGCTCCTTCTCTGACGTCGACGGCGGCCCTCCGACGACTAAACTAGCCAAAACAGTGGTGCTCCAATGAAAGGGGAGGATGGTGGTGGCTAGGGCTTTGAGGGAGTAGCCTATCACCTTCTATTTATAGGAAGAGAGATGAATTTGGATCCAATTTGGGATCCGGTTCGGATCCATATATGGATCTTGGTCACCCATCTTAAAACATCGTTATCTTGAGTTAGGAATGTCGGAATTTGACGTTCTTGGGCTCATTGGAAAGATCTCGACGAGATCTACAAAATGGCAGATTATTTGTATTTTTGGATGTCAAAAATACTCCAGGTTTTAGGAAAAGAAAATACGGGGTTTCACAGACACTCCTTCAGGAGGTGAAGATTTGGCAGAGGGGTGGCCATAGTGGAGAGTCCAGGCAACAACGGAGGCGATCAGGGATGGAGGTCAAGCAGCGATGGTGTGGGAAAGTTAGGAGCGACGCGGGCGGGCTGTCACCCTCATTTTTTTATTTTTTTATTTTTTAATGAAAAACAGAAACTAATATAAAAAATTTTGTTTTTTTCAAAAATAGAAATTGTAGAAATTTTTTTATATATATTTTTATTATTTTTGTTGTTCTTACAAAACAAATATTGGAGAGAAAAAACAGGAAATATTATATTTTTTATTTTTCAAGGATTAAAATAGGCTCGAGTACAACAACTAGGTCCTCATTATTATTAGAAAATAAAATTGAGATACGTGAGCATGTGCAATTCCGAGGTAAATGGAGGATGGAACCGGGTCTTCGGCCACTATGCATGGTCGGAGGTGAGAGATCGTGCGAGGTAGAACGGGAACGTGTAGAGATCGAGTTGTTAACATGGAAAATCGGATCGGATCGAAAATGGATTTTGGATGGTTAAAAAATGATTAACTAAATTATATAATGGCAATGAATCAAAATTAAATGTTATGATATTGTTACTCTAGAGAATCGAGAAAAGTTGGATCTAACAGAATGGAAGAGGATGAAGTTGTGATGGCCTCGACGAAGGCCGACTCGCTGTCACTAGATAGCTCTGAGTCTAGGCACCCTTATGCGATATGATGGCTCTCAAAGAATGAAGGATATTGAGAATTCTTAACATCACAGAAGCGTGTCGATCGCATCGTATGCAATCAGAGCAACTAGTCGCACTAGATGTTAGATGCGGTGGAAATTAAAAATTTTAAATCTAAAGATGAAACCACATGATCATGAGAACACTTCTCGGATCGTTTCATCAAAACACAAAGTATAAGGAATACCTCTTGAAGCGTGGTTGTGATCGCGAGATCCCAAACTAGAGATCCTCATGTCTCAAGTCCGATCCACGAAGAACGCCTTGCGGGCACGATGATGAGTCGCGTCCGTCCCGCAATCCTCGATGAAGATCCAAGCAAAGGGTCCCCTGATTTCGTCAAATGAAATCCGTCGTCTTCCTTTAGAGTAAGAAACTCCAAAGAAGAAGGAGATCCTCGAGTCGTCGAAGAAGAAGCCGAGGGTCTCTCCTTTCTCAACATAAGATGGACGGCCATCTTTTGGAAGAGAGAAAGAGAGAGGACGAGAATATGAGAGGGAGAGAGAGAGAGAGTTGTAACCTTGTACAACTCTTGATCATGTACTTAGAAAAGCTACCCTAGCCCTCCTTTTATATTAGTTTAGGATCCAATGGATCTCAATCCATGGGACACATAGATCCAACGGCCAGGCTTGGTCTATGCAAAATCAATGGCTATGATTGTTGTTGGTTAAAACCAACAACATTTATTTATAATTAAATTAAATATATGTTGCAACATTATCAACACAATTTAATTTAACATAAATAAGTTAGTTTAGAGATTAATCATCATAATAAAATGGAGATAATATTGCCTCCTAATGGTGGCTTTATTTCTCCTTTTTATTATATTACATTATCTCTCAATTATCACAAAAATATCCACCAAATTAATTCCAAATTAATTTGTAATATTTCAATCGTGTCATTGAAAATTATGTGAATCATATTCACATCCCAAACTAATTTGTAAATGACATTTCCAGTTAATTAACAAATGTGAATCCAATCCACATTTAATAATTAACAAATTTTATTTACAAAATTACTCTCTCTTGAATATATGTATCTTATAAATCATATTTATAATACACAAATATTATGGATAGTAATATCCACATTCTCTTTATAATTAAATCCCATTTAATTATCTAGGATAATCATTCTCACAATATGAATCATATTCATATTAAGCTTGATAATTAAATCTCATTTAATCATCTAGTTCTACTTTCTTGGATATAAATTTCATCAAATGAATTATTCTCGAACCTTTTCACGAATAATGTGCTTTCTCCGCAGATACTTGGAGATAAGGACAGGGCGATTGTATTGTTCCACGTATAGTGACTTGGATGTTGAGATCTTATCTCAAATCCAGATCTTACGAACCTCCCATAGATGCTTGATTAAATCAAGACTGCAAATCTAATCTTCTCATTGCATCTGAATCTCATTCAGACCAATGTCCAACACTTGGACTAAGATCGGATTGCTTCTCTATTGAAAGGAGTCACTAAAATCCAGACCTGTTTCATCACTCCCTCGGAATGGAAGCGTCATGAATATACAATCGTTTATGATCACATCACCCTCAGGTATTCCCAATACCTGTACATCCTGTATACTGATAGACCTATGATCAACCCGAAGATCAAGATCTATTTTTATCAATAAGTTTCTTATTTGATCATTGAGATTTGGTATCGATCATATACTTTCCAAAAGCATATATCATACCTAGGTCTTGATCACACACTTTCCAAAAGTATATATCAAACCTACAAATTCAGTTAAGCTTCCAAAGCGAGACGACCGTGCACGGAATTTGATTCTTCCCAATATCTCATGAGTGAGCTCATGTCTTCCGGTTCAGTATTGAACATGTATGATCCCTTTGAGAGATTGTATTACTCATATGCCCTTACATGCACACCAGTGCGCCGATGTATAGACCTTGGTTAGGTCATCAACCTATTGGTCTGCCAAATATACACACTCAGACATATAGTAACACATCTGTCTCCTGTCAGAGGATGCATGCCTATGCTGTGACAACATTCAACATATGACTTAGGTTATCTCGATCTCGTTAAGTCAACCCATTGACCTAACTAATCTCACACCTCCGAATCTCTATTCCTATGCAGAGGACCTGCATCAAGAGGTCGGTCAGATATCATCCTATGTGAGAAAGTATTGCCATCTCCTACTCAGGCTGGAGATCATCTCTTAATAATCATTTGACGGTGCTGGATGAGTCCTCAATCTAACCCTTTAGATATTCATCCAAGCACCAGCCTCTATGATTCAATTATAGAACCAACAACTGTATGATCATCAAGATGACCATGGTACATAACCCTAATTGTACAGAGGGACCTATTATGCAAATTATTTATTCTTCATTTCAGATCAGGTAATGATATTTGCAATAACATTTATTGTATAATGGCTTGCCGTGGGCTCGCATGTCCAACAATCTCCAACTAGCCCAAAGAGCCGTTAATGGGCTAATCATTTTAAACCCACACTCATGTGACAATCATAGGCTATTTAGAAATAACTAGGTAAGCTGATCAGTCACTCTGTTCCCAAAAGACTATGCCAAGTCCTTTTACGGCACTTTCATATCCCTAGGTAACAGTGATCGCATCCAATGCGAATGTTGAATCTAATGCAACCAATACTCAATCTAGTCAAAGCAGCTATAGTGTCCCAACCAGTATTTCCATAATCCTTATCAGAATACCCTTATTCCGAGAGATCACTATCTCTCAAGGTATCCACCGTTAAGACCTTTGAGATCTCTATCTAAAAGTCTTAATTTCTTGAGGATAAGACTTAGAGATCACTATCTCTAAAGCCTTGTCATCTTTGAAGATATTGTTATTACTGCAATCAAGTTTTCTATCTCTCCATAGTAGGATTAGCAACACTTTACTACTCCCACGGCATGGCAGATATCTAGCTTTTGTACACATCTAGTATACACTTAGCTTCTCGTAACTAATGCACGAGTGCAAGCAGTTCTAGCATTCACTTCCTCAACTCTTTGAGGTGCTATCCCTTTAGATAGGTCAGTAGCAAATCTCAAGGGAAGGAAGCCTTTCTTGGAATTTCCAAAAATGGAATATATCCAAGGTGTACTGCAAATGTGACAGTCCCAACACCCTCCTTTCTTTGCTTTTGAACACCTTCAGAACAAAGATCCAAGAGGCATCTTTGAGATCATATCTCAAGGTATGGAATAGCTAGATCATAAAACACTTATTATCATCCTTATGTCATTCCAAATGATTAGGATATTATCTACATTTAGCACGATGAACACAATGGCACTCCCACTAAGCTTCAGATGGTACATCAAGATTCTATCTGAAATCATAACATTTATAATTTCATCAAATCTTATGTTCCATCTTCAAGAAGCTTATTTTAGTCGACAAATGGATTTCTTTAGCTTTCACACCTTAATTTTGCCCAATCATGAAGCCCTGGGGCTACTTCATGGGAATATCCTCAGAGAGGTATTCTTAGAGGAGTGCAATCTTGACTTACATCTTCAAGATGCAATAGTCAAGTTGTGTAGCTAAGGTTAGCAATATTCTGATAATTTTATACGTGGTCACCGAAGAGAAAGTCTCATTGCAAGCAATGTCTTCTCTTTTGGTGTGTAGCTAATGGCTACGAACCGTGCTTTGAAGGTCTCTACCTTCTCATTAGGTTCCCTCTTCTCTTGAAGATGCATTTACACCTTAACGGGTCTTACCCTTATAGGATCCTCGAGGGTCCATATACAATACTTGTATATGAAGTCTGCTTTAGACTTTATTGCTAATATCCATCATTCCATGTCATGATTCTTAGGAGCTTCATCACATGAAGCCCGATCATTGTCAGACTTAATCGACACATGGAATACATCCTCAAACTCATTTGAAGAGGTATTAATGTTTCATCTCTAATTATCCTTTTAGTTTCCGATTTCAGGAGCCTCATTATCTTCTCAAGATTAAATGAGTTCCTTCACTTCATTTTCATCTTGATTCTCAAGAGTCTCAATCCTCCAAGAATCACATTCTCAGAGATGAGATCTTTTAAGAATCTCAAGGTCATAAAGTAGGTATCCAATACCATCCTTTATTTTCCTAATGAAGTAGCACTCTTTAGTGCTTAATTCCAGCTTACTTGCATGGAATCTTGTTAAGGATATATAGTGTAGTATCTACTACATATATACCTGGAAACTAAGAGGCAATTATGCTAAAATTTATCATTGACCAAATTGTGTCACACATGATCCAATTGTATCTCCCTACAACTCTATTGAGTTTAGGTTTATCAGGAGAAGTGAGATAGAAATGATATTCATATCTTCATAAGGCATTCTTTGAATTTTATCTAACATGTAGAAGCTACCTAGGTTAGATCAAATTCATTTCATCTTTCTTCAAACTTTGGTTCTAAACCAAAATTATGAAATCTTTGAACATTTCAAAGGTTTCTCAGGTGAAGAGAAGAAATCTCATATCATACATAATCATCAATAGATATCACATATCCATAATGTTTACTATGATATAGATGATCTACATACATCAATATGTATGAGATCTTGAATACCTCGACATCTAACACCATTCCTAGAGAAGGGTGTATTGGATATTTTACTTTGAATACAATATTCGCAAGTATGTAAGATTTGAAATTTTAGACATTCTAAAGTTTCATATGTTACTAGTCTTTTGATCAAATCAATAGACAAATGTCCAAGGCTTGATGCCAGATCATTGTCAAATGATCTTCATCCTCCTATTGATCTTATAAGGTTTGATTTTAAGTATTAGAAATCTTTTAATGAACCATTCATTAATTTTCTAATTTTGTTAAGTCCACTAGATGTTAGATTACTATCTGAAATATTTCCATCATAACACTTTATGATAGTTCTATCTCAGAATTCATGTTTATTTCCAACATTTAGAAACAAACAATGAGTGTACTCTACTATCTAGGTCATAGAGACATTCTCCAAGACTAAGGGCTCTCCCACTGAGAATATGAAGTTTATCTATCCAACAGAGATTGTTGCAACAATTACAACAATATCCATATAGATGACTACTAAACCTTAAGATCAAATTTCTAATCTTCTAATATATATATGCAACCAATTGCAAGTGTCATTAGAAGATTGGGATGCAATTATTAGACTTTATCTTATGAAATAAGTAAGTCAAAGTCAATGATTATATGTAGATTATTCAGATGCTCTATCTGAGTCCTTCACTAAGGATTTTAGACAGATTTGAGAGTAATACTATCAACACATCAACTTATTGCAGTATTGGCATTCTTCCAACTCTTTGGATGTCATATAGAAGTCACAGAAGTACAATCAACTCTTTGATTTTCCTTCTCACATGGGTCCGACCCACGCTTCCATTGTGCTCTCTTCATCTATAAACAACCATTTTTCAAGACAAAGAATCTCTTATGTTGAATTCAAAAGATTTCAATATAAGAACATTTCAACATTTATACATGCTTCATTAAATTCATACAATATGAATATCATGAAGCTTCATGAATGACATGAGTATAGATAGTAGAATGATGATACTCATCATACATACATACATCTAAACTCTTAGAGACTTAGGTTCAGGTAGGTATTCAAACATTTTGAATACATCATCTCTTTCGAGCCACCATTCTGCATAATGCAGAGAACTATGTCATTCATGATTAAATGTCTAGAGCACATATGTATGCTAGAACATCTTCTTAGATTTTATAAGGATTATTTGACAATTACGATCACCATCGACATGCCACTTCCAAAGTACACTCGATGAAAGATCAAGAATGTAGAGACATACAAACCCTAAGGTGATGTCTTATTGTCTTATTTAATTGTCATTCCTCATTATGCTGAGGGAACTTGCACATTGCAGCCACATACATTATGTGTCCAATTGCAAGTACAATATCTAGATCATGAGTCCAATCCGTGATATTTTTACTGGTTATATTGAGTATAACATTGAGTGGGTTTAATGAAGGATTATCTGAAATAAGAAATTTACATAAGTGTTTATATGTTATATATACATATTTTACTTTGATTTAGGAATTTTTATATCAAAGTTGTCTTGCCTTGTCAACAATGAAAGTTCATTCCCTTAATCACTTTCAATGTAAGAGATATTCTTACCATTATATCTCTAGCAAGATCTGGGATCTCCTTTCCTATCTTTGTCACATCCCAATAATATGAGAACTTGCGACTTTGATAAAAAGAAGCGGGAACTCATTCCGCCTTGCAAGTCCAACTTGCATTCCCAATTCAGTCTTTAACACCCCGGCCCACCACCCCTAAGATGATGTTGACCTGTCATTAATTGAAGCAACCGTCAACAGGATTAAAACTCGCTATGCGCAATACAATATCGCCCCAATAATATGAGGACTCGATATTGGGGTCACTGCGCATACGGCCTTACTCTTTCGAGATGCAAAGAACCTGATCCAATTAAATCATGCACATGATCTGTCACTTCGGACATGCGTCTCCTATCCACAATAACTGGCGACGGAATTCTTCGCCTTGACGGGAGACCATGGATGTCACTTATGTGATCCTCCACCTCATATTCAAATTTTATAATTAATTATCGTGAATCACATTCACATAATTAATTCCTCCAAGGGAAATACACATCTATTAAAAATAGAGTGTTTATTGGATATAATTTATTTAATCACATTAAATTAATCATTAATCCAATTATCAATCAACAAACTTGATTATTACTTGAATAGTAGGTATAGTCTCAAAGTACGTATTATTCGAATTTTAATAATTAGAAAAATACACATCGACTTTCTCCGCCATTATCCAATCCCTACCCGTTGTCATGGCCAGTACCGACGAGAGTGGGACGGACCACATACGTTGCAACCTGTGACCCCAATGCTCTCGGACTAGGCACCATATCCACCTCAGGAAAGGATAATACCAGATAGATCTCCATGTACTTTGAGATGCTCATCGGTTTTTCAACCGAAATTATACCATATAATATACATCAAAACAATTTTGATTGTATTATAAGGAGATTTGCTAAACAAATCCCCAATCCTATTCAAGCAGGAGGGTTTTTCATGTAAATGTTATCCTACAACTATTGTAGGATAAACTAAGGTTCTTCATGAAAAAAGAGTTTGTTGATGATTTCATATCAAGCAATGATCAAGATCAATTATCTTATCATTATGGTGTAGGCAAATGTCATTCAATGAAATAATTATCTCTAATATTTCAAAAATATTTATCACTAATTATTCCATAAAATTAACAATTAATTTTCATCATGATATTTGAATGACTTATCACAAGGTTCATGATCCAAGATGTCAAATTCCAGCAGTGACCCCCAATCACTAAAATTAACTTATCTTGATCAATTTAAATCCAAAAAATGCAAACTCAGTTTCCTAAGATTTCCTATTCAATTTATTAAATAATACAAGTGATAATTCACGAATTTCGAGGCGGGTCAAAACCGTAATTATCTCATTAATCACGTTTAAATCCGCAGTTCCCGCAACAGTGAATATATGCATATTCAAAAGATCATATCTTGAGCAAATGAAGTCCACATTTGATAAACTCAAATCCTATGGTTTTATTAATTAATGGGGAACAAAATTCAATTGAAAATTTTGTCTTTAAACAATTTAAACAGTGCCGAAAATATCAATTATACAGAGGTGCGAAAATTGAAATGCAGTAAAATCTTCGCAACTCTTTCAAGCTCAAGTCGTCCTAGGTCTATGGATCATATCCAAAACCTTATTCGACCTATGCTCTGATACCACTTGAAGGATATTGAGAATCCTTAAGTGCATCACGGAAGCGTGTCGATCGCATCGTATGCAATCGGAGCAACTAGTCGCACTAGAAGCTAGATGCGGCGGAAATTAAAAATTTTAAGTCTAAAGATGAAACCACATGATCACGAGAACACATCTCGGATCGTTTCATCAAACCACAAAGTATAAGGAATACCTCTTGAAGCGTGGTTGTGATCGCGAGATCCCAAACTAGAGATCCTCCTGTCTCAAGTCCGGTCCACGAAGAACGCACTCGCGGGCACAATGATGAGTCGCGTCCGTCCCACAATCCTCGACGAAGATCCAAGAAAAGTGTCCCCTGATTTTGTCAAACGAAATCCGTCGTCTTCCTTTAGAGTAAGAAACTCCAAAGAAGAAGGAGATCCTCGAGTCGTCGAAGAAGAAGCCGAGAGTCTCTCCTTTCTCAACACAAGATGGACGGCCATCTTTTGGAAGAGAGAAAGAGAGAGGACGAGAATATGAGAGAGAGAGAGAGAGAGAGTTGTAACCTTGTACAACTCTTGATCATGTACTTAGAAAGGCTACCCTAGCCCTCCTTTTATATTAGTTTAGGATCCAATGGATCTCAATCCATGGGACACATAGATCCAAGACTAGGCTTGGTCTATGCAAAATCAATGGCTATGATTGTTGTTGGTTAAAACCAACAACATTTATTTATAATTAAATTAAATATATGTTGCAACATTATCAACACAATATAATTTAACATAAATAAGTTAGTTTAGAGATTAATCATCAAAATAAAATGGAGATAATATTGCCTCCTAATGGTGGCTTTATTTCTCCTTTTTATTATATTACATTATCTCTCAATTATCACAAAAATATCCACCAAATTAATTCTAGATTAATTTGTAAATATTTCAATCATGCCATTGAAAATTATGTGAATCATATTCACATCCCAAACTAATTTGTAAATGATATTTCCAGTTAATTAATAAATGTGAATCCAAACCACATTTAATAATTAACAAACGTTTTTTACTAAATTTCTCTCTCTTGAATATATGTATATTATAAATCATATTTATAATACACAAATATTATGGATAATAATATCCACATTCTCTTGATAATTAAATCCCATTTAATTATCTTAGATAATCATTCTCACAATATGAATCATATTCATATTAAGCTTGATAATTAAATCTCATTTAATCATCAAGTTCTACTTGCTTGGATATAAATTTCATCAAAAGAATTATTCTCGATCTCCTACTCAGGCTGGAGATCATCTCTTAATAATCATTTGACGGTGCTTGATGAGTCCTCAATCTAACCCTTTAGATATTCATCCAAGCACCAGCCTCTATGATTCACTTATTGAACCAACAGCTGTATGATCATCAAGATGGCCATGGTACATAACCCTAATTGTACAGAGGGACCTATTATGAAAATTATTTATTCTTCATTTCAGATCAGGGAATGATATTTGCAATAACATTTATTGCATAATGGCTCGCAGTGGGCTCGCATGTCCAGTAGAGAATATACTCCTCTCCCCAAAGATTGATCGAGTAAGAATGATGGAGGAGGAGCCAAGTAAATAGAAAGAATATAAATTTGAATTTCAAATTTTGAATGGAATAAAAGTAACAAAAGGATTTACTGGTAAAATTAAATTAAAAAAAATTATTTAAATAAATTATAAATAAAGTTCTGAATTAAATAAATTAATAAAATAATTAATTGGCAAAAATTAATTAGCCAACTTAATGGTGGTTATTTAAGGTACACAATTGAATCCTATATACATGGTATTCTTAAATCAAATAAATGAATAAATAAATAACTCAAAATTCTGTAATTCTATTAATTTAATTAATTAATGTTAGATAATATTTTTTCCAGTTTTTAAATAAAGAGGTTTATTTTATACATATCACATATACAAAGGTACATTATACAATAAGAAATATTTTTTTAAAAAAATAATAATTTTTTATTTATGTTCAATTACTGTGAAAAATATTTAAAATTATTATAATTATAATATATAAAAAAATAAATAATAAATACAATAAATAATGGTAAAATTGCACAAACCACCCTGGAAAATAGATTTTTCAATCGTAACTCCAAAAATTATGAAATCACATTCATTTAAAATATAATTTAATTTAGAATACAATGGATTGTTTGATTTAATTCAAGATCATATGGAGCCATAATTGCCCTTTCAATTATCGCTTTACGGCTTTTTCTAAGCGTGGTTGCTTTTATTCTTTATATGATTTTTTTGCAATTATTTTTATTATTTAGGATTTTTTTACAACTTTTATTAAAATTTATTTAAATCGAGGTAAATTTATGTACAAAATAAAATAGTGTAAGTATACAGTAATACATAGAAAAATATTTACAACACATTTTTTGGATTTTCTAATTGAGGACCCTATCTCCCCCTACATTATTCCCGGTCGATCAGGTCTAGTCTTGACCTTCTATTGGGGATTGGGCAGCCTGTATCTATCACATATATACAGTCTTCTTTTTTATTTTATTTTCATTTATTTTTCCTAAATTTCTTTATTTATTTATTTTATGATGAAATAATAATTAATGTACAATATTTACACATATGCAGCAAGTTAGTAAGAATATGGAGTTGATATTATATGCAGGTGATTTATAAGGAATTTTAAGCTAAAATAAATGAATACAGATGATGAAAATCTTATTCATCATTCCCCTATTCTTTTCCTATGCTTGTCCCTTAGAAAATACTTATTTGAAAGAATACGTGAAGAAAGGAAAAATCAAGAAATTAAGACAATATTGAGTGTTTAACTTATGTTCATAAAATTATAGTATGGAGATTTGTCAGAACTTTGGATTATTAGTGTTGCGAAACCTTAATGGGAAATGGATTTAAAATCTAACAGCCTCTAAGTTCCACAAGACTCCTATTCATGTCTCATCAACAGTTAGGTCAGAAGAAGTCTACATACACAAATTCTTATGAGTATGAATCTTTAAATGTATAGTGTAATTGAAATATAGCTTCCCATCTCAAAAGTAGCAAAGAAACAGCCTCCCTCAACAAGGTAACACTAATTACCCGGTCTAATAACTCTTTCCTCGAGGAGCGGGGATATTCCCTTCTAAGTTCAAGTACAGCCATCTCAAGAAGAGGAGATGGAGAAAAAAATAGACGGTAACCAGTGTAGCTACCAATCCTTGGATGCATGACCAGTGTAGCCAAGTCATTCACTGTAAGCTTACGAAAAATTGACTTTGAAACTCTTATTGTTTTTTTCGCTTGTATATACACTCCTGCAGGCATTTTACTTTTCAATCAAGCTAGTCCACTTTTGGAGATTCTGCATTTTTATTCTTCTTCTATTTGTCTTTTTTCTGGAAAATATATACAAGTGGATCATGTACATAAGGATTCTTTCCTCTTGAGCTAGTATACTATCCCTCTTTTGAAGCATTATTGCAACCCCACATCATCCTGTCATTAGACCTCAATACGACTAGACCAGCTTAAGACATACTTCCCTCCCAATAGGAGGACGAGAGGTTCCTCCTAGATGTACTACCCTCATATGCTAACCCAAGACAAAAGATTCTGCCTACTCACTACAAGGCAGCGTAGGTGGGACACAAATCTCTAGATCCTTTTGAGATCCAAGTGGATGAGTATGCATGGGGCGTCGAGAATATTAAGGGGGAGCTGATGACGGTAACAAATGGGGTAGAGTTGGTTTGATGTAGCCAAAAGTGAGTGGCAGAGCTGAAGCTCTGCAGTCAATGAAATGTGAATGTATGCAAAGATAATCAAAATCACGTGAGATTTATTGTGATTCTATTCTACTAACCTAAGGAATGAGAAGAGCTAAAGAAATAGAAGCTCACCGGTCGCGTGTGCCCAGAGTGAAGCTACGACGGCGGAGCAGCGAACTAGTTCGATTCTACATCAAATCAATTCGTGAAGGAGCCCTAGATAATGCCGTTATCACCGAGGTTCAATATAAGGTCAGGAAATTGGCTAAAAGTGGCGGAAGAAGGATTAAAAGTCAAAGGTTGGACAAAGGCGAGGTTTTGTAGGGTGAGTGGTCAGCTGGGAAGATCGAGGGTGAACAAGAAGGTCAGCGATACATGGATCGATGAGACGCTTGCACGTGATTCACCAAGGATCGAGGAGGAAAAGATACAAAGGCATCGACCCAAAAGGATGATTGGATCCAAAGGGAAAAAATCTTGAAATAGGGGTTAAATGATGTGTGTTAGAGGTGCTAGGGAGAGTCAGAGAGTTGATTAGGTTCAATTGTCCAAGTAACCTAGGTGTTCCGTGTGTATGAACCATGAAAAATCAACCTTGGAAATAGTTGTAAATTTAATATTAAATAATAAACTATTTATTAATTTTAATCTATAAAATATAAATTATTTATTATTTTCTATAGTATTTTATTATGATTTTTATTTATTTTTAGAGCGTATTAATTGCAAGTTAGTTGGTTGGGTTTTATTTATAGGTATATTCTTCTATGTTTTATGTATTTTATTTTTTTTATTTTTATATTATTATCTTATTTTTATATATTTATAGATTATTTTTAAGCATATAAATATATTTTTATTATATTTTTTTGATGTAATATTTACACTTAAATAAATATAGGTGTTAGATATATGTATTGTATATTCATGTATGTATTTTAGTATATTATACTACTTTTATGTTTCATTAATGGTTTTATTATATATGAAATATGTACATATATTGTAAATAATTGTTAGAAAATTATAAATATATAAAATTATAATGATAATAAAGAATAAAAAATATTTTATTGTAAAAATATATTTTACAATAGGCATCCAAAACCTAACTATCACACCTTAACTCTAAAAAATATGAAACCGCTTTCCTTAAATAGATTATTAGAAGATATATACAATTAAAGCTGATTTTGATGCATTTTGAGTATCTACTTAGGACACATGGGTCTAGGAAGTTGGGATTTTGGTTTTTGATTTAGAGTATAACATGAACATTGTATATTGTTTTTGTCTGAAATCAATTTTGTGTTTTTCTATTTATTGCTTTCTACAACTTTCATGTACAAAATTTCTTTATTTGAGGTATAGAAAGTGGAAAATCAAATAGGTTCCAAAAATTAATAAATGATAAATAAATGGGATTTTTATTGTATTATTGGCCCTTATCCCCTCACTTTATTCCTTGTCAACCTACTCATAAAGATGCCCATGTCTCGGGGTTTAGGGTCATAAAATACATTTTGCAATTTGTTCTTATTCTTTTCTTTATGCTATAATTTTAGCATCAAAAATAGTATTTATACAACAAAAGGTGAATATTGATTTTTACAAAATAATGTTATTTATGTGCATTAGCTAGGGTTTTTAAGGCCAAAATGATAGAGTAAAGGTTATGAAATGGAGATTCATAAGAAACACAACTCTCTTATGTGATGACCAACATAAGATTTTTGCCTACTTTTGCCGCCAACAATCTCTTTCAGATTAATTCAACACCTTGCGTATTTGTCTGAAAATTCCGATCTCAAAATGTGCTTCTCACCAACATCACTCCAACATAAATGTGATATTCAAGGTCTCCCGTACAATGCTTCTTAGGGAGCCATCTTGATGCTCAAATAATAGATCTTATTATAAGCAAACTCCACTAATGGGAGATGCCTATCCCAGCTTCCTACAAGATCTGAAGCACATGTTCTGAGGATATCTTCTATCATTTCGATGCTCCTTTCTGATTGACCATCAATATGTGAATGAAAAGAAGTGTTGAGATCCAATTGAGTGCCCATAGCATCCAGAAAACTCTTCCATAAGAGAAAGGCAAACCGTGTATCCTGATCAAACATAATTGATGCAAGAACACCGTATAGGATGACAATTTCATTCACAAATAATTTAGCTAGATTGTCGATCCATTAATCCACGTAAATAGGTAGGAAATGAGATGACTTGGTCAATTGGTTAACAATCACTCATATGTTGTCATAACGATGCTTCATGATCTTGGGTATACTGATGACGAAGTCCATTGTTATGTCCTACCACTTCCATTTAGGTATCTCTAAGGGTTGATCATGAACTGCAGATCTCTGTTGTTCAATCATGATTAGCAGACAAACCAAGAATTTAGAAACAAAATCTACGTTGTCATTCTTTATCTTTGTCCACCAAATATTCTGTTGCAGATACTTGTGCATTTTTGTGATAGCTAGATGTATAGTGTACACGATCTATGTGCTTCATCTAGAATCTCCTATCTCAACTAAATATCACTTGGAATCTATAATCTTTTGTGGTACCTTATACCTCCATCAATTTCGACTGTAAAATCAGAACCTTCTTTCTTAGTTGCTTCTATCATTTTAGGAAGATTAACATCTGTTTTTTGTGATGTCGTGATCTCTCCAATAATCTCTGATTGAATCTTTAGCGTTGCAAATGATATCTTTATCGATCCACTTAAGAAAGGCTTCCAATCTTCAAATACCTTCACCATCTTCCACTAAAGTTTTAAACTAGCCACTTGAACTCCAATATTCTACTTAATGCATCTACTACAATGTTTGCTTTTCTCGGATGGTAATTAATGGCAAAGTCGTAATCTTTTGGGAACTCTAGCGAGCGTCGTTCTCTCAAATTAAGTACCTTCCAAGAGAAAATGCATTTGAGGCTCTTACGGTCACTAAGCACCTCAAAATTTTCATTGTGAAGGTAATGAAGCCATATTTTTAGAGCAAAGACTACCGCTGCTAACTCTAGATCATGAGTAAGGTAGTTTTTCTCTTACGATTTTAGTTGACGTGAGGCATATGCAATAACTTTCTCACTTTGCAGAAGATAGCACCCGAGTCTAGTATTTGATACATCTATGTACACCACAAAGCCTCCAATG
The DNA here is from genome assembly GCA_037367405.1 of Ottelia alismoides. Classification (NCBI taxonomy): domain Eukaryota; kingdom Viridiplantae; phylum Streptophyta; class Magnoliopsida; order Alismatales; family Hydrocharitaceae; genus Ottelia; species Ottelia alismoides. The sequence continues at coordinate 989,015 of JAZKJV010008677.1, forward strand.
CCTGGTGGTAAAGCCAAAATCAGATTTGTAGTCAATATTTTCTTCAATCCATGGAAACTCAATTAGCACTCCTCGGACCATAAAAACTTCACATCCTTTCGAGTAAGGTTTTTTAATGGTAGTGAAATTCTTGAGAAATTTTGAATAAATCACTAATAGTATCTGGCTAATCCAAGAAAGCTACAGATTTCATAAGTATTCTTGGATTGTCTCCCATTCATCACAACTTCTACCTTGACTGGATCTACCTCAATACTATCCTTAGATACCACATGACAAAGGAATGCGACTCTATCCAGCCAAAAAATACAGTTTGTGAATTTTGCATAAAGCTAGTGTTGTCTTAGGGTTTCTAATACAATCAGTAAATGTACTCGATGCTACTATGTGTGAGACGAATATATCAAGATGTCATCCATAAACATGATGATGAACTTGTCCATGTATTGTCGAAATACTCCATGCATTATCTCCATAAAAGGATGCATGAGCATTAGCAAGACCAAAGGGTTTAGGGTTTAGGGTTTAGGAGGGAACTGTACGCTCCACACAAAGCTAGACCGATGTCACTGAGCTAACTCCTCACAATGCCCTAGGTGGTCGAACCCAACCCACACAGTATAAAACAATCAATGAATAAGTACGTGCAAATAATTATTATAAAACCATAAAAAATGATCATATAGTGAGAAGTAGAGTAGAGTGTTGAACACATCGAACACATGATGTAGCACTTAATATTATTTAGTAATAATAAATAATATATGTATGTATATATACACAATATTAACATAAGGATATGGGTTTTAGTTTTATAATTTTTTCCTTTTGTTTTTACATGTCTATATTTTGTTTGTAATTTAAAATTTTGTATTTTTTTTATATTTTGATATTTTTATTTTTCTTTTTCTATTAGATATATAAGGTATCTATATATTATATATATAATATAAGGTAATATATAAATAGTATATTAAATATGTAATAAATACACCAAATCCAAAAAATACCTACATGTATAACCTGCTTTTATTTTTTTAGGATTTTAATAATATCTTTAAGGTATTTAGAAGATGTATAATAATATAAGAAGTATATGGGTATATATTCACTATATAAAGTGATATGTATATAGAAATAGATAAAAATGATCAGTATTTAGAAAATAAAGTGTTTTTATGTTTTTAATATTTTTTATTGTTTTTGTGATTTTTCAGTAAATTTTGTTGATTTTTAAGGATTTTTAAAGTTCACAGTATGTAAAATTAGGAACTTTTTTATTAGGTTGAATTGTTGTAAGATTTAAAATGACTTAACAAGTTCAAAAATTCTCAAAATTTTTTTTAATATGTACTTATATATATAAGTGAAAATATATAGTAGGAATAAGTATTTTTGAATTTCTAGAATTGATTTTATAGTTTTTTATACAATTTTTTGGTTTTTTTAACTTTTAGGTGCCTTCCTTGAATATTTTTGAGGGATTTTCAGACTGAAGGTACTATACACTATAATAAGAACATGTTATTTTTTCAAAAAAAAAAACTAAACTATGATTTTATATTTTTTTAATTTTTTTAGATAAACAAGTACTGGCTTGCACTTCTTCACTTTTTAGAAAATAGGAAAGGGTAAAAATGCAAATATAATCATACAACATGAGCAAGCATGCATCCATACCTACTTCTATTTTTTGGCGATTTTAGGCATATAGCAACTATTATTTATAAATAGGAAATAACACACAAAAGTATTTAAACTAGAAGAATTATGATTGTAAAGAAAATTAAATACGTAGTGCAATTGGTCAAGGTTTAACACTTATATTCAGACTTAAGAAATTAAAAAACAATTAAAACAACCCACAAGGGTGTTAATGTAATATTTACAACATAACACGAACATAGGCATGCGACTCTCACATGAACTAAGCTGTAATATTTGAAAAGTTACAGGTGCTACATGTAATTTATCCACTACTTTTTAAACTACATAGAATATTATCAGACTTCTTAGCAAATACAAAAAGAGTGGAGGAGGTCTGTGAAAATTACCCACTTATCATTTGGGATCTAGTTGTCCAATAGGTGCTTCGTATATGATCGTACAGCCTAGCACTGCTTCGTTTCGCTTGGAATCTAAGGTCCAGATTACATCTGGAGGTGGCCTTTAATCTGATAGTATATGGAGTTCCTTCAAGAACATGAAGAACACTTGTCAATGTGAACTTCGATTATCGATATCATGAAGCTTCCATGTCCAATCTCCTTGATACGTGGTGTGTTTCGTTCCCGATGGTCCTCTCCATCTATTGGCTATTTCTAAATCACTTTAGGTCCTTGCGACAGGGATTTGGAGGCTCCTCTGCCTGAAGCTTCTCTCGGGAGTCGAATAGGGCCAAGATGGCCACCTTCCTCTACAGTGCATGTACGATAAGAAGCCTCGACTTGAGGTGAGTGCCTCAGTCCAAACTATGAGGGTCGAGACCTCATGAAAATGAGAACGAATGTAGCTCTGGAGATGCGACAGAACGTAGGTTCGACTCCACGAATCAGAGCTTGATTCAAGAGGGTTTTGTAAGGAATTAGTGGAGAATGTTATGGGGCTCGATATGGGCCGATAAGTTAGTCTTAACTAAGTGTATTTTACGATGAAAGAAGCCTAGATCTCGAGCTCTAGATCGTTGAACATATCATATTACAACCTAAAATTGTGAATTAAATCCTAAATAAAAAATGTAAATGGAAACTACATTAACTCTATCACCTAAAATACGTAGGAAATAGGCTCGACAGCGCCTGGGGACTCCGAAGTAGAACTGATCGTAGTAGCTCTGGTGGTCGGTGGATCCGCCTCTCAAGCCGTCCTCCTCACTACGAATCCAACCCAGAGCTTCCTGTCACCAAACTAAATATGTATGGAAGTATTTAAGGGGAAAAAATTGTTAAGGAGCGATAAAAAAGTAATGAGGATCACGGGTTTTATTTATAGATGGATTTTGAGCAAGTTTCGAGGATTGATTGTGTAAAATCGATCGAGGGTTGGTGGGGATTCTAAGAAGGGTATGGATCTAGGATGAGATGGCTACATGGTAGCGAAAATCTCGAGGGTAGTACATGAAGAATGGGGATGTGATAATTCGACAAAGTAGGTGCCTTGTGACATCTGACAAAAGTCAAAGGGGACGAGATATAGTTGACCAAGGTCAACAAATGGAGATGCCTAGTTGGTTCGCGTGGACCAACCAAGAAATTCAAAGGCAAAAGTGACTTTGAAAATGAATTATAAATAGTAATTAATTTTATTTTTTATGTTATAAAAATAAAATGTTTACAATTCTATATATTATTATATACTTACTATTTATTTTTTCGAGATGTTTTATTATAAGTTAATTTTTAGGGTTTTATTTACTAGTATATTTGCCTACGTTTTGAGTATTTTATTTTTATTTTGTAATTTTAATTTCATTAATTTGTTCTCTTATTTTGTGTATTTATGGATTATTTTTATACGTATAAATATATTTTTATTATATTTATTATGTGACATATACACTAAATTAATAAGTATATATAATATATAGGTATAGTTATTGGATATTCATCAATGTATTTAGTGTACATTTTTTATTTTAATATTTTATTTATGTTTTTATTTCAGTTTTAATATGTACACGTGATATAAATAATATTTTACTTATTAAAAAAATATAAAAATAATAGACAACAAATAAAATGATTATTTTATTTGGTATATTGTACAATATGGGTCCAAAACTTAACTTTAATACCTTAAATCCAAAAAATATGAAACCACATTCACTAAATAGATTATTAGAAGTTATCACAAGTAAATGTGATTTTCATACATTTTGAATTTAAATTTGAGAGATATGAGTATGGGAAGTTGGGATTTTAGAATCTTATTTTATGTGTAAAAAGTACACTATGTATATTATTTTTGTATAAAAATAATTTTATAATTTTGTATACATTTTAGATACAGTTTTCATGTATAAAGTTTCTTTACTTGAGGTCGAAATAATAAAGAATAAAATAGGTACCAAAAAATAATTAATGTCCTTTTTTGCAGAGTGATCCGACTGTGCTTTCTGTACATTTAGCCTCCCTAGCTCCCCCTACTTTATTCCTTGTCGACTAAGTCATCATGATGACTGAGTTTTGGGGGCTAGGGTTATTTCAGTATCCTTGATACTTCGCTAATTTTCTTTTCTTTCCTTTATTCATTTATTATGTCAATAAATATAATAAATGTACAGTATTTTGTATCAATTAATGAATGTTTATTTTGACAAATTAATGATATATTCATTCATTCAGCTGGGGATTAAAGGCCAAAATGATTCATCACCCCATACTTGCCTTTATTAATCCCTAGAAAACAATTATGCCTATATGTGCAGAGAAGAAAATAAAGAAAAGAAAAATAAATAATTTGGAATAATTTCTGGCTTTTAAACTTTTCTTAAAAATGTCAAAGTTTGGAGCTTAGAGAAGACCTTTGGATTAACGGTGTTTTTAGAGCTACTTTGAGGTTAGGATTAGTGACACAACACCCCTTAGGTTCCATACTCCCATCATTCAGTCAAATTCACAGCCATGTCAAAACCATCCCCTCAGTCGTGTACTCTTGCTACCTTGAAATGACTAGAACCATGTGTGTGAAATCGTTTAACTCTCCTTAGACAAAACCATTGAACTACCAAGGTGTCTGCTTTTCTAATAACTCAACCTTGTGGAGGCAGATATTTCCTTGTAAGGTTAGGTGCACCCAGTCTTTACAATCGAATGATATAAAGAATGGGAAGAGAAGTGGGAATGGACTAGCATAGTCCTCATTCCCATGTGAAGTCAGTCAGTGTAACCGAATCTTCACCAAAAAGCATGCTTTTTCTGAAGCTCATATTTATGGAATTTTTGGTTGAAGTCTTTTTTGGATTTTTTTGATTGTGCATAGCATATGCATTCTTTTTTATGCCCTGGTGGATATAGCATCTTTTGTTCCACCCACTTTTTTTGGGTTCTTGGAAGAAGTTGCACCGATAGACCATCCCTCATCCGAAGCATTGTCTCAAAACATCTCTATTCTTTAGATATCATTGTTATCAAAAGAATTGGGTTAGATTATTGATGTCGACAATCCTCAAGAATGGTTCCTGAGCCACCCTTGACGAAGCGGTCTTCCATCGTCCTGACTTAGACGCCAAGATTTTTCAACAATCCATCTAGGTTGAGATAAGTGCTAGGTACGAGGTTTCCAGTCAAGTCACTGTCTCAAGAGTCGTACATATGATATGAAGGGTTCTACATAGGCACATTGGATAGACTTATGAACATAGTCTTATGGCATCTAAAGAATTAAGTAAAGGTGACCTGAAGTATCTCCAATTCCAACCCTCAATGGGTTCATATGAAATTAAGTGTATTAAGGTATGTTTCAAGCTCCAATCTTCGTACTTTATTTGAACTTTGTCTTAGCTTACTCTCAAAATGCACATGCTATGTACAATGCAAGAGAATGTTTTGTAATGCATTTTTCAAACCTTTGAATTTTTATGGATTTTTGAAAAAAGGTTTTGCAATTTTTTATGCAATTTTTCAAAACGCATTTTGTTAATGTTTTTGGTATTTTGGTTTTGCAAATATTTTTTTGAAAACAAAAGATTTTGGATAAGAAAATAGGGACAAATATTTACATGGGAGTGCATATTATTATTTCCATGAGTTTGGATTTTTAAGAATTTAAAACGGATATATTAGTTAATTTTATAGATGTTTATACAATAATGAATTTTATTGTTATATATAGATTCCTCAAACTTATTTGAAAATGATTTTATAAATAATTTTGGAAACTATTGTCCAAAATAATTTTGTAAATAATGTTTACAAACATTTACAATCAATTGAAAATCATATTGTGAAGGTTTTTCAAACAGTATATATAGATTTTCAAAATATTTTTGCAACCATTTTAAAAACCATTTGCAAATAGTTTTTCAAGAGATATTTACTTCACAAAAGAAAATAAATTTTTACAAACAAAAAATTTTACAAAGGTTGAAAACAATTTATAAAATATTTTTCAAACAGTTTTCAAAAGATTTTGCAAATAAAATGTCAAACTATGTTCCAAACATTTTGCAAAAAAGTTTTATCTGATTATTAATCACTGTATACAAGAAGAATTTTGAATAAATATAAACATCATTTTTATTAAATAATTTAATGAATTTTTGTATATATTTACAATGTTTTAGCCATATATTATTAAAAATGCGAAAGTACAAGTTATGGCTACAAAGCATATATTGACCCACTATACTTAGCTTGAGCTATGTCCTCATAGCTCGGAGAAAAAAGGAATACATAACTTGTACTAAGTATATGAAATACTATACCATAATGACTAAAGAATAGGAAGTCAAACGTCCACCCATACATAGGATCAATTAGTCCTAAGTATAGAAGATTGTATACAAATGCAAGGAAGGTTGAGGGTGGGAACGAATAAATGAATAAATCAATGGCTCAGCATGTCTCCACCTATACTTAGGGTAAAATATCCCTAAGTATAGAACGAATGTCAAAAGTTGAGGAGATATGTGAGGGATCAAAGAATGGGCACCCAAATGCACCCATACCTCTTATACTTCGGATAAAGCATATCCTAAGTATAATAATGATGTATGGGACGAATGTAACCTTACAGAAGAATGAAAGGATAATGATTAAAAGAAGAAAAAATAAAACATTCACTACTAGAAATTTTTTTTGATGGCCTCTTCTGATTGTGTTGATGTCGCAGTTGTGAATTCTTCATCGTGGACAGACGAGCCGAAAAATCGGCCCTTTAAGATTGCAAAATTAGCACTTGGAATTGTCGTAGCAGTCGGGCCAATTCGGGCTCATCAAAGAGACCATCTGATTGATATATGTCAAATAAGAATGAGATGGTTGTGATTTTATTTTACTTGGCAAGAAACCAAGGTCGAACTCAGGGACACGAGCCTTTCTCAAATTATTCCGATTCCTCGTCTATTTAGCTAAGTGATGAGTTAAGGACATATAGGTCAAATTATGAAAGACACGACACATCAATGCATTAAAAAAATAAACATGCATTTTTTTATCAATTTTTATTATGCAAATAAATGCCATGTGATGCAATGGAAATATGCCCTAGGTAAAAAATGATGAGAAAAATTTAATATGAGTTAATTTCAAGTTCAAATATCAATCAAGCTTAATGAACAAAATTTGATTAGGCACAAGTTAACGATTTAAGAGGCACATGGCAAATAAAATAATACATCAGAATTCATATATCCAAAACTGGGAATTAAGTATGCCATTAGAAAGTACATTAAACAAGCTTTGAAATGGAACTGAAATCAACTAAATAGGACACATGATGCTCAAGATATGCAAGATCAAAAACAAGGGCATAGCTGAAATAAAACATGAAATGATAACTACAGAAAGTTCCCTTGAAAGGACTAAAATGAAAATAAAATAAGTTCTGAGGCCATCCCTGTAAAAGTTCCACATGCGTAGGGACCTTTCTGCAAATTGAAGAAACTTGGAAGGCATCTCTGCAAATTGCTCAGATACGCACGTGACTAGCACATGCCATCCAGGCTTGGAGTCAGGTTCGGCAGAGCTTCGGTGTTTCAAACAGGCTCGGTGCAGGCTCGTTGAGGTTCGGAAGCATCCAACCCTGAGGTTTGGACGCTAGGCTCGGGGATGCTCTGGTGATGACACGTGGCCGAAGATGAACCCTCTGATCACAAGGATCGAAGGGCTCTCAAAGTCGTATGCGTGGCAGCTTCTGAACCATCAGATCTTTGAGGATCCGATGACTCCTGTATAGTCAGCCAAGAGATATGTGTATGCACGAAGGCCGTTGGATCGAGATAATCCAACGATTGCTGGAGAAGAGGTTCCTGAGCGACCAGGCTGAATTAGAGCCATCAGATGATGCACATCCGACGGCTACTGCTCCATCATCTTCATCCTCGACTGGAGGCAAAATTTGGAATCCGGCGATACCTTTCCTCCTCCTTCGATCCTTGTCGAAGGCGGAGCTCGTCCGATGCTCTTGAGAGGTTGTCGATGAAGTTGGAAGATCGGGCAAGGCGTCCGACATCTCAGTTCAGCCCATCGGAGTGCCGATGACGAGAATGCCTGTGACGAAGTTGGGTCCGATGCTCCTCCGGCCATTGAAGGCCTTAGCTAACCTGTAGTGTTAGGAACATGGACGAAACATATAGAAGTGCGTGCGTGAGTGGTGTGGAAGCTCAAAGGGGGCGGAGAATGTGGGGAGCTCGGAGCTCCTACGCCGCGGGCGGCGGAGGAGGTGGGTCGGAGATGACCAGAGGTGATGAAGGGAGGAGGACTGATCGGAATAAGGCGCGTGAAAGGGGGATGAATGGCAAAGCTGAAGATGAGGTTGATGGAAGGTGAAAATGGCAGGAGAAGCCAGATTAAATCGAAGAAATTAGATAAAAAGACAAGGAAGGAAGAAGAGAAACTTACCGGAGATCGACGGAGTGAGAGCTTGGGCTGAGCATCACGGTGGACTCCCGGGTCTTCGCTGGACTCCGGCAGCTAGGCGGAGCAGCTTAAGCGGGACTGGAGGCGCCGCGACACCGCCATGGTCGGCGATGCATCTCACCGGGGGCGACGGTCGTCGTCGCTCCATCCAACCATCTCCCCCTGTCACTGGGAGGTGGCGGAGGGCTGGGCCGTGCCCCGCGTAAAGGTGGATAGCTTGGAATGGAGGGGGACGTGAGGTTTTTAAAGAACGAGCCGGCGGTGCAAGAGATGGAAGTCGTGGGCTTCGAGGGAGTTGTGGCGCGACTGGGGAGACGACGGGGGTCGTGGAGTGATGCGCGGGGAAGAAGGAAAATGGGGGAAGACCGTGAGGTGTTTGGTTAGTGGAGATGGTGGTCGGAGTAGGTGAGATAATAGAAGGGGGAGAGGTTTTCGCGCAGTGGAGATCGTGGAGAAGACGCGGTCGTGAGGTAGACGACGACGCGGGGGCCGTTGGATCTGGAGATCCAACGGCGGGGATTTGGGCGTGAACGAGCGGATGTGATCAGATCTGAGGCGGCATGATCGGAGGGTGAATGAGATGCCACGCGGCGCATTGTGGACAGAGCGCTGATGAACGGTGGTGATGAGAGACTAATGTCGATCGAAGGGCTGAGGAGCGTCAAAGAAAGAAGCGCCTGAGATGGAAGATCTGGAGCGCGATCGAGCGGTCTACAAACCGCCACGTGGCACGATCTGTGCACGGCGTTAACGTGCGGTGGTGATCGTTTTTGGAGATCTGATCGAGCGGTTGTTATCATCGAGGCTGTTAACGGTGGAGATCATGAAGCTCTAGCATGATCAAAGGGCGCAGAATCATGACACGTGGCGCAAAGAGATTTCGGAGGAAACGAGTGGTGGAGATGAGAGATAGGGGAAGATCTGACGGTAAAGGAGAAGGTGGGTACATGGAGAAAGCTAGGCCGTTGGATCCAATGAGAGATCCAACGGCTGAGGATGGCGGCGGATGAGATAAGGGAGACGGGGCCATGTGGCTCACCCAGAACGGGCCACGTGGCCCAATCAGATTATTGCAAATTTGATTTTGATTTTTGAGGGTTAAAATGGCTGATTTGAGAAAACTCAAAACATGAAAGTTGTAGATCTTGATGAGATCTACAAATTTCATGTTGACCAAAACTAGAGATGAGATCAAACAAAGACCCGAAATATTTTTGAGGGTATTTTTTAGACTAAAAATACCACGAATTTTTATTTTGCCATTTTTTGTGGTTTTTAATTTATTTGAGACTCTGATAATTACAGGATATTAATTGGGTTTTATTGACATATATTTAAGCAAGGGGGTTAATAATATAAAATAAAGATGATGAAATCGAGTTTCATCACCCCCCTATACTTAAACTATGCTCGTCCTCGAGCATCAAAAAGAATGACTGAGTTGGATTAACCCCCTTGTGCATGTGAATATAGAATCCAATCTGCTCAAGTCGACTAAATTTTAGAGATCCAAAATTCTTGAGTTCAACCTAGCCTTAATCAAGAGGTACCCAATTCCTCTAATTCTCTAGACTCTCTCTGATGTACATATAAACTAAAGGATATGAATTTTAGTGTTGACTGCAATTTCAAGAGTAGAGTCAAATTTTCACCCAAAGTCTCAATCCGAGAAATTCTCTTAAGGACCCAATCCTCAACACTAGGGAATAAATCAAATCTTGCATTCGATCCACCGTCTCTTTAGTTGTCAGAATTAGAAAATGTAGATGGAAGGCCAGTCATGGAGGCCATGGGATTGTGTCATTTCTTCTCTCCCTCTCATTGGAACAAGGATTCTCTCTGGTGCCTTTTATGCAACACATTTTTTTGTGTTGATCAGTGCGTCCGTCAAGAGAAGTTGGAGCTGTCTGCACTAGTTTTCCTGGGAGTACACCGGAGTGTGTCTTTTTTGAGTACCTATCGTACCTTCGACACCCAGACTTGTAGCATTTACGATGCAGAGCCCTTTTTTGGTGGAAGCCTGACTCCTGGTCCTAATAGCGGTGGTCCAAGTGGACACTTTGAAAAGTTTGGGAGCGCTCGCCTTTGGTGGAAGCAGTTTGATATTTGACTTTGAGGAATGAGAGCTTTTCTTTGAGATTTCATTGCTTTGTAATATTTTTTGGCTAGCTCCACTACTTTTACCAAGAGTTGGTGCACACTGATCAACAATTTTTTATTTATATCACATCCTGGCACTTAGGTTAATATGAAGAGATTAGTATAAGAACCAAGTTCTCATACTGGCTAAGATTGCTGACACTCAGGTTTCATGAAGCCTTCAAAGATTTTATCCCATCCTCGAGCATCATTAGATCAAATCCAGACTCGAATCCCTCATCCCAATTCCTCAGGTGAAAAGTCGACTCATCCCAATCAAAAACCGCAGTCGTGCATGTGATGTGCTGATCATATTCTTTTTGTCTGAGACTAAGCATGGAATATAGCATGCAAATCTAGAAACCTAGGGGAATGTGGACGATTAAGTCTATGACCCTGATGGCTAAGGCTGGTTAACCTAAAAATATCAAAGACCTCATAAATCAAGCTTCCTCGAACATTTCAGATCCTGGGTGAAAGTGTAAGTGTAGAGGTTTAATCCAACTCCTTCATTCAAAAACCTTTTTTTTAATATTGCTCATTTTTATGGATTTTAGTTTAAAGTTAAAACACAGGTTAGACTCAGCTTTCCTTGAGAAGAAAAAGATTTTCACAACCATGTCACACAAAAATTTTCAAAACATTTTTCAAAAGATTTTTCAAAACAAGAAAATCTCATTTTAAAATCATTTTCAAAAATATTTTTATCAAAAATAGTGTAACATAGTATAGAAAAGCCGTGAAATTATTTGAGTTCTCTTAGTCCAAAGAATTTTACTTTAGCCAAAAAGTTTTAAATTTTTCAAATTTTTCAGATTATTGCTAAAGTATACTTGTATATACGGTATACCCCCTATCCTTAAACTTTGCTATGTCCTCATAGCACTAGATGATACGAGTCCATAGGTCCATTTAAATATAGAGAAATATACGGGAGCTAAGAGGGGCTCCCCCTATACTTAGGGTAGAAATAACATAAGTATAAAGGCAAGGAAAGATGAGTAGAGAAATCACAGGGACTCGGGTCCCCCCAATACTTAGGCTGAGATTAGCCTAAGTATAAAGATGGAAATTGATGTTGGGAGAGACCCAAGGTGAACGAAGAAGAGGGATGGATAAACAAGTGAGCGGTTTGAATCTACGGAGATGAATGGAGTGACTAAGGTTTTGGGGTGTGTATCGAAGCAAACAAGGCTCAATCAAGCAAGCAAGACCCTTAAATTCACCAACTCACACATGAAACCAACCAAAGTTGGTTTATTATCTTGTCGGTTTTATTGGTGATAAAACATTAGATATTTTACGCGGAGAAAAATGTGAAGTGAAAGCCAATGCGTACTCGAGGGTGTTGCTCTCCCAAAACCAAAGTTTTACTCCATTTTAGGTTGACTTGCAATTTAACAGTCCCAATTTTGTTTAAGGTTATCACTGAATTAAAGTTAGCCCGAAAATCAAGAAATCATCGTCTACCGTTCATTCCCATTTTCCATTTATCCTAGGTGATCAAGCTAGGAAAAAGAAACCGAGAAAAGTCGCGTATTCGATAAAAGCCACGATCTAGGCTAAGCGAGAAAAAATGCAGTGATTTGACGAAAACACGTGAAAACTTGGGTTGTTTTGAAAACCAAGACTCAGTGTATGCAAGTCGATCAAAAAGCCACACCTAACATGCTTCAATTAGCGGGAAAAAATTTTCTTTTAATTTGGCTAAGTGAGGCGAGGCTACGTGCATCTCTATTTAAAGTGTGTCCTACCTATGAACAAGCACATAAAAGATAAAAATGAAAAACCGCTCAAAGAGCCGCGTGCCTGGTCCTAAGTCGACACTCAAGTGGGGACGATCCCAACACAACCACGATCGTTCGATTCCATCCGCGAGTCTTCGATCGAAGACCGCTGTAAAAGACGAGTTTATTACAAGTACAAATAAAATGCGAGACACACATGTTTTTTCTTCTTTTCTTCCCTATTTGCTCCAAGCAGGTTTCTGCGGCTCCTCGCAGTGGGAAGCACCAGCTCCTCGCCTCCTTGAGTGATCAAGGGCCTTGCCACAAAAACGAAGGTTAGAGATCAAAATAAGAAAGAAAATTTTTGGATGCAAAATGGATAAACAAATTAACCTATAAAAGAAACACGAAATTAAATAAACAAAAATCCAAAAATACAAGAAATGAGCCGTGTCCCCGGCAACGACGTCATTCTCAGCCGTTGGATCTCTCATTGGATCCAACGGCCCAGCTTTCTCCACGTACCTGCCTTCTCTACCGTCAGATCTTCCCCTATCTCTCATCTCCACCACTCGTTTCCGCCGAGATCTCTTTGCGCCACATGTCATGATTCTGCGCCCTTTGATCACGCCGGAGCTTCATGATCTCCACCGTTAACAGCCTCGATGATAACAACCGCTCGATCAGATCTCCAAAAACGATCACCACCGCACGTTAACGTCGTACACAGATCGCGCCACGTGGTGATTTGTAGACCGCTCGATCGCGCTCCAGATCTTCCATCTCAGCCGCTTCTTTCTTTGACGCTCCTCAGCCCTTCGATCGACATTAGTCTCTCATCACCATCGTTCATCAGCGCCCTGTCCACAACGCGCCGCGTGGCATCTCATTCACCCTCCGATCATGCCGCCTCAGATCTGATCACATTCGCTCGTTCACGCCCAAATCCCTGCCGTTGGATCACCAGATCCAACAGCCCCCGCATCGTCGTCTACCTCGCGACCGCGTCTTCTCCACGATCTCCACTGCGCGAAAACTTCTCGCCCTTCCTATTATCTCACCTACTCCGACCACCATCTCCACTAACCAAACACCTCACGGTCTTCCCCCATCTTCCTTCTTCCCCACGCAACACTCCACGACCCCCGTTGTCTCCCCAGTCGCTCCACAACTCCCTCGAAGCCCACGACTTCCATCACTTGCACCGCCGGCTCGTTCTTTAAAAACCTCGTGTCCCCCTCCATTCCAAGCTATCCACCTTTACGCGGGGCACGACCCAGAATCAAAGAGACCATCTGATTGATATATGTCAAATAAGAATGAGATGGTCATGATTTTATTCTACTTGGCGAGAAACCAAGGTCGAACTCAGGGACACGAGCCTTTCTCGAATTATTCGGATTCCTCGTCTATTTAGCTAAGTGTTGAGTTAAGGATATATAGGTCAAATTATGAAAGACACGACACAACAATGCCTTAAAAAAATAAACATGCATTTTTTTTCAATTTTTATTATGCAAATAAATGCCATGTGATGCAATGGAAATATGCCCTAGGTAAAAAATGATGAGCAAAATTTAATATGAGTTAATTTCAAGTTCAAATATCAATCATGCTTGATGAACAAAATTTGATTAGGCACAAGTTAAGGATTTAAGAGGCACATGGCAAATAAAATAATACATCAGAATTCATATATCCAAAACTGAGAATTAAATATGCCATTAGAAAGTACATCAAACAAGCTTCGAAATGGAACTGAAATCAACTAAATCGGACACATGATGCTCAAGATATGCAAGATCAAAGACAAGGGCATAGCTGAAATAAAACATGAAATGATAACTACAGAACGGTCCCTGGAAAGGACTAAAATGAAAATAAAACAAGTTCTGAGGCCTTTCCTGTAAAAGTTCCACATGCGCAGGGGCCTTTCTGCAAATTGAAGAAACTTGGAAGGCGTCTCTGCAAATTGCTCAGATACGCACATGACAAGCACGTGCCATACAGGCTTGGAGTCAGGTTCGGTAGAGCTTCCGTGTTTCGACTAGGCTCGGTACAGGCTCGTTGAGGTTGGGAAGCATCCAACCCTGAGGTTCGGACGCTAGGCTCGGGGATGCTCTGGTGATGACACGTGGCTGAAGATGAACCCTCTTATCACAAGGATCGAAGGGCTCTCAAAGTCGTATGCGTGGCAGCTTCTGAACCATCAGATCTTTGAGGATCCAATGGCTCCTGTATAGTCGGTCAAGAGATATGTGTATGCACGAAGGCCGTTGGATCGGGATGATCCAACGGTTGCTGGAGAAGAGGTTCCTGAGCGACGTGGTTGAATTAGAGCCATCAGATGATGCACATCCGACAGCTACTGCTCCTTCGTCTTCATCCTCGACTGGCGGCGAAATCTGGAATCCGGCGATGCCTTTCCTCCTCCGCCGCTCGTTGTCGAAGGCTATGGAGCTCGTCCGATGCTCCTGAGAGGTTGTCAATGAAGTTGGAAGCTCGGGCAAGGCGTTCGACCTCTCAGTTCAGCCCATCGGAGTGCCGATGACGAGAATGTCTGTGATGAAGTTGGGTCCGATGCTCCTCCGGCCATTGAAGGCCTTAGCTAACCTACAGTGTTAGGCACATGGACGAAGCATATAGAAGTGCGTGCGTGAGTGGTGTGGAAGCTCAAAGGGGGCGGAGAATGTGGGGAGCTCGGAGCTCCTTCGCCGCTCGCGGTGGAGGAGGTGGGTCGGAGATGACCAGAGGTGAAGAAGGGAGGAGGACTGATCGGAATAAGGCGCGTGAAAGGGGGATGAATGGAAAAGCTGAAGATGAGGTTGATGGAAGGTGAAAATGGCAGGAGAAGCCAGATTAAATCGAAGAAATTAGATAAAAAGACAAGGAAGGAAGAAGAGAAACTTACCGGAGATCGGCGGAGTGAGAGCTTGGGCTGAGCATCACGGTGGACGCCCGGGTCTTCGCTGGACTCCGGCAGCTAGGCGGAGCAGCTCAAGCGGGCCTGGAGGCGCCGCGACACCGCCATGGTCGGCGATGGATCTCACCAGGGGCGACAGTCATCGTCGCTCGATCCAGCCACCTCCCCCTGTCACCGGGAGGTGGCGGAGGGCTGGGCCGTGCCCTGCGTAAAGGTGGATAGCTTGGAATGGAGGGGGACGTGAGGTTTTTAAAGAACGAGCTGGCGGTGCAAGTGATGGAAGTCGTGGGCTTCGAGGGAGTTGTGGAGCGACTGGGGAGACGACGGGGGTCGTGGAGTGATGCGCGGGGAAGAAGGAAGATGGGGGAAGACCGTGAGGTGTTTGGTTAGTGGAGATGGTGGTCGGAGTAGGTGAGATAATAGGAAGGGGGAGAGGTTTTCGCGCGGTGGAGATCGTGGAGAAGACGCGGTCGCGAGGTAGACGACGCCGCGGGGGCCGTTGGATCTGGAGATCCAATGGCGGGGATTTGGGCGCGAACGAGTGGATGTGATCAGATCTGAGGCGGCATGATCGGAGGGTGAATGAGATGCCATGCGGCACGTTGTGGACAGAGCGCTGATGAACGGTGGTGATGAGAGACTAATGTCGATCGAAGGGCTGAGGAGTGACAAAGAAAGAAGCGGCTGAGATGGAAGATCTGGAGCGCGATCGAGCGGTCAACAAACCGCCACGTGGTGCGATCTGTGCGCGGCATTAACGTGCGATGATGATCGTTTTTGGAGATCTGATCGAGCGGTTGTTATCATCGAGGCTATTAACAGTGGAGATCATGAAGCTATGGCGTGATCAAAGGGCGCAGAATCATGACACGTGGTGCAAAGAGATTTCGGCGGAAACGAGTGGTGGAGATGAGAGATAGGGAAGATCCGACGGTAAAGGAGAAGGTAGGTACGTGGAGAAAGCTGGGCCGTTGGATCCAATGAGAGATCCAACGGCTGAGGATGGCAGCGGATGAGACAAGGGAGACGGGGCCACGTGGCTCACCCAGAATGGGCCACGTGGCCCAATCAGATTATTGCAAACTTGATTTTGATTTTTGAGGGTTAAAATGGCCGATTTTGAGAAAACTCAAAACATGAAAGTTCTAGATCTTGATGAGATCTACAAATTTCATGTTGACCAAAACTGGAGATGAGATCAAACAAAGACCCGAAATATTTTTGAGGGTATTTTTAAGACTAAAAATACCACGAATTTTTATTTTGCCATTTTTTTGTGGTTTTTAATTTATTTGAGACTCTGATAATTACATGACATTAACTGGGTTTTATTGACATATATTTAAGCAAGGGGGTTAATAATAGAAAATAAAGATGATGAAATCGAGTTTCATCATGGACCACCTGAATTGAATCGACCATGGACAGAAATGTGTCATGTTCGAGATACAACTTCAGAAGTTGACTATTGAACATGAATGACTGTGTGTCAACAGACAAACTGGATATGACGATGTTTCCATTGTCACAAACTTGTTTTACTATGTAAGGCCATGTCCACTTGCTTTTCAACTTGCTTGGGAATTGTTTGAGCTTTGCATCAAACAACCAAACTTTCCACCTTGGTTCGAAGGTCTTGCGGTGGATGTGCTTGTCATGCCACTTATTGACATATTCTTGTCACATTAGGCTATTGTCATATGCATACTCATCGAGGAGTCGATTGAGATACAACTTTATGTTCTTTCATGCCATCTTTGAATCTAAGTTATAGACAATATTTTCCCATAATGATTTGTGAATGAGTTCTATGGGCAGATGGTATGGCTTGCCATATACAAGGTGGTAGGGAGACATTCCTAATGGTGACTTCTGTAAAATAGTTTTTATCTCCCTATTTGAATATTCGGTTAGGCCATTAGATTGTGGGTGTTATGAAGAGGTGACACGACATTCAATGCAGAATTCCTATGTTAGCTTCTTAACCTCTATGTTGATGAAATTGCTACCCCCAACTGATATATTAGGGATCCCAAACTGTGTAATGATGTTTTCCCACAGGAACCTCAAATGGTGTGATTATCTGTGTCTTAGGATCGGATAACCTCCATCCAATATCTTACATAATAAACAATGAGCAGAATATAATCAAATATGTTGTTGTTAAGGAACGAGCGCATCTAGTCAATGCCCCACGCATCAAACACGTTTGAAATCTGAATGTACTTTAGAGGCATTGTATCCCTCATTCGAACAATACTTCAGTGCAATGCTTGACAAAGTCTTCTACATCATTAAATAACGTAGGCCACCAAAGGCCACATTGTAAAACTTTCGTTGCCACTCTTCTTCTAGAGTGGTGTCCTCCTGATTCTCTGGAGTGGCAATGTTCGAGGAAACTATGGACTTCCTCCTGTGGAATGCATCTTCTCTATATGCAATTTGCCCCCTCATGAAAGAGATATAGATCCTCCCACTAGTAGAAATGGATTTTTGACAAGAACTTGTCTCTCTTGAGCTTAGGCCTATCTTTTTTGTTCATCTTACATACAAGAAAGTATATAATATCGACAAATCAAGGGAGAAGCATGACTGAAAAATTGATTCATCTGGGAAGGTTTCTGTTATAGGCAGTAAGCTCTTCTCAGGAGTGTCTGACTTTCGTAATCTAGAAAAGGGATCGGCTACCACATTTTCACTCGAGGTTTATCGTGAATTTCAATATGAAATTCCCATAGCAGAAAGATCCATTTGATTAACTATGCTTTGGCATCCTTCTTGGCTTGTAAGTAATTGATGGTCGAATGGTCTGTAAACACTATAACCTTGGATCTAAGCAAATGGGATCTGAATTTCTCCAGAGCAAATACCACTTCCAGCAGCTCTTTTTCAGTGACAGTGTAGTTTCTTTGAGCTTCATCTAGGGTTCTGCTAACATAGTGAATGGCAAATGGGATATGATCTCTCCTTTGTCCTTAAACTGCCCCAATATCATAATAAGAAGCATTAATCATGATCTCAAATGGTAGAGACCAATCTGTCGGTTGAAGGATGGGAGCTTGAGTGATTATTTCTTTCAACTGAGAAAAGGCTTGGAGGACTCTGTAATATACAACAAATTTAGCCTCCTTGCACAAAAGTTCGGTTAGGGGTTGGGCAATTTTGCTGAAATCTTTGTTAAATCGTCGATAGAAACTAGCGTACCCTCATAATGAACTAACCTGCTTTAAATTTGTAGGCGGCTCTAGCTTTGAAATCACCTCTACCTTTGAAGGATCAACCTCCATGTCACACTTTGAGATAACATGGCCGAGCACAATACCTTCAGTCATCATATAAGGGCTCTTCTCCAACAAAAGCACAAGGTTCACTTCACAACTTCTTTTCTGGACACGGTCTAAATAAGATAAGGATTGATCAATGTTGTCTCCGTAGATCGAGAAATCTTCCATAAAGACCTCAAGAAACTTACAACAATATCTATGAATACTACAAACATACATCGCTGGAAAAGTTGTTGAAGCGTTGCATAACCTGAAAGGCATTCTGCAGAAGGCATATGTCCCAAATGGACAGGTGAAGGTTGTCTTCTCTTGATCTTGAAAAGCAATGGTGTCTTGATTATAACCAAAATATTCATCCAAGAAACATAAATATTCCTTTGTGGACAATCGTTTGAATATCTACTTGATGAAGAGGAGTGGGGAATGGTCTTTCTTTTTCGCTAAATCCAGACGTCTGTAATCCCAACATGTCTGGGACTCACCCACATTGAGTTAGAGATGGGATAACTGAATCTTGCATAACACCATTTTTTGATTTCCTTCTTCCAACCTCTCAGAGATTTGGATTCAATCTTCGCTGGAACACACAAGAAGGCTTGTTGTCCTCTTCAAGGTATTATGTGATGCAAGGATAGTCACTGGTTGACACCATAGAGATCCTAGATTTTCCAGCCAATGGCCTTGCAGTTTCTCTATACAACCTCAATCAGATGAGATTCTTATTCTTCGGTTAATTTTGAATTAATGATTACGAGGAACATATTTAGCGCACTCACAAGGAAGGCAAATTCATATTTCCTGGATGTTTCTTGAGCTCTAGTGGGGCTTTGTTCAGCTCAATGGTGACTTCAGTTACTGTGAAGGGGAATGGTGTGATGTCTTTCATCTGTAGTGTGTCCACCATTGGCACTGTAGGCTTTGAGTGTAGTGTTGCATAGAATTCTTCGATAATTAAATTTTGTTCAAAAAAATCTGTAATCATATCCTCTTTCTTTGCCAAGGACAGATGGCCATAAATTCATTCATTAGGAATCTCAGCAAAAATCTCCCCATCTAGGATATCTTGGACTTCGACTGTGCTATCCATAATATCCTCAATGGAGAGGAAATCTCGTGTCTCGGTATCATACATAAACAGATTTGTATCATGGATTTCGGCCAAGAAATCACAATTTCCTGTTTGTTGTTATGCTGATCCACTCTCGTCGAATGCAGATTTTGAAGTTTTGGAACTTGTATTTTCTCAATCGGCACTTTGTCACTGTTCAAAAGAAAGGTTATCTGTTAGGTGCCACAATTCACTATTGCTTTGATTGTTCGAAGGAACAACCGCCCAAGGATTATTGGGCTATGTAGAAAAGAAATTGAAGTGTCCATATCTAGAACTATGAAGTCCGTAGGGAATTTCTTTTCTTGAATAGTGACGACGACATCTTCCAGAATTCCTTGGGGTCGCTTAATGGATGTGTCTGTAAACTGTAGGACCATTCTAGCGGAGCTATCCTAACCCAAATTCTTTGAGTAGTGAAGTGAGCATCAGGTTGATTGAGGATCCACTGTCAAGTACAATCCGATCGAACACTTGATAAGGAGACTTCTAATTGCATTTACTATAGTCGCGGTGAGGATACATGCCTCCTTTAGAGCTTTCTTGATATCAGGCATGTACTTGATGACTTTGAGCAAGGGCATTTCAAGAACAAGATTCTGGATGATTTCAACAACATCATGGTCAAATAAGGCATTTTTAAAATTTTTATTTTTTTTGTATTTTTTTCATTGCATAAGGAAGAAGAATATGTATAGAATCAAAATCAACGGTAGGAATAGTGTTCTTATTTATAATAAAATATGTGCCCACATCTGGATGTACCTTTGTACTATAAAAATGAGTAGGGTTATCTAGGAAAGGCGAGCATCCAAAATTTTCAAGCGAGGCTCCATCGACCGGCGTAGGATCAACTGCGGGTGTAGTCCCCTCTAAGCCTAGATGGATAGTGTTTCGACTTCTATTGTCGGTGCTATCTTTTTGGCATTTTTTATTTTCTAGGTTTTTCGACTTCTTGTTAGTGGTGCTCCTCCTCCTACTTCATCACCTGGCTCTGCTACTGGTTCGACTGATGCAAAAGAAGATGACGACTCGCCGAAGAGTGCTTTATTCTTCCCCTTGCAAGTGGCTGATGGCTACAAGGTCATATCACTCTTGAGAGTAATAGCATTAGATAAAAAGAAATCATTCATATCTGACTCTGTAAGACCAAAAGGAACTTCACACACTGCCATCTTTTTCTTCTTAAAATTATTGAAGTTTGCCTCCACTTGTGTAGGAATGAAGGTCTTCACTGTGGTAAAATTATCCAACTTCTGGCTAAGATATGCAATGCCCTTGACAAGTTGGGCCAGACATTCCAAGGTCGAGTTCACGGGAGATGCAACCTCTGATACTTCAGCATGATTTCCACATTGATATTGCTGATGGTGCTGAGACTACTGGTTTGGTTACTAAGAATGATACTAAGGAGAAGGGTTATTTTGTCGATATTGTTGAGGATGGTGATGTTGATATGGAACAACCATGTACGACTAGTATTGCTAGAATTATTAGTACTACACCTGCTAGTACTGGTTCTGTCTCAAATTACCTTGGAATTGTGGAGACTCATGGTGTTGCTGGTGTCGAGGCTGGTTGTTCTGGACTAACCTCCCTCCTAGCTGTTAAGGGAACTAGTGGGTGTTGGCAACTTGGCCCGGTTGAAGTGCACCTAGACAGGACAGGTGCACATCATTCCACCATGTACGTTGTTCGCCTCCCGAAAGAGAGCTGGTGGAGGGGAGGACTGATGTGGAATGTACTGGGGCTCCGGCTAGTAGACGAAGAGCTCATGTTGGGACTGTTGCAAAGTGGATGTCTCTAGGGCGTGCACATACTAGATGCATTGAACCGCTGGCTGGTAATGACTTGGCTAAGAAGTCTGTGACAATGCTTGTTCCTTTGTCTCATCCAGAGAGTAGGAACTGATTGTCCTCACCAGTATCTCCAGTTGATTGGTGATTTCATCCTTTTTGTCCATGTGTTGCATCCTATGTTCAATCACAGCAATTTTTTCGAAGCACTGTGATCGCTTTGCAATTATGTCTACTTTGTACATGTGGCTCCCAATAATGCTCAGATTGGAGCTCACATCCCTATTTGACCCGTGGGATGTTGTCATATGCACATGCTTCTGAAGATTTGGTGGTTGGCGTTGATAGGAAGAAGATGATGATAAAGCTACCTCTCCTTCGACCATTTCTCCTCATCTTGATTGAAATGTGATCCACTATACGCGACATTCATAAGCTTCAAACTCTTTATTGCAAGTCCCTACAAAGTAATATTGGACCAAGCTAGTTCGTGGAATGTCATGATGGGGATATTTTTCTTGTAACTCAGTAAACTACTCCCAAGCCTCATGAATGGACTTGTGAGTGGCTTGGGTAATGTTTTCTATATGGGCACACACCTGATTAAAGAGGATAACACTTACGCAGAAAGGCTGACTTCAATTCTTCCCATGTCGCGATGACCTTCCCCAAGTGGTTGATCCAATGAAGGGCCTTATCCTCTCGGCTGAACGGAAATGGTGTCATCTTGACTATGCCTAGTGGTATACCAGGGTAATGAGTCGTACCACAAATGTTCTCAAATGGTTATAGATGAATATAAGGTTCTTTGTTGGCATTTATGCAAATGGTGGGTAGGAGCTCCTGTAGTTATTGGGAATACCCGAATTATTAGAGGTGAGAAGCATATGGAATCGATGTTGGTATCGATGGGGTCCTGAATAAGCCATACATGTGTCGCCATCTCGAAGGTCAAGAGGAGATCGAGAATGGAAGTATGATACTGAGGTAAAATAAGGAATAAAGGTATCGTAAAATAGTAGAAGGTTCCAAATGAGCAGGGGGTCAAAGGAGGATTCGAATAGAAGAAAGTGAAAGAGGCACACAATGTGCAATATTGATCCTTGAACCATAATCTAAGTCAAACAAACATAAAATTAGGATAGGTTCACCCAGTCAACACATGTGAAGCCATAAGAGTCCGGCTATTTTTATCTTTCTATTTTGTTGTTATTTTCATGCAATCTTATAACAAGTCCTTAAGTACGCTAATCCTATAGGAGCATGTATACTAAAAGGCAAGCACCGCATGTTTCTTCCACCTCCTTTGTAACATGTGATTTGCACGCTGAAAGGTCCTTGATCTCATATATGGGAAGCTACTCAGCCAAAGAAGTAGAGACGGGAAGCTGATAGAATAAACTAATACTTCAGACCTTGCTCGGAGTGGAACCACCTGTGAGTGTGCAAGGACCTACTCAGATGCAAACCGATGAGACAAACATACCCATGAGGGCATGGGATAAGCTCAGTACATTAGACCAAGTCAGATTATTCACACAATGTTATAAGACCATGCTCAACGAGGACCTACTAAGTTGCGTACGATAGAAGCGCCAATACATCGCCAAGTCAGGTCGTAATCAATGCACCACAGATCAGGATTTGATCTCTTTTCCTTAGCAGGTTGTGCCTCACTCAATCGGGAGTGTACTTGAAAACAATGTGGGCTTTAAGAACCTAAATAATGAACTGTTCGTTAAGATCTTAATTAATGTCAAGTTTATTTAGCATTACATTTTTTAATCTTTGGGGTTTATAATTTTTTGTGTATTTTTTCATAGAAATCTGCCTAATGATTTTTATGTATTTTTTCTTTAAATCCTACGTAATATAAACACGAAGGGGAGAGGACGGAAAAGCTAAGAAAGTTGTCACTTAGATAGAAATCTTACCTTAGTGACTAATGATACATGCAATGTTAGAATTACTTATACTGCTTCTGATCTCTCTCAATGCATGATGCAAGGCAGAATTAGGAATATTTACACTATAGGGAGATATGCAAAAGAGAGAAAATATCCTAAATAGTAGTTGCTGTTATTGAGAAAAACCAAATGATAGTCATTAAAAAATAAATAGTATATGTTTGGTCTTGGAGACTTCTCGGTGCCTGCTAAAATGGGTCCTGCAAGTGCTGTATGAGGTCTCTTACAGCTCGTGGTTCCAAGTTCACGTAATTAACAATTAATTTTTGACTAAGTCCAAGCAAAGTATACTATTGGTGCATGCAATGTTGTTAGGGCTTTGGACCCAGTTACAGAGTCAAACAACCTACTATATAAGGGCTAACTCCCAAGAAGCAAATATTTACACATGCGTAAAACTCAAATCACGAGAAACAAATAAAATAAAGGGGATAAAACATTAAAAAATCCGATACGAGGCCCCTAGGTAAAAAGATAGGAACTAGACCTCGTGTAGAGGAGAGAGTAATGTCCAAGTTAATTACAAATTATTTTTATAAAAAATAAATCTCTCTCTCTCTCTCTCAAAACTATAAAATACTATGCTAAGTCTGCTCTGTCCATCCTTCCATGTTCTTCTCTCTCTCTCTCTCTCTCTATTCTGGTCAACTCACAAAGAGAATGCCAATATTCACTCGCCTCTGGTGCACCCACCTCCTAAGATATAGCCTTCGTCAATTAGTCCCTCGCAAGAAAGATTAACAAGAAAATGGTTATAATAGTCAAATAATCATCTAAGAATAAATATCCGAAAAATGCGGGTAAATAATGAATAGATACACACACACACACAAGGATGTGCTACAGTCTGTTGCTCCCCGACAATGGTACCATTTGTTTAACTCATCTAATATAGAGGAGAGAATCATACGCTCCACAAAAGGCAGGAGTGATGTCGATGAGCTGACCCCTCATAATGCCCTAGGTGGTCGAAACAACAATCAATGAAGAAGGAGGTGCGAATCAAAATTTATTATAAACCCTGCAAAAATGATCGTATTGTGACAAGTAGAGTAGGGTTTCGAACATGGGGAACACACGTTGTAGAACTTAATATTATTTATTAATAATAAATAAATAATATAGGTATGTACGTATATATATGCACAATATTAACAAAAGGATGTGGGTTTTTAGTTTTATATTTCTTAATCTTTTTCTTTTTATATTTTGTTTTGAAATTTATATTTTTGCATTTTCTTTTTATATTTCTATGTTACCTTTTTTTTAATATATAAGATAACTATATATAGAGGTCTATATATAATATAAGGTAATATCTAGATAATATATACTAAATATGTAATAAATACACCAAATCTGGAAATACATGTAGGTATAGTCTTCCTTTATTTTTTTAGGATTTAAAAATATCTTAAAGTATTTAGAAGATGTATAATAATATAATAAGTATATGGGTATATATACACTATATAAGGTGATATTTATATAGAAATAGATAAAAATGACCAAGAAATGAAAGTAAAGTATTTTTAGGTTTTTTATATTTTTCTTATGTTTTTGTGATTTTTCAGTAATTTTTTCTCATTTTAAATGATTTTTAAAGTTCACAATAAAACAAATCAGAACTTTTAATTGGGTTGTTTTTTTAGATTTAAAAATACTTAACAAGTCCAAAAATTCTCTGACTTTTTTTAATATGTACTAAAACATATAGGTGAAAATATACAACATGAACAAGTATTTTGGATTTTTAAATGGTTTTTATAATTTTTTATAGGATTTGGGGGTTTTTTAGTTTTTAAATGTTTTACTTTTATATTTTTTAGGAATTTTTGATCTAAGGTATTAGACACTATAATAGGTGCATAACATTTTTTTTTGAAATTTATAAACATGATTTTATGATTTTTTTGTGTTTTTTAAGACAAACATGGACCGGTCGTGGACTTATTGAGTTTTAGAAAATAGGAAAATGCCATAACAAATTTAATCATACATCATGAACAAGCATGCATCGAGGTACCTACTTCTATTTTTTATGATTTTTGGGACATGGCAACTATTTTTAATAAATAGGAAATAACACACAAAAATATTTAAACTAGCATGGATTTTATTACAAATAAAATTAAATGCGAGGGGTATAGTGCAATTTATCCAAAAGTTTGTCACTTATATTCAGACATAATAGATTAAACAACAATTAAAACAATCTACAAGGGTGTTCATGCAATATTTACAACAAAAAACAAGTGTAAATGACCCACTTGACGTTTGGGATCCAACCGTCTTAGGGGTGCAACATGTCTAATATTGCGACCTAGAACACATACTATTTTGCTTGGAATCTGAGGTCCAGATTTGATCTGGAGGTGGCCTTAAATCTGGCAGTATCTAGAGTTCCTTCAAAAACATGAAGAACAACCGTCAGGGTGAACTTCGATCATCAATATTCTGCAGTTCTAGCATCCAATCTCCTCGATACATGGTGTGTTTCATTCATTTTGTTCCTCCACATCTATTGGCAGTTTCCAAATCACTCCAGGTCCCTGCAATAGGGATCTAGAGGCTCCTCTGCCTGGAGTTTCTCCAGATATATAATAGGGCCCATGTGGCCTCCTTCCTCTGTTGTACCTACACGAGCATAAGCCCCAACTTGAGGTGAGTGCCTATGTCCAAAATATGAGGTCTGAAACCTCGTGGATGCACAACAAATGCAACTCTGGTGACATGACAGAAAGAACTTCGACTCCTTCAATTATTGTGTAATTCAAGGATGTTTTGTGGGGAATCAGTGGAGAATGCGAAGGGGATTGATATTGGACAATAAGTTAGTCAAAACGAAGGGTATTTTACGATGGTAACTTGGAGCTTAAGATCCATGTCGATGAAAAAATTAGTTTACGACCTACATCTGTAAATTACATCCTAAATTAAAATTGAAATGGAAACTACGTTAACGCTAGTCTAAAATACACAGGAAATGGGCTCGACAAAGCCTAGGGACTCCGGAGTAGAACCGGTCAGAGAAGCTCCGACAGTATGTGGATGCACCTCTAAGGTTGTCCTCACTGCAAATCCACACATAAAGTTTCCTATCATCAACCTACAGAAGTATGGAAGGATTTGTGGGGATAACACATGCGAAGGAGTGATTAAAAACCAAAATATCATTATGGGTTTTATTTATAGATGGATTTTGAGCAAGTTTCGAGGATTGATTGTGTTTAATCGATTGAGGGTTGGTGGAGATTCTAAGAAGGGCTTGTATCTAGGATAAGATGGATATAGGCTAGTGAAAGTATCTAGGGTATTGTATGAAGAACGGGGGTGTGATAATTTAGCGAAGTAGGCACCTCGTGACTTATGACAGAAGTTAGTGAGGATAAGGTATAATTGATCGAGGTCAACAAATGGAGATGCATGGTTGGTCCACTTGGACCAACCAGGAAATTCCTAGGAAAAAATGCATCGGAAAATGAATAATAAGTAGTAATTAATTTTATTATTTGTAGGTTATAAAATAAAAAGTGTTTATTATTTCCTATAGTATTTTATACTTATTGTATTTATTATTTTAAGGTATTTTATTATAAGTTATTTTTGGGGTTTTATTTTAGGTATATTTACCAATGATTTAAGTATTTTATTTTATTTTGTAATTTTGATTTTATTATTTTTGTCTCCTATGTTGTGTATTTATAGCTAAATTTTATACATATAAATATATTTTTATTTTATTTTTTTGATGTGATATATACACTTAAATAAATATGTATATCCAATATATATGTATAATTATTGTATATTCATCTATGTATTTAGTGTATATATTTTAATTTAATATTTTCTTTATGCTTTTACTTTAGTTTTAATATGTACACATGATATAAATAATACACACAAAATTTAAGAATTAAAAAATAATAAAGAATAAATATAATTATTATTTATTCAGGTATATTGTACAATAGTGTCCAAATCCAACCTTAATTCTAAAGAATATGAAAACATTATCTTATTAAAAATTATATAAAATTAAAGGTGATTTTGATATATTTTAAACTTTTATTTTAGATATATGGTATGGGAAGTTGGGATTTGGAATCTTATTTTGTGAGTAAAAAGTACACTCTATATTATTTTTGTGTGAAATAAATTTTATATTTTTCTATACACATTTATCTACAATTTTCATGTACAATGTTTCTTTATTTGAGGTGTAAATATTAAAAAATATAATAGATCCAAAAAAATTATTTTTAGCCTATTTTGTAGAGTGACCTAAGGGTGGTTTGTATACAATTAGCCATCCTACCCTCCCTACTTTATTCCTTGTCCACTAAGTTCTCATGATAGTTGAGTATCAGGGGCTAGGGTCACTCTAGTGTCCTTGACACTTCGCTCTATTTTGATTTCTTTCCTTTATTGTTTTATTTTTGCAATAAATACTAAATGTACAATATTTTATACAATATTTTCTACCGATTAAAGACTTTTTATTTTGACAAATTAATGATATATTCATGCATTCCACTCGGGATTAAGGCCAAAATGAAAGAATAAAGGTGCTAAAATGGACATGCATCGCTAACATCACCCATTAGTGAAGAAACAATAAGTGTGTATCGAATGTCAACGGCTTCCAACCATAATCTTCTTGCATGATCATTCGAAAATAAAAGAATGCGTAGTGCTAAAATAAAAAAGGACATGACACAAATGGTCTGCAATTAGGAGAGTACCTTCCACTGTGAGTTTGGCATCTTCAGGAGTAAAAGCGAAGACTCTTCTTTCTATTTTCCTCTTCTTCTCAAATGGCTTCTTATACTTGAAATCATTATTGCAATCAATCAAGAAGTGGCCTTTCTCCTTGCACTTAAAGCAAGTGGTTTTCAGTTTGTAGCATTCTCTTGGATGCCTTTTGTCACAATGTAGACACACATCATGAGTGTACTTCTTATTGGTTGGAGTATCATTGATTCTTGTCTAATTGACATTTACTGTATGTGACACCTCTTATGATTGCAGCTCGTCTTGTGAGGACTCTTTCAAGGGTTCACTTGTTGCATCCTACGATATGATGCATCAATTTATACTGCTGCTGCGAAGGATTAATATAGGGTCGTGGGACCCCTAATGAATACCTTGAGATTCAAACCATCATTCAAGCCTTCAACAAACTTCCTAACTCACTGCTTCCTAACTCACTGCTTTTCATTTGCACAGATGCCCTTGCCATTACTTTTCTAGTTCATGAAAACTCGCAGCATATTCTTGGACCGTCATACTTTCTTAATGAAAATCTATTAACTCATGGCATTTAGTATACTAGCATGTCCGGGGATGTAACACTCAGAAAAGTGCTCCATAAGGTCACTCCATCTAAGGTTTGGAGTCTCTGAAAAGTTAATTCCCTTGTAGAATGTCATTACTCCTTAGCACAATCTTGCTAATGGAATGCCCCAAAAATCACTTTCTTTTCCTCTTGCAATCAGTGGCTTTAAAAACCATTTCTATCTCTCCTAGTCAAATTTTAGCTTTTTCTGCTCATGCTCATACTGGAAAGTGGGTAGATCATACTGGATAAAGGTCTTTAAAGTCAGTCCACCAAAGCTAGATACATGACTCTTCTGTTGTTTGGCCATCAATATCATTAACTCCAACATCTGCAACTGCATGTACATAATGATCTCTTGGCTCATCAGTTATTCGCAATCTCCATCAGATACAATGGCACAACGAGGAGCCATTTGATTGCAAAAATTGACAAAGTCAATGAGTTGTGATTATAATTTTCTTTATGTAGACCTTAGGTCACTAAATATTGTGGATATATTATGCTCAGAGGAACTCTACCTCTGATACAATTTATAATGGAACAGGTCACGACGACCAGTGGAAACATGAGATAATAGATCGTACGACAGAACCGTTGCAATACACAAGCATGGCAATCAGTGAGCAGAGATAATATGAAATTCATAAAAAGTCCATTTAAACTAAGAGTTCCATTAGTAAAACTTTAATTGGGGTGCTTTTTCAAAAATCGCTCTAATAATTAAAACAACATCTCAACAATTATTGTAGCCATATAGATATCCTCCAAAATATCACGAGTTGAATGATACCATGTCAGAAATCCCAAGGAGTCCATAGTACGATCCCGAATATGCGATGAACCCTATTCTTCAACTTAAATTGACAAACATAAATTTTCATAAACTTAGTGCTCATCGAATTCGTGGATGGGAATGCTAACGATCTTTCAATACATTATGATGCATACACTTGAGTTTCATGAATAAAAATCATTACGTGCCTAATTATTCCTATGCATATATAAGATCGGTCCCTAACATGTGTAATTTGTATTATTTTATAGACATAAGTATGCATGTGTAAATTACATAAGAAAATATAATATACATTTCTTTCATCATGTAGGTCATTTTATACAATTCATAACAAGTACATGTTTCTTTTATTACAATGCATCTTACCCCCATGACTTTGCTGGTTTACTTCTCTTAAACCAATTCTTGTACAACATGTAATTGTTTGCTCTATATTAAACCATTTCTTGTATAACCCATAATGATTTACCTTTATAAACCAATTTTCTAGCATAAGTTCCATGTGTGTATCTTGCTATCGTTTTCAACCACTGGCACTTGTGGTCCATGGCATGGCATGTTAATGTAGCTACAACAGTAAAAGACTTAGCTTTTGCCTCTATGGTTCCTCTCTACCATATATCCCTTGTGGCGATAATATGACAGTGCAGGTACAACTATTGAGGACTTAGATTTTGCCTTTGTAGCTCCTTGCAACCATACGCCCCTTACGGCATTGCCCCTTGGGCTAACATGACCCCTTGCGGTCATCCATGTGACTCTTTATGAGTCCTGCCTTAATTTTGTTGGATGTTACCAAATCTCTCAATTTATCATTAATAGAATTTTTATTAATGTAAGTGATTGCAAAATCATTTTCTTCAATAATAATTCTAAACATCCTTTAAGAGCATTTATGTTTTTTACTAACATGCATACACATAATTGGCATGCACTTATAATGCTTAGTTATTATATCCCATTAACCCCTCATGCAGATGTATTCTGTCGTACAAATATGTATAACTTTTTGACTTATAAAAAAATATGTGTATAAAAATTAGGCCTCATGATGTATAATTTCTCGTACTATTTTAATGTGAGACATTCGATTTATATTTAGCTTTGGTAGAAGGTATATAAAATAATATACTAAATGGATTTCCTAAATGATAGGATTGCAAGTGCAGGCATACTATTCTTAATTTGGTAGAGATGTCTATATATGTATAAACAAAACATAATGACCTATTCATTTCTCTTAACAATTAGCTTGTAAGGAAACTTCAATTTGACTTTTACTCCATCAGAATTGGAAAGGTCTCAATTAAATCCCTACGTTATAGTGGAATCAATATTCACTGTTTAAATCAGTAAAAAATTTTTGAAAAAAAACTATAGTAAAGATTCAGTTTAAGTAAAAGTTTTTCTTCCTTTATACTATCTCCTAGATATAATTTATGAAATTGTTTGGTTGTCGAACTAAAGTAAACATGTTAAAACTGATATCTTCACATCGAACCCTTCCATGCCCAGACCACTGAAATCATATTTATATAATCGATTTCGTACAATACCAAATCCACTCCTATAATTCATTTAAAAATATGTTTAAAAGAGCCATCAAATTCTAAATCCAAACACCCAGTAGTTTAAACATTTGGAAATCATTAGAAAATATCACCATAAAGTTCAATTATGAAATCAAATTTCAGGTTCTTTTGATTGTACGAGCAATCTGAATGGCAATAAAAGTTGGCAACTAAAAAGTATTTTTTGTGTCTCATAGGAAACAATTATGCAACTCAATAGACATGTCCAATCATCTCCATAATAATTTTTAGAACATGTATGATCTCGACAAGGATGGGAAATATCAAGTACGATCAAAGACCATATTTTATATAGATTGGGTAGTATATGTATTCTACTAAAAGGTTTGACAAATACACTAAGAGATTGAGATATCAATATGATTTTCGTTGGTACATAAAATTCTAATCCGATACATACCTCAAAATTGATGTGTAACCCTTCTTATTGTAGTTGATGCACCTCCTTACATTCACGAATCTATGCTCTCCTCCTCCGATTCGATGTCACCTTCCCCTGCAACGACGAAGGACGTCCATAAGATCTCTCTTCCACTCTCTCTCTTCTCCTCTCTTAAATTGGAAGGGAAAGGTAACAAGAGGGGGAGCGAACCCTTGGAATTTTAAGCCTCTCATTGGAGAAATTAGTGGCCAAACTCCCTTAATTTAGAATTAAATCAATATTAGTGAATGAGGAAATAAAAGATAATTTTGTTGGAAATAAAAGATAATCAATATTAGTGGCCAAGCACCTATTTTAAATTAATTGATACTAACTCCAATGCAAATAGAATCAACTCCATTCTGTACATATCACTAACTTTGACAAAGAAAAAATAATAGAAAAATACTAACCTATATATCTATGAAATAAAACTAGAACCTAATTCGAAGACAAAATGCCATAAATTCAAATATCTCTAACATACAATTTCCTATGACCTTGTACTCACTTTTGAATTACATTTAAATACCAATAATTCAATATCAAATTCAAAAGAATAATAGTTCATACGTGGAATTTGGGTTTTGAAACCTCATTGTATATTATTTATTGACTTTGACTTGTCAATTTATGTACATAATTAACTCTTTTTATATGTTTATTTTTTAATTATTTTCTCTGGTGTGTTTTTTAATGAAGTGCGTAAAAATACGATTTCAAAAAACTAAAGAAATCAAAGAAAAAGAAATGTTTTGAGTATATAAATAGTTTGTAAATAAGTCCCTTTTATATTATTTCTTTTTTCTTGATTATTAAAAATACCAAAATATGTTAAGTGTAATATATTGCTTGTTTTATTTATTTTATTTTAAAATTTATCTTAATTAAAAATCATAAAAAGAATTTGTATATTATAAAATATGGCATTTTATATACTAAGAATACCACAATACAAATGATATCTTTTGGTCTTTATTCCTTCTTAAAATTCATATATCTCTTCAAGATAAGCAACTTTTGTGAAAACTTTTTTATTTGAGGCCTTTTTCAATTTTATTTCAAATTTTCAATTTTCTAATATTGACAAGTGGTGGAGTTTGAGCCAACCATGTGTCCCCTCCCCCCTTACTCTAGGTGTCCCTTCTTTCCAACTGTTTGATCAGCTATGATACATTGGCCCTGATCATGTCCTTTATTTCTTTTCTTTAATGTTATTTTTTCTTTTTTTCCCTTCCATGTGGTAGCATTTCAGCCATTCGATCTCAATCGATCAAATGGTCAAGACTTCTTCCTCCTCTCGACTTCGGCGCCTTCCTTGACAACATCTGGCAATCGACCAACCTTTCAACCATCTTCCTTTGCCAAGTGGATAACACTCACCGCCTTCTCCATCTCATGCCCTCCTCTCTTCGACCCATGACTTTAAGGTCTGTCCTTCTAGCTTCTTGAGACCTAACGGAAACCCATGAAAATCCCCCTACCAATGTCGCAACCCATCCACCATATGAAAGAATCTAACCCCTAACTCTATCCTCCACCTCGGTGACAGTGAGGTGTGTGCCCACATTGAGAAATGATCGAGTTTGATTCGATAAGATCTAGGCAGACCATCTCATCTCCTTACCGCAAAGCTTCCAATGCACTGCTAACACCATCCTCCTATGATGGCCTCAACTAACATCTAGTGAATCAACAACTCATCCTCCCTTGGCACCCAATTGTTTACACTTCCTATAAAACCCCTTATACTCTTCCCTTACTCCTTCCATCACTTTTTTCTTCCTCTTCTCTATTTCCTTGCAACACCATTTCCTCCCTTTAGTTGTTTCTTGATATGTAACTGATAGAAAGATCAAGCATCAATTCCTAACATCCAATCTTGGGGGGCATGTGGTGTCTGACAAGTAAGATTCGACAATCGTTGTATCGACCTCTATCGCGGTACTTGGAACATGTATAATCAATCAAATCTATTAAATTTTTTTATTTTATTTTTACTATTGCAAATTAATTATCCTTTTGTTTTTAAACATGTGATATATAGTAATAATGATATACTTGATATAATAAATAATAGGGGGTATAGATATAAATCCAAAAAAATAAACAAGACCAATCCTTTTTATTTTTTGAAAATATTATCCAGTATATATGATATTTATAAGTATAAAAATTACTATATAGATATTGATAAGTATACATAGTATATATAGGTTATTATATTTGTAAATATATATGCATTAAATTAATCAAATAAATTTTTTTATGTTTTTAATAATTTTCTCTATTTTTGTGAATTTTTGATAAATTTTGCTTATTTTTTGGTATTTTTAAATTATTGAATATACTAGAATAATGAATATAATAAGAGGTTGAATTTTTTTAGGTTTTAAAAATATATAATATGTCCAAAAATTACCAGAAAATAGTTTTAGTATATTCAGTATATTATAAATAAAAATATATAAAGAAATGAATATCTATAAATTTTCAATGGAAATTTAGTGTTTATGCTATATATTTTTTTTATTTTTGTTCTTGAGTTATATTTTATAGTAATACATCTATATATATTGTTCGAATTTTTGAAGTTAGTTTTATTATTATTTTGTATTTTTATATCTAAACATGGGATTAATAGCTCATATTCGATTTTTAATAAATATTCAACTACAATAAAATGATAAATAAAAATATATGCATGCATCAAGATCATTTACTGCATCTCCCACAATTTTCTTAAAATTTATAGAGCATAGGAGGTATTCAAGAAAAATAGAAAGGAAATAAATCAGTACAATACTAGTAGGGTATAGTTGCAATAAAAATAATCTAAAATATGTTGCATGCAAAATAGCAATAAGTAATAAATAGATTTTACTAATTTAAATATTAAACAAAATACAAGAGCTCGGAGGGTTACAACTGCAAAATTCCCACATGTGTGGACGTACATGAGGTGAGCCGACATGGACCTATATGTAATATTCAAGAGGTTTGGGGGTTCCTATGCAAATTTTACAAAAAAGAAAAGGTGTACTTTAATATTTACAAGACTACTTTGAAAATAAAAAATGTAGGGGATACTAATTAATTTACCCATAATGCTTTACATGAAGCACTCCTCACGCTAAATGTGAAGATCTACAACTGGAAGACAATACCACTTTGATTGAAATGGAGGGCCCATATTAGGTATGGTCCCTTGTCTAGATCAGACAACAGGGAGGCTGTATGGAAGAACGTGGAAGAAGGTTTTTTTCCCCGACCTCCGATCATCAAGGATTGGTGCTCCGACTTGCTCCTTCCTCGCTCATGGTTCCTTCCACTTCTTGTGACTCCTGCACGTCTACAAGATGCCTTAGATCTGTCTAGGCCCCATAGGAGGGGGCCAAGAGATATGATAGACTAGAGGTCATAGTTGAGTTTCAATGTGTCTCTAGAGAATTTGTTGAGGTACAATTCCTGCACAAAGAGAATTGCAGGATCGAGGCAAAGGTCCTTAGCCAAAACTTGATGCTTGAAGCACAATAGAGGGAGGAGCTCAATGGACCACATTTGTGTGGAATCATGGTGGGAAACAAAGGGACAAGATGGATAATGCGATCAAGAATGATGATTGGGTGTAGATGTGTGTTGATTAGTAGGGCCACGTGAATTTCAATCTGGAGCTTAAATCATTGGCAAATCAATTTCCTAAAGTTAAGTTAATATACTCAATGATAGACTAAACTAAGGATTAAACTATGCTAAAGAAAGAAAATGCAATAAAAAATGATAGAAAATGCATCTCAAACCTACTATTCCCTTGAGCAAAGGAAGCATCAACAGCGGCTACTCTAACAAGCTGGATCACCACCTCCAACCGTTCTTTCTCTACGCTAAATCTCCCACAAACTTGTTGCTATAACCGACGAGCTTAAATAATTCAAAGATTGGAATTATAGAGGGTGAAGGGGATCAAAATTGAGAAGAAGTTCTAGGGGCCTTATTTATAGATAGAGTGGAGGAGGTAACTTGCTATGAGGATCTTGTTCAGATCGATGAAGACTGATCCGATCTTAAGCTTGGGAGAGATTCACAGGACTCCCATCAACAACTTTCGTTCAAATTAAGGATACTGGGAATGACTATATCCAATAGAAAAAGGGTGAAAACCCGAGGTTTCTACATTGCAGAGATGCCTGAGGAGAAGTAACAGATAGGGGGGATGTTGACCTGACGTCAATTGTCCCTCTCCTATGAGTGGTCCAAGTAGGATCACTACAAGAAAAAGAATAAATCAAAAAAACTTGTAAATTCGGTGATTTTATGAAAAAAACTTAAAACATGAAAATTGTTTATCATTTTATGTATTATTTTCTAGTATTTTTTATTTTTTAACAACTTACTTCAAAAGATTTTAATTTTTGCAAATAAACTTATAGGTATATTTACTTATGTTTTGTGTATTTTATTTTGACTTCGAATATTTTATTTTATTATTATATGTACACCATTATTATTACATATTTTATTCTATTTTCTTCGT
Organism: Ottelia alismoides; assembly: GCA_037367405.1. NCBI lineage: Eukaryota > Viridiplantae > Streptophyta > Magnoliopsida > Alismatales > Hydrocharitaceae > Ottelia > Ottelia alismoides. The sequence goes on from JAZKJV010008677.1 coordinate 1,025,225, forward strand.
TTATTTACTTAAATGAATAGTGAAATATATATTATAGGCAAAGTTAACCTATATATTATAATGTACTATTTTTTGGGTGAACTAATAATGGTTTTATTATAGTTTTATTATTTACATGTATTCTAAATAATATTTTACAAATATGCAAGCATATGGAAAGAATAAAAAATAAAGAATGATTTCCCTTGTTATTTATATACATGTATATAGCACAATTGGGGCCCAAAGGTTAACATTTCATCTTAACTATAAATTAAATTAAACCACATTCATTAAATAGCTATTTTAATTTTATGAACAATAAAGGTGAGTTTGGTAAATTTTGAGTTTGTATGGAGAAGACACATATCTGCAAAGTTTTCTTTGTGGCTTTTTATTTTGTGTGTGTTGGGCACATTGTGCATTATTTTTTAGTGATAAATTTTATATTTTTATTTGTATTTTAATGTACAAATTCATGTTTAAAGTTTATTAGTTTGAAGAGTAAATAAAAAAGATGAAAAATAGGCCCCAAAAGCAAATTATTAATGAATAAAAATAAGAGTTTTATGTGCGTTGTTTATACAATGCGTCTACACTACCCCTACTTTATTCCTAATCAATCAAGTCATCAAGATGACCAAGTCTTGAGGTATAGGGTCACTCAATGTCTTTGATACTTCATTATTTTTCTTTTCTTTCCTTTATTCCTTTATTTTGGATTTTAATGCCAGTGTTTATACAGTGTTTAATAGTCAATTATTAACTCTTATTTTCTACAAACCAATGTTATGAACATGCATTTAACTAGGTATTGAATTTCAAAATCATATAATAAAGGTGTTGAAATGGGGGTTCATCACCCTCGATAGGGGGGAGAAGTTAGAAGAATGGGAAAAGAAGTGGGAATGGAGTAGTGTAGTTGCATCCCCTTGTGGAGCTTGGCTAATGTAACAGATATTCACCAAGAAGCCAACATTTTATGGAATCTCAATGTTTTTGGAATTTTTTGTGTACGCTTTTTTTTATATTTTCTTGTTAAGCATTGCTCTGCATTCTTGCTTTTCCCCAACAAATATAGAATCTTTTGGTCCACCGACGTTTTGGGATCTTTGAAAAGGTTGTGCTAGCAGACCATTCCTCATTCGAAGCTTTGTTTCAATACAATCTCTAGTCATTAGATGTCCATGATTCTAGAAAAAGTGGGTTGAACTATCAGTTTCGACAATCCACAATAATGGTTCCTGAGCCACCTTGGTGAAGCGGCCTAGTATCATCCTGACTTAGACTCCAAGATCTTTCAATAATCCATATGGGTTGAGCTAAGTATTAAGCGTAAGGTCTCTAGTCTGAAAACTATCTCAAGAGTCACATAGATGACATGAAGGGTTCTGGTTAGACACATTGAATCGAGTCATGAACATAGTCTCATGGAACCTGAAGAATTAAGTCAAGGCAAATTGAGGCATCTCAATCTAGTACTCAACTGGTTCCTATGAAATTAGGTGTATTAAGGTCTAGACTGTGCTCCAATCTTCAAACTTTATTAATAATTATTCAATTGTCTATATCATTTCGAAAAAATGAATATGTTGTACAATGCAAGAAAATCTTTTTGCGTTGGTATTTCTGATTTTAAACTTTTTATGGATTTTTAAATAATTTTTGAAAAAAATTATGCAATTTTTGATGATATTCTTGGAAAATTTTATGGATTTTGAACAAATTGATAATTTTAGGGATTTTCAAAAAAAGTCATTAGAAGAAGCATATAAAAATATCTAAATGGGAGTGTGTGCATATTTAGTTGTAGAATTTACACATGGTATTTATGCTAGTGGTTATTTACAGGTTTTACATACAAGGGCTACAAAATATTTTACACAAGTTATTAGCCTCCCTAATTATGAACAAGATTCTCTCAAAAGATTCAAAATAATTTTGCAAACTTTTTGAAAACTTTATTTTCCATATATTTTTACAAATAATGTATAGTATTTACAAAATTTTGCAAATAATATTCAAGGATTTTTCAAAAGGTATATTTAGATTTTTCAAAATATTTTTACAACTATTTTCCAAATCATTTGCAAACTAGATTATCAATAAGTTTTATTCAAACTAATGAAATAAGTTGTGAAAACATTTTACAAGAATGTTTACATTGGTTTGAAAACATTTTACAAGGATTTCAAATGGGTTTCAAAGGATTTTTCAAAAAAAAATCCAACCATTTTTCAAATCATTTTACAAAACATTTTTAAATGAATTTAAAAATCATGTTTACATAGATTTTTTAAAATGTATACGTAATTCAAGTGTATTTATTTATAGTTGATAAATTGTATACCTTTTTCCATATTTTATTTTATTCATATTATTTAAAAATACGAAAGTACGAGTTATGGCTAAAGTATATACAATGTATATACGACCCCAATATACCTGGCTTGAGCAATGTCCTCCGAGTAATCGCCCCCCATACTTAGGATCAAATAATCGCCAATATAACATACTATATACAAAATGGGGTTTATTGGGGATCAAAGTTTATGAACACAATGGGCTCGGCTTGTGCGACCCATATTTAGGCTACAATATCCCTAAGTATAGATAAAATAGAAAAATTGATAGATAAGAGAGAGAGTGAATAATGAATAACACTGATATATTCATCCCCGCTATACTTAGGATGAATCATATCGTAGGTATAACATAGAAGAATGGAATGTGTATGATATGGAAGAATGAAGGAATTGGGAAAATAGAAGAAAAAAAGAAGAAAATCATATAAATATATTTTTGAAGGCATTGTTTGGCTCCATTGATGTTGTTGAAGCTATGAATTCTTCCTCAAAAATTACTTGAACTGTATCAATAACATCCAAGAATGCGTTGTGCTCTAGATATGACTTTGGTAACTGAACGTTGACGATGAATGGTGGTATGTGAAAACTAGGGATTTGTGAGTGTCTTGTCCATCCACAAGGCGGATCGACAATCGTCGAGGCGACCAAATATGAACCCTTAGAAATTCAACAATTAACCCACAATTAATAATCAAGCCATAAATATAAGTGTGTGGAGTTTAAATATCTTATAACAATACAAAGTCGATACATGGAGCAAACGGAGATCGAGGAAAGTTAATTCCAAAAATGTGTTCTTCACGTCTATGTGTATTTTTGTTGGTTTTTTTATTTTATCTATTTTTTCGATTTTAATTTTTATATTTTTAGTTATTTTAATTTTATATTTTTTATTTTCTTCTTATAGTTTTTTTTATTTTTAATGTCTTTTTCTTTTTTAAATATAGAATATAAGCACATATAAGGTTATATATACAATATAATTTAATACAACTATAAATAATAATAAAAATGAACAAAAAAGTGAAAAATAAATTGACCTATGTTTAAAATAATTACAGCTTTATTATTTTTCAAAGAATTGTGCTAAATTTTAGAGAATTTAAAAGTCAAAATATCCCAAATCAAGGATAAATAAATCGGTTGAATCAATTAGGAAAGTAAAACATAAATAATGTCAAAAAAATTTCAAATTTATTTTAATCAATAATATATATCAAACAATAAATCAAAAATAACATTTTTTAGATTTTATGAAGATTTTCAGATCTTTTTGAAATTTTTATGTATTTTCTTTTTCTAATTTAGTAATTTTTTGGTAATGAATGCTTAAAAAACTTTAACAAACAAATATAACTCTTAGGGAATTTTTCAAAATGTTTTTTGGTAATTTTTAATTGAAATGGGGATAAAAACATGCTCTTTTGATTTTTAATAAATAAAGAAATACCTAAAATTAAAAATAAAAAATATGGCATGAATCTATGATAAAAGAGGCACGTAATCATTTTTTTCATGATTTATTAGAGCACAAACACTATTTTTAACAAATAAAAGACATTTACAAAAAATACATGAACTAGGACGGGTATTTTTTAATTATAGCTAAAGTCCAGGGTTCATGTGCAATTTTCCCAAAAATATATAACTAGAATTAGATGTTCTTGGACCAAAATGAATATAAATACGAACGAGGGTATTTCAGCGAAATTATCACCTCACATGGGATGACACGTGAGGTAACGTAGATTAGACTCAATTGCAAATAAAATAAAGACAGGGGCCTCCATGTAAATATTATGAAAATAACTAAACTTCAAATGAAAGTTTTTATTTTAAATGTTAAATACAAAAACTCATTAGGTTAAGTGGCAAAATACTCAATGAAGGGCACCATCCAATGACTCCTCGTTTTCACTAATCCATGTGGTCGCACAAGAGGAGTCCATAACACTTTGCTTATACAACAGAGATAAGATCTCCTATTGGAGATCAACATTCAAGGGTAGGCGCATCCAGTGGATACTACTCGCATGAGCGAAGGAAGATGATCGGACGATGGTAAAGGAGCTTTGAAGAACAGGGAAGAACTCTCGTTCCTCCGAGCTTCGATCTGTTATACCATGTGTCTCCGACCACCTGGGATGCTCGTAGAAGGCTCAAAATGGAGCCCTAGATCCTCTATGCCTTTTGGATGTGTCACAAGGTCTCTTAGAACCCTGGTGACAACCAATGAACTCGGGGAGGGAGAGGGACTTCAGGAACCTTCAGGTGCTTCAAAATCAAACACCCAAGGGGTCTTAGCCTCCAACGCCTGTAAGGAAGTTCACACAAGCAAAAAGGCGTGCTCTAGGGGCTTTGTTAGTGACGATGGGTGAATGGTGGAGAGTGGCGGTGGTGCTTCGACGAGGCGAAGAGGTGAAGCAGTTAAGTTCTTATCTAGCGATGATCAATTAAGATGGAGTAATGTGAGATGTAGTAGAAATGTAGGGCAAGAAGAGGAGGTGGTGAGGTGGGTCGGAGACAAGGCGGTTCATAGAGGAAGGTACGTAAGAGATCGAGCTCGTGCAAACTACGGAGTTGGTTGATTACGCTCATACATGCAATTAAAATCTAAACTAAATGCAAGAAATCAAAACTAAGAATAAAATATAAATATAAAGCATGAAAACATATCTCGAGTCAGTCGAAACCAACGATATGCTACTTCATGGCGGTGCTCTACCAAAGCTGGTGGACATTACCTCTACGCTACTCCCCCATGTGCCAAAGAGAAGGGCAAGTGAGTTGTCACCACACTCGATCCCAGGATCTAAATTTGGGCGGGGGGGGGGGGGGTGAGATAGAAGGGATTCAAAAAATGGAGGAAAGAAGGAGGCTTAGTTTTTACACGTGATGGAGCAGTGGGGAATATCTAGGTCAATCACTCGATGCAGATGCTCCCAACCCGAGGAATCATGCTCGCGTGATAAAGTGTTGATCGATGGAAAAAAGTCAAGGAGGAATCTTCACCAAAACATGAACAAAACGGTCGACAAAAATCGAGGAAATGAGGATATAAGCTACTCTAACAACTCTAGGACCTGGGTCAGACAATTGACCCAAATCAATGGATGGCATGCCCTGATTAAGCCACGCATTCTACAAAAAGATAAAATAATGATAAAAATCGAAAATAAATCAAAATAAATTAGCAAATGATTTTAGTAATTTAAATTTATTAAGAAATTGTTATTTTATGTAGTATTATAATATGATTTTTATTTTTTTATGGGCTTATTTACTACAAGTTAATTTTTGGGTGTATATTTAAAGGTATATTCATCTATATTTTTGGTATTTTTATATTTTTGTATTTTTTGATTTTATTATTTAAATTTCTTTTTATATAATTATAACTTATATATACGTAAATATATTTTATTGCATTTTTGTACACTTGAATAAATATAAGTATATATTGTATTGGTATGTGTGTATAGGTAATTCATCTATGTATTTTAGTATATTATTTTATTTTTGTGTTTCATTTATGATTTTATTGACTTCTAAATATGTACTAGTTTTGTGAATAATATTAACAAAATTATAAAAATATGAAATTACAAAAAATAAAGGAATAAAATGAATATTTTATTCAAGTAAAATATACAAAAAGGGTCCAAAACCTAACTTTCACATCTTAACTCCAAAAAATATGAAACTACCTTCATTAAATAGGTCATTAAAAGTTATATTCAATTAAAAGTGATTTTGATAGATTTCAAACATTTATTTATGAGATATGGGTCTGAGAAGTTGGGATTCTGGATTTTATTTTTAGTATAACTTGCGCACTGTATATTATTTTTGTATGAAAATAATTTTGTATTTTTTCTACAACTTTCATGTACAAAGATTCTTTATTTGAGGTATACATAATGGAAAATAAACACAGGTCCCAAAAAAGGACTTGTTGATGAATGAAATAATGCGATTTATTGATGAACTACTGGCCCTTTATCTTCCCCTACTTTATTCCTTGTCGACCCCATCATGAAGATGCCTAAGTCTCGGGGTTTAGGGTCATAAAATACCTTTGATTTTTTATTAATTTTCTTTTCTTTATTCTATACTTTTTGCATTAAAAGCAATATTTTATATACAATAATTGGAACAAATAAAAATGTTAATATGTACAAAAGACTCTCCTTCTCAATGCACAAAGTGGACGGCCACCTTGAATAGAGAGAAAGAGAGGGTAGGCGAGAATGAGAGAGAGAGTAGTAGGCTTCTACAACTCTCAATAATGTGTCCCTTTGAAAGGCTAGGTTAGCCCTCCTTATATACTAGTTTGGGATCCAATGGATCGCAATCCATGGGACACATAGATCCAACGGCCATATTGATCTATGTATTAATCAATGGCCATGATTGTTGTTGGTTAGAAAACGAACAACATTAATTTATATTTAAATCAAATATATGTTGCAACATTATCAACATAATTTAACTTAACAAATAAATCAATAATACAAGATAATATGATAATAACAAAAAGGATGATAATTTACCCCCAAAAGATGTCATGGGTGGCGCCACCTCATCTGGGTGGTGTTTTATCCATCTTTTTTAATTAATCCAATTATATCTTATTTGCTTGCAATATTATCAACTTAATTATTCCAAATTAATTAGTGTATATTTATTGCAGAATTATCCACCAAATTAATTCCTAATTTACTTGTGAATATTTTAGTCATGCCATTGAAAAATATGTGAATCATATTCACAACCCAAACTAATTTGAAAATTACATTTCCAATTAATTGCTTAATGTGAATCCAACTCACATTAACAATTAACAAATGTTATTTACAAAGGTGCTCTCTCTCTAATATATTATAAATCACATTTATAATATATGCTCAGATATTATGGATAGCACTATCCAAATTTGCATTTCCTTGATAACTAAATCCCATTTAATTATCTCGGATAATCATTCTCTTAATATGAATTATATTCATATTATTCTTGATAATTAAATTTCATTTAATTATCTCATATAATTATTCTCGTAATATGAATCTCATTCATATTATGCTTGATAATTAAATCTCATTTAATCATTAAGTCTTTCTTACTCGGATATGTAGTTCATCAAATGAATTATTCTTGAACCCCTTCAAGAATAATGTGCTTTCTCCGCAGATACTTGGAGATAAGGACAGAGTGATTGTATTGTTCCACGTATAGTGACTTGGATGTTGAGATCTCGTCTCAAATCCAGATCGTACGAACCTCCCACAGATGCTTGATTAAATCAATACCGCAAATCTAATCTTCTCATTGCATCTGAATCTCATTCAGACCAATGTCCAACATTTGGACCAAGATCAGATCGCTTCTCTACTGAGAGGAGTCACTAAAATCCATACATGTTTTGTCACTCCCTCGGAATGGAGGCGTCATGGTTATACAATCGTTTATGATCACATCACCCTCAGGTATTCCCAATACCTGTACATCCTGTATACTAGAAGACCCATGATGAACCTGAAGATTAAGATCAATTTTACACTGTCTTCTTCAGGGTTTGATCACTAACTTTCTCAATATTGGTCATTGGGAGTTGGTATTGATCATATGCTTTCCCAAAGCACATATCATACCTTCAAATTCATGTCATGCTTCCAAAGCATGACAACCATGCATGGAATTTGATCGGGGTCCAATACCTCATGAGTGAGATCATGTCTTTCGGTTCATAAGTGAACATGTATGATCCCTTTGAGAGATCGTATTACTCATATGCCCTTATATGCGCACCATCTCCAGTGTATATACCTTGGTTAGGCCATCAACCTATCGGTCTGCCAAATGTACATACTCAGACATATAGCAATACATCTGTCTCTGGTCAGAGGATGCGTGCCTATGTTGTGACCGCATTCAACATAGGACTTAGGTTATCTCGATCTTGTTAAGTTAACCGATTAACCTAACTAATCTGACACCTCCGAATCACTATTCCTATGCAGAGGACCTGCATCAAGAGGTTAGTCAGATATCAGCCTATGTGAGAAAGGATTGACATCTCCTACTCAGGTTGGAGATCATTTGACGGTGCTTGATGAGTCCTCAATCTAACCCTTTAGATATTCATCCAAGCACCAACCTCTATGATTCAATTATTGAATCAACAGCTGTATGATTATTAAGATGGCCATGGTACATAACCATAATTGTACAGAGGGACCTATTATGCAAATTGTTTATTCTACATTTCAGATCAGAGAATGATATGTGCAATAACATTTATTGCATAATGGCTCGCCATGTGCTCGCATGTCCAACAGTAGAAAGAAAGAGAGATCATATGGATGTTGTCTCTTGTTGTTGTTGTAACTTGAAGAGCACGCGGTGCCTCTTCTTATATAGTATTTTGGGATTCCATGGATCAATCCATGGACTGCACAAAATCAATAGATGAGATTGATTTGTACTTCTTTCAATGGCAAAGATTTTGTTTTAAAATCACAATAATCATTAATAAAATTAAATATATATTTATAAAGCAATATAAATTCATCCTATAATTAAATTAATCAAACATGAGATTACAGACTGAAGATTACATCCTTCCATGAGATTTTGTGTCGATGGACACCCCTTCCTAATAGGATTGGATGATTGTCCACCATCCCATTATGGAAGGGTGCAATCTCGTGTAATCCCATGAGGTTACATCATTCCATGGAAATCTCCAAGATTTAAAACAATACTTGTTGTAAATTATTTTACAAAAACATTTCACACTTATTTTGTGAATATTGCAATCTCACCATTAGAAAATTGTGAATCAAATTCACACCCCAAAATAAAATATGATTTACATTTTTAATTAATTATCCAATGTGAACAAAATTCGCATCCATAATCAATCAGCAAATATAAATCATAATAGGCTCAATCTTGTAAATTATAAATCACATTTATAATATATATGAATAATATAAATAGTTCTAACAACATTATTAATATTCGTGGTATTTAGATCAGATTTAGTCATATTGGATCTCTATTCTCATGTGCCGAACTAATATGAATCACATTCATATTATATATACATCTTTGATAATTAAACCATATTTAATTATCTAAGATAATTGTCCTTATAATATGAATCAAATCCATACTATTCATGAAAATTAAATCACGTGTAATTATCAATTTTCTCAATTGTCAGATACATTTATCAACAATGATATCATCCTTGAACTCTTTCAATGATAATGTACTTTATTCGCGGATACTTGGAGATAAGGACAAGGCGATTGCATTATTCCACATATAGTGACTTTGATATTGAGATCACATCTCAAATCGAGATCTTATGGATTTCTCATAGATGTTTGATTAAATCAAGATCATTAATCTAATCTTCTTATTGCATCTAAATCACATTCAGATCAATGTTGAACACTTGGACTAAGACTATTTCACTTCTTTATTGAGAGGAGTCACTAAAATACAGACCCATTTCATCACTCCTTTGGAATGGAAGCGTCATGGTTGTACAATCATTTATAATCACATCTCCCTCAGGTATTCCTAATACATTTACATCCTGGATACTGGAAGATCATGAATAAACCTAAAGTATTAATTCAAATTTACATTGTCTACTTCAGCGTTTTATCATTAAGTTTCTCATTTGATCATTGGGAGTTGGTATCGATCATATACTTTCCAAAAGCATATATCATACCCAGGTATTGATCATATACTTTCCAAAAGCATATATCAAACATACAAATTCGGTCAAGCTTCCAAAGCGAGACGACCGTGCACGAATTTGATTCTTCCCAATTTCTCATGAGAGAGCTCATATCTTTCGGTTCAGTAATGAACCTATATGATCTCTTTGAGAGATCGCGTTACTCATATGCCCTTATATACACACCAACGCGCTGATGTATAGACCTTTATTAGATTATCAACATATTGATCTACTAAATGTACATATTCATACATATATTAACACATCTATCTCCAATCAGAGGATGTGTGGCTATATCATGACAACATACGGCATTGCTCTTTGGTTATCTTGATATCATTAAGTCGAATTTTTGACCTAATTTATATAACACCTAGAACCTTTATTCCTATGCAAAGAACCTACATCAAGAGGTCGGTTATATATAAGCCTTTAGAGAACGGATTGCCATCTCCTTCACAAACCGGAGATCCTCTCTTAATAATCATTTGATGATGCTTGATGAGTCCTCAATCTAAAACTTTAGATATTCATCCAAGCACCAGCCTCCTTGATTCAATAATTAAATCAGTAGTTGTATGATCATTAATATGGTCACGGTACATAACCCTAATTTTACTAAGGGACATATTATGCAAATTAATTATTATTTTTATCCATGAATGATATTTTCAATAACAATTATTGCATAATTGCTCGTCGTGGGCTCGCATGTCCAACATGAATCACATAATGTGGATAGCGTGGATAGTGCATATCTGACCATTATACGGAATCACCTATCTAAAGTGGACATAACTAAGAAATGATCCGAGGAACTTGAGAACCTACATGTGATTGAACAGAGGACTAAGAACCTACATAAGCTAGATGACATCACAAAGCATTTAGAGCTTCTTGTAGTACGATTAATGCATGTCAAAGTGCAAGTGCAAAAGTCGATACTTCTACTCATGAATAGACTTCTTCAACTTCGGCACAGTAGAGTACCATAGGACATTCCATAGTTCAACACGTTTACTATGTGTAGACCCCAGACCAAGTCCCACAACAGTCACATCATAATGTATTGTACCAACATGAGAAGCCTTACATTCCTAAGAAGCAGTCTCCACCTCCACCTCTCACTCAAGAGGTGAAAGACATTTGGTTCGATTGAGAGCGCAAGCAGACCCATCTGTCAGGGCATGGTCAGTTAGGTTCAAGCAAAATCAGAGACTCATCCACCATATTCGTGGATGGAGACCACACCCCCAACACCAGTAGTTACAACCACATTCCTCATCTCCACAACACTTCCAGAACTGGTGATGTGGACAACAGCAGATGCAACCTGCATATACTCATCAGCGTTACTATCAGCACCAGTCTATAACTTATGGATTGTTTGGAGAAATAGATAGATATTACCCCGCGACGATTAGGACCTAGGAAAGGTGGCCGACCCGAAGTCCAAATGGATTGTTGTTCGCAAGGTCTCCTTACTGGAATAATAGACACCAACATTTGGAGAAGACCCTTCCTCATTTTAAAATGCGGCAAAAAAGACCTAGTTTACTCTCTCATGCATCCATGGCTGATTGATTAAAGCACCCAATCCCAACAAGAGGAGGTCGTTGGCCCACTCGAGCCAGAAGAAAAGAGGGGCAGGTGGTGAAAGACATATGTTAGCTATGCAAGAAAGTTAGTCTGGTAGTTGATTCAAGCAAGCTAGATGAAGCAGATAGTATAGTGAAGTGAATCAAGGACGCGAGCGTCTAGAAGGAGTTAAAAATAGTGGGGAAGTTGAGGTCGACGTAGGCAATAGAAGTCAGGTTGAAAGGCCAGGCAGGTCGTCCATCAGGGACAACATTCCAAGAACCCTTCGAAAATCCTATATGTGCATATTAGATAGACGTGAATATCAAACGAGATTTTCACATCCTCCTCATTATCAGTAGCAGTATTTTGGATACCAATAGCCTCTACACTACTAGTTTAAGCGACAACCAGCCATTGAGCATCCCAAGGCACCATAGGTGAATCCAACACTATATTAGCTTGCATTACTAATGAAGAATATGAATGATCTGACTAAGAGGCTTGACAACCTAAACCCCACAAAGACATTGATTCCTGCCCAGGTTGAAGCCAATCACAACAATTCAAACGTAAGGAGTAGGTATCCTATGATCCATCCACACCTGATACAAGTATGGCCCTTTATTTTACATGTTTATCTGATACCATTAATCTTAGGAGTTGTAGGATATTACAACCACCCACACATCTGTTGGGATTGGATAGTGATATAAAGAGCTTCACTGACTTCATCATCTTATTCATCAGTTGCACAACGATCGAGTGTAGCTGAGCCATATCTTGGAGTATCACCAACACCTTCTTCTTCACCATCACCATCATTATTCAGAAAATAGCAAAATGATAAGAAAGAAAGATGTAGTGTCGAGTCAATCATGAAGGATAACACACCAGTCATGGTTTCTTCTTCTACACTAGGAAACCAAGCGACCCATCATGTTTTTCCCTTTGTTCCTTCTATACCTATAGTGGATAACATTATACAAACCAAATCGAGTTGTCCACAAGGGACCAATAGTAGTGTATTATTGCGATGGGTGGTTTCTTCGCTCTTTAACCGAGAAGAGATAACACAATTCATGTACAATGCGAAATTGAATTCAAGTTTGAAAGACTTAGCAATATGGATATGTGAATCTGAGCTGATTATTGAGGTGAACCCGAATAAGGATTTCTGAAACTTGAGGACTGTTGAGACTAAAATCCCACTCCTAGTCAAGCTTTGACATTTGTATGTTCTCATGAATTGTTTTAGGAAAATAAATTCATTCTAAATTTCTTTCTTTTTCTTTATTTTTTAAATAAGTGTTTGCTAAGGGATTAGCAAAGATTAAGTACAGGGGATTGATGAATCCATGATTCATTAACATTTTTGTCCTATTTTATCTTAAAACCCTTAACAAATACTTGTAAATATGTATTAATTTTCACATCTTATCAAAATCATATTCAAAAATTAAAACCTCAAATCTGCAGATCGGATTTCAATTCTAGAGGTTTCTTTTGTGGAAACTCACGCATCAAAGGTAATCCTGATTTACCTCTATTATTCATCTTGAATATTATAAATCATAAAGGATATATTTTCCTTAATTTCTTGATTTCTAGATGCACAAATCATTGTGCTACGTTTTCTAGTTCATACGGTGAAGTAACATTGTAAGTTGTTCGCTAGATATTCTTATTTTTGCATAATTCATAGAAAATATTTTTTTATTTACTACCTTTCAATTGGTATTGGATCCAGGATCTGAGTATTTATATTGCATCCACGTCCGATGAACAATTGCCTATATAATCCCGGTTATCGAGTACCTTTGTCTTGCTACCGTTTTAACGATTCAAATGATTCAACAAATTTCAAAATTGCTACTGTTATCTACTATTTTGAAACATGTGTGATATATATGAGATATAGAAGGTCTGGAATCATTACCAAAAGATGCACCAATTGTTGGTGACATTCGAGAGAAGATTTAGATGTTAAAAGTGATCGTAGACTACGATTTCATCCATAGATTGTAGCATTGAAGTTATGAATTTTTAGCTCCTTTATTTGGTTCATACAACACGATAAAATACTGATTAATAAGTCATATATCAAGTCCCAAATCAGTGCAAAAAAGTTGCACACAATTTCGACCATGCGGCCTCGAGAAATTGGATTTCTCCATATGCGAGATTGGAAGAGGACTAGATCGTCTTATTGACTTGTTTCTCTTATTTTGGTATTCAAATTTGATGGAAATATATTTGAAATATTTACATATGGAGTTGGAATAAGTATTTTAGAAATATCTGTGGTCATAATGAATTTTATGACAAAGTTATATGATGCTTTCTAATTTGAAGTGCAATGGTCGCAACATGCAAATTCGAATCCAAAATCATTGGTTGTTTATTTTGAAAATCTGCAGTAAAGTAGAATGTATGTTTATTTCATATTTTTCCTTATTAATTATGCACTTGGATGTTTACAATTTAATTAGAAATTATGGAATTAATTTAATTAATTTCATGAATTGTTTAGATTTTTGCACTAGACATGTTTCGTAATTGAAATTGTTATGATTCAAAGAATTGTCTAGATTATTGCACTAGACCTTTTAAAATTTAAAAAGGAGTTTTTTTAATTCAATAAGTGTCTATATTGTTGCACTAGACTTTTTGGGAAATTAAAAAGAGTTTTAAATTCCTAAAATATCTAAGAGTTACTCCATAGTATCATACACAATCGAAAGATTGAAAAAACTCTTTAGTACGATACGTACCGATCGTGTTGTCTCGAATTGATTTGGAGAAGGTGTCCATTGTTGGAAATGCGAGCCCACGGCGAGCCATTATGCAATAAATGTTATTGCAAATATCATTCCTTGATCTGAAATGAAGAATAATTAATTTGCATAATAGGTCCCTTAGTACAATTAGGGTATGTACCATGGCCATCTTAATAATCATAGAACTGTTGATTCAACTATTGAATCATAGAGGCTGGTGCTTGGATGAATATCTAAAGAGTTAGATTGAGGACTCATCAAGCACCGTCAAATGATTGTTAAGAGATGATCTCCAGCATGAGTAGGAGATGACAATTCTTATCTCTGAAGGCTGATATCTGACCGACCTCTTGATGCAGGTCCTCTGCATAGGAATAGAGATTCGGAGGTGTCAGATTAGTTAGGTCAAAGATTTGAATTAACGAGATCGAGATAACCAAAGTCCTATATCGTATGCTGTCATGATATAGGCACGCATCCTCTGACCGGAGACAGATGTGTTGCTATATGTCTAAGTATGTACATTTGGCAGACCAATAGGTTGATGACCTAATCAAGGTCTATACACCGGCGTGTTGGTGTGCATATAAGGGCATATGAGTAATATGATCTCTCAAAGGGATCATACAAGTTCAGTTACTGAACCATAAGACATGAGCTCACTCATGAGATATTGGGAAGAATAAAATTCCATGCGCATGGTTGTCTCGCTTTGGAAGCTTGACTGAATTTGTAGGTTTGATATATACTTTTAGTATATGATCAAGACCTAAGTATGATATACACTTTTGGAAAGTGTATGATCGATACCAACTCCCAATGATCGAATGAGAAACTTACTGATAAAACCATGAAGTGGATAGTATAAAGTTGATCCGATACTTCGGGTTTAGTCTGAGTCTTCCAGTATGCAGGATGTACAGGTATTGGGAATACCTGAGGGTGATTTGATCATAAACGGTTGTATAACCATGACGCTTCCATTCCTAGGGAGTGATGAAACGGGTCTGGATTTAAGTGACTCCTCTCAGTAGAGAAGTGATCTAATCTCGGTCCTAGTGTTGGACAATGATCTGAATGTGATTCAGATACAATGAGAAGATTAGATTTACGGTCTTTATTTAATCAAGCATCTATGAGAGGCCCGCGATCTGGATTTGAGATATGATCTCAATATCCATGTCACTATACGTGGAACAATACAATCGCCCTGTCCTTATCTCCAAGTATCTGCGGAGAGATTGCATTATTCTTGAAGGGTTCAAGAATAATTCCATAAGATCTAAGCAATGAAGAGATGATGATTAAATGTGATTTAATCATATTGATGTGTGAAGAAATTACCCAATTTAATTAAATGTGATTTAATTAATGTGGATAAGAATAATGTGGATAGAAATATCCAATTATTCATAATATATTATAAATGTGATTTATAATGTATTAGAGAGAGCTAAATATAATTTATGTGTGTTGATTAATTATTATGTGTATTGGATACACATTGTGTAATTAATTGACAATGTAAATTATATGTTGTTTTGGGTTGTGAATATGATTCACAATTTTTTTCCATGGCAAGATTGCAATATTCTCAAATATAATTGTGAATTATTTTTGAAGAATAATAACCCAACAAACAAATAAAGAGATATTTCCATGGAGATATGCAATCTCATGAAATTCATGAGATTGCTCTCCCCATGGAAATAAGTGGGCGGCACATCATTCCTATAAGGAATGTGTGGCCGTCCACATGGAAGGTATATGGAGATGGAATCTCCATGTATCTTCTCTCCTTATTTGTTGATTTGATTTAGGACTAATTTATATTTGATTTTGTCAAATATATTTTAACCTAAATTTGTTGGTTTTACCAACAACAATCTTGACCATTGGATTAACATAAATCAATCTCACCCATTGATTTTATGTGTCCCATGGATTGAGATCCATGGATCCCAAAACCCTATAAATAGAGAGGCACATCATGTCTCTCTTTACATGTGATATTGAGGCTCTCTCTCTTTCTTCTCTACACACGTCAGCCCTCTCTCTCTAATATTGGTGGCCGTCCACCAAACCTTAGAGGAGAAAACCGTCGTCCCCTTCGCCACCGCACCGCTGCTTCGACGTTCTTCGGTTCTCCGTCTTATTGGAGAGTTTCTTTCACGAAGGAGACGTTTGATCTCGTGCGACGAGATCAGGAGCAACTACACTTGGATCATCTTCTTGGATTGCGAGGACAACGCGGTTCATCCCCGCGCTCGCAAGCGGTCTCGCCGACGATCGGACTTGAGACAGGAGGTATCTTTCTTTAGAAACTCGATCAACCATGCTTCAAGAGGTATTGCATTATACTTGTTGTGGTTATAGATGAAACGATCTGAGAATGGTTCTCGGATCATGTGGTTTCATCGAATAAAAATTTTAAATTCCGCTGCACCGAACAACTAGTGCGACTAGTCGTTCTTCGTCGTATCCGATACGACAATTACGCTTCCGTGATGCACTTAAGGATAATTTCCATATCCTTCAAGTGGTATCAGAGCCAGGTTGACGGTTTCGAATATGATTCGAAAAACCGAGGACGACTTGGGTTCGTTAAGGTCGCGAAAGTTTTTATCGCATTTGATTTCGCAGATCTGTTTAGTATATAAATTCGGTACTGTTTAAATTATTTAAACACGAATTTAATATTTGATTTTGTTCCCCATTAAATAAAGAAACCATAGGATCTGAGTTTACGTAAATCGGATTTCGTATGCTCTAGATATGGTTGTTTTAATGAAAATGTATACACTGTTGCGGGAACTGTAGATCTGAACGTGACTGTCTAGACTTGCCTCGAAATGCATGTAATATCATTTGGGTTCTGTCCTAAATCAAATTAGCAATCTATGAAAATTGATTTTGTCTAATTTGGATTTAATATGATTGCGATATGCTAATTTTAGTAAGGTCACTGCTGAAATTACAGTCCTAATCTAGAACCAAGTGATTGTCAATTAGTGAAATTAATTGTTAATTTCGTGAAATAATCATGAAAAATATTTGTGAAATATTGGAAGTTGATTATTTACATAATTGACATGGCCTCAACCAATTAATTGATTAGATTTGATCTAAATCTTAATTGGAAACACAATCATCAAACTTGATGATTGTATAGTGACTGTCATTTAATATATTAGTGAAATTAAATTGTTTAATTTCCCAGAATAATTGTGCATAAATATTTGTGAAATATTTGATGATAATTATTCCCTTAAATGACATTGCTTTAATCAATAATTGATTAAGATGTGATCTAAATCATAATTGGAAACCACAATCTTTCAAACTTGATGCTTGAATATGATTTGGGAATTTGTCTAGCAAATTTCCTTATAATCAAAAATGTTTTGATTATTACTATATGGTACAATTTCGGTTGAAGAACCGATGATCATCTCAAATACAAATTAATCAATTTGGCATTATCCTTTTCCGAGGTGGATATGGTGTCTAGTCGGAGAGCATTGGGGTTGCGGGTTGCAACATATGTGGTCCGTCCCACTCTCGTCGGTACTGGCCATGACAACGGGTAGGGCCGAGATAAAGTCCGAAGGATTAAGATGTATTTTTTTTCTAATTATTAAAATTCGAATTAATACATATTTTGAGATATTACCATATATATATTAAAGTAAAATAATCAAGTTTGATTGATTGAATTGGATTGATAATTAATTTAATATGATTAAATTGATTATGTCCAATTGAAATACTCTAATATGATTAGAGCTAATAATTCCCTTGGAAGAATTAATTATGTGAATGTGATTCACGATAATTAATTGAAATTTGAATATGAGGTAGAGGATCACATAAGTGACATCCATGGTCTCCCGTCAAGGCGAAGAGTTTCGTCGCCAGGGATTGCATGTGGGAGACGCCTGTCCGAAGTGACAGCTCCTATGCAAGCGCATCTGGATCGGGCTCTTTGCTTCTCGAAAGAGTAAGGCCGTATGCGTTGTGACCCCAATAACGGATCCTCATATTATTGGGGCGATATTGGATTGCGCATAGCGAGTACTATTCTTGTTGACGGTTGGTTCAATTAACGACGGGTCAACATCGCCTTAGGGGTGGTGGGCCCGGGTGTTAAAGACCGAATTGGGAAATGCAAGTTGGACTTGCAAAGCGGAATGTGTTCCCGCTTCTTTTTTTATTCGAGTTGCAGATTCTCATATTATTGGTATGTAACAAAGATAAGGAAGGAGATCCCAGATCTTGCTGAGATATAATGGTAAGTATATCTCCTACATTGAAAGTGATTAAGGGAATGAACTTTCAATGTTGACAAGGCAAGACAACTTTGATATAAAAATTCCTAAATCAAAGTAAAATGTGTATATATATATATATATATTTATATAAATTTATGCAAATTTCTTATTTCAGATAATCCTTCATTAAAACCCACTCAATGATATACTCAATAATAATCAGTAGACTATCATGGATTGGACTCATGGTCCAGATATTATACTTGCAGTTGGACACATAATGTATGTGGTTTCAATGTGCAAGTTTCCTCATAATAATGAGGAATGACAATTAAATAGATAATAGGACTACAACCCTAGGGTTTATATGTCTCTATAGTCTTGATCTCATCGGATGTACTTTGGAAGTAACATGCTGATGATGATCACAATTGTCAAATAATCCTTATAAAATCTAAGAAGATGTTCTGGCATACATATGTGCTCTCAACATTTAATCATGAATAACATGGTTCTCTGCATCATGCAGAATGGTGGCTCTATAAGAGATGATGTATTCAAAATGTTTGAATACCTACCTGAACCAATGTTTTAAGAGTTTAAATGGATGTAGATGATGAGTGTCATCATTCTACTGTTTATACTCTAGTTATTCATGAAGCTTCATAATATTCATATTGTATGAATTTAATGAAGCATATATAAATGTTGAAAAACTCTTACTTTGAATTCTTTTGAATTTAAAATAAGAGATCCTCTGTCCTGAGCAATGGTTGCTTATAGATAAAGGGAGCGCAGTGGAAGCATGGGTTGGACCCAAGAAAGAAGGAAAGTCAAAGAGTTGACTGGACTTCTATGACTTCCAAATGACATCCAAAGAGTTGGATGAATGCCAACACTGCAATAAATTGATGTGTTGATAGTATGACTATCAAGTCTGTCTAGAATCCTTAAGAAAGGACTCGGATGGAGCATCAGAATAATCTACATAAATCATTGATATTGACTTACTTATTGAATAAGATAAAGTCAAATAATTGTATCTCAATCTTCTGATGACATGTGCAATAGGTTGCATATGTTTTAGAAGACCAGAAAATTTGTTCTTAAGGTTTATAGTTATCCACATGGACATTGATGCAATTGTTGCAACAATCTCTGTTGGATTGATAGACTTGTTAATTTCAGTAGGAGAGCCCTTAGTCTTAGAGAATGTCTCTATGACCTAGATATAAGAATGCACTCATTGTTTGTTTCTAAATGTTGGAAATAAACATGAATTCTGGAATGGACCTATCATAAAGAGTTATGATGAAGATATTTCAGAAAGTAATCTAAAATCTAGTGGACTCCACTAAATTAGAAAATTAATGAATGGTTCATTAGCTTTTCTAAATACTGAAATTAAACCTTAAGATCAATAGGAGGATGAAGATCATTTGACAATGATCTAGCGTCAAGCCTTGGACATTTGTCTATTGATTTGATCAATAGACTAGTAAGAGATGAAACTTTAGAATGTCTAGAATTTCAAAACTTACATACTTATGAATATTGTATTCAAAAGTAAAAATGTCCAATACACCCTTCCTTGGGAAAGGTGTAAGATGTCAAGGTATTCAGGATCTCATACATTCTGATGTATGCGGATCATCTATATCATAGTAAACATTATGGATATGTGATATATGTTGATGATTATGTATGATATGAGATTTCTTCTCTTCACCTAAGAAACCTTTGAAATGTTCAAAGATTTCATTATATTTTGTTCAGAACCAAGGTTTGAAGGAAGATAGAATGAATTTGATCTAATCTAGATAGCAAGTACCTACTAGATAAAATCGAAGAATACCTTATGGAGATATGAATATCATTTCTATCTCAATCCTCATAACACACCTTAACTCAATAAAGTTATAGGTAGATACAATTGGATCATGTGTGACATGATCTTATCAATGATGAATTTTAGCATAATTATCCCTTAGTTTCCAGGTATATATGTGTAGTAGAGACTACAATGTATATCCTTAAGAAGGTTTTATGTATGTTGGAATCTAGCACTTGAGAGTGCTGCTTCACTAGGAAAATAAAGGATTGTATTGGATACCTACTTTATGACCTTGAGATTCTTAAGTATCTCATCTCTGAGAATGTGATTCTTAGAGGTTGAGACTCTTGAGAATCAAGATGGAAATGAAGTGTAGGAACTCATTTAATCTTGAGAAGATAATGAGACTCCTGAAATTGGAAACTGAAAGGACAATTAAAGATGAAACACTAATACCTCTTCAAATGAGCTTGAGGATGGATTCCATGTGTTAGAGAAATCTGACAATGATCGAACTTCATGTGATGAAGCTTCTGAAGATCATAGCATGGATAGATGGATAGCAATAAAAGTCTAATGTAGACTTCATATACAAGTGTTGTATATGGACCCTCGAGGATCCACCTATATGGGTAATACCTGTAGAGGTGTAAATGTATCTTCAAGAGAAAGGGAACCTGATGAGAAGGTAGAGACCTTCAAAGCACGGTTTGTAGCCATGAGTTACACACTGGAAGAGAAGACATTGCTTGCAATGAGAGTTGCTCTTCGGTGACCATGCTTAAAACCATCAGAATGTTGCTAACCTTAGCTACACAACTTGACTATTGCATCTTCAAGATGTAAGTCAATATTGCATTCCTCTACAAATACCTCTTTGAGGATATTCACATGAAGTAACTCCAGGGCTTCATGATTGAGGAAAACAAGATGTGAAAGCTGAAGAATCCATCTATGGACTCAAATAAGCTTCTTTAAGTTGGATCATAAGATTTGATGAAATTATAAATGTTATGATTTCAGATAGAATCTGGATGAGCCATGTGAAGCTTAGTGGGAGTGCCTTTGTGTTCATTGTGCTAAATGTAGATAATATCCTAATCATTTAGAATGATATAAGGATGATAATAAGTGTTTTATGGACTGGCTATTCCATATCTTAAAATATGATTTCAAAGATACCTCTTAGATCTTAGTTCTGAAGTTGTTCAGAAGCCAAGAGAAGAGGATAATGGGACTGTCACATTTGTAGTACACCTTGGACATATTCTATTCATAGAAATTCCAAGAAAGGCTTCCATCCCTTAAGATATGGTACTGACCTATCTAAAGGGATAGCACCTCAAAGAGTTGAGGAAGTGAATGCTAGAACTACTTGCCTTTGGGCATCAGTTCTGAGAAGCCGAGTGTATGCTAGATGTGTACAAAAGCCAGATGGCTGCCATGCAGTGAGAGTAGTAAACTGTTACTAGTCCTACTATGGAAATAAAACACTTGGTTGCAGTAATAACAAAATCTTCATAGATGACAAGATTTTTGAGATAGTGATCTCAAAGTCTTATCTTCAAAAGTTTAAGACTTTATAGATAGTGATCTAAAAAGTCTTAACTATAGATACCTTAGGAGATAGAGATCTCCAGAAATAAGGAATTCCTATAAGGATTATGGAAATACTGGTTATGATAATTGTTAAGCCTTAGTGTCAAGGACACTATATATTTTTTTAACAAGATTGAGTATTGATTGCATAAGATGCAACATTCGCATTAGATGCGAGCACTGTTACTGGGGATATGCAAGTGTCGTAAAAGGACTTGGCATAGTCTCGCAGGGACAGAGTGATTGATCAGCTTACCTAGCTATTTTTAATAGCCTATGATTGTCACATGAGTGCGGGTTTAAATGATTAGCCCATTAATGGCTCTTTGGGCTAGTGGGAGATTGTTGGAAATGCGAGTCCACGGCGAGCCATTATGCAATAAATGTCATTGCAAATATCATTCCCTGATCTGAAAATGAAGAATAATTAATTTGCATAATAGGTCCCTTAGTACAATTAGGGTATGTACCATGACCATCTTAATAATCATACAGCTGTTGATTCAACTATTGAATCATAGAGGCTAGTGCTTGGATGAATATCTAAAGAGTTAGATTGAGGACTCATCAAGCACCGTCAAATGATTGTTAAGAGATGATCTCCAGCCTGAGTAGGAGATGGCAATCCTTATCTCTGAAGGTTGATATCTGACCGACCTCTTTATGCAGGTCCTCTGCATAGGAATAGAGATTCGGAGGTGTCAGATTAGTTAGGTCAAAGAGTTGACTTAACGAGATCGAGATAACCAAAGTCCTATATCGTATGCTGTCATGATATAGGCACGCATCCTCCGATCGGAGACAGATGTGTTGCTATATGTCTAAGTATGTACATTTGGCAGACCAATAGGTTGATGACTTAATCAAGGTCTATACACCGGCGCCTGGTGTGCATATAAGGGCATATGAGTAATACGATCTCTCAAAGGGATCATACAGGTTCACTTACTGAACCGGAAGACATGAGCTCACTCATGAGATATTGGGAAGAATCAAATTCCATGCGCATGGTCGTCTCTCTTTGGAAGCTTGACTGAAATAGTAGGTTTGATATATACTTTTAGTATATGATCAAGACCTAGGTATGATATACACTTTTGGAAAGTGTATGATCGATACCAACTCCCAATGATCGAATGAGAAACTTACTGATAAAACCATGAAGTAGACAGTATAAAGTTGATCCGATACTTCGGGTTTAGTCTGAGTCTTCCAGTATGCAGGATGTACAGGTATTGGGAATACCTGAGGGTGATTTGATCATAAACGGTTGTATAACCATGACGCTTCCATTCCTAGGGAGTGATGAAACGGGTCTGGATTTTAGTGACTCCTCTCAGTAGAGAAGTGATCTAATCTTGGTCCAAGTGTTGGACATTGATCTTAATGTGATTCAGATACAATGAGAAGATTAGATTGACGTTCTTTTTTTAATCAAGCATCTATGAGAGGCCCGCGATGTGGATTTGAGATATGATCTCAATATCCATGTCACTATACGTGGAACAATACAATCGCCTTGTCCTTATCTCCAACTATATGCGGAGAGATTGCATTATTCTTGAAGGGTTCAAGAATAATTCCATAAGATCTAAGCAATGAAGAGATGATGATTAAATGTGATTTAATCATATTGATGTGTGAAGAAATTATCCAATTTAATTAAATACGATTTAATTAATGTGGATAAGAATAGTGTGGATAGAAATATCCAATTATTCATAATATATTATAAATGTGATTTATAATGTATTAGAGAGAGCTAAATATAATTTATGTGTGTTGATTAATTATTATGTGTATTGGATACACATTGTGTAATTAATTGACAATGTAAATTATATGTTGTTTTGGGTTGTGAATATGATTCACAATTTTTTCCATGGCAAGATTGCAATATTCTCAAATATAATTGTGAATTATTTTTGAAGAATAATAACCCAACAAATAAATAAAGAGATATTTCCATGGAGATATGCAATCTCATGAAATTCATGAGATTGCTCTCCCCATGGAAATAAGTGGGCGGCACATCATTCCTATAAGGAATGTGTGGCCGTCCACATGAAAGGTATATGGAGATGGAATCTCCATGTATCTTCTCTCCTTATTTGTTGATTTGATTTAGGACTAATTTATATTTGATTTTGTCAAATATATTTTAACCTAAATTTGTTGGTTTTACCAACAACAATCTTGACCATTGGATTAACATAAATCAATCTCACCCATTGATTTTATGTGTCCCATGGATTGAGATCCATGGATCCCAAAACCCTATAAATAGAGAGGCACATCATGCTCTCTCTTTACATGTGATATTGAGGCTCTCTCTCTCTCTCTCTTTCTTCTCTACACACGTCAGCCCTCTCTCTCTATAATATTGGTGGCCGTCCACCAAACCCTAGAGGAGAGAACCGTCGTCGCCTTCGCCACCGCGCCGCCGCTTCAACGTTCTTTGGTTCTCGGTCTTCTTGGAGAGTTTATCTCACGAAGGAGACGTTTGATCTCGTGCGACGAGATCAGGAGCAACTACACTTGGATCATCTTCTTGGAATGCGAGGACAACGCGGTTCATCCCCGCGCTCGCAAGCGGTCTCGCCGATGATCAGACTTGAGACAGGAGGTCTCTTTCTTTAGAGACTAGATCAACCACGCTTCAAGAGGTATTGCATTATACTTGTTGTGGTTATAGATGAAACGATCTGAGAATGGTTCTCGGATCATGTGGTTTCATCGAATAAAAATTTTAAATTCCGCTGCACCGAACAACTAGTGCGACTAGTCGTTCTTCGTCGTATTAGATACGACGATCACGCTTCCGTGATGCACTTAAGGATAATTTCCATATCCTTCATCCATGCTTTGTAAATGCTAATGGGTTACTAAATTGGCATCCTGTGCCACATTTGCAATGTAAGCGTTCCCTGTTATGGCTGGATCAGTTTCGATGAAAGGTGGCATGAGGAGTATGGTATACTTCAACAACTAAAATTGGAAAATAAAATTGTACTAATTGAGGGTATAATACTATATGGTAACACCAAGTGCATAAAAGATCAAGCACTTATGGGGACCGCTAGTGTCATTGTTTTAGTAGGATTAAAACTAAGATAATAAGCATGTTTCCTAACTCTATCCCTTAGATTAATCATGATAAAATGATTCAAAGTGATTAATCACCAATTTAAACATGTTATGGACTAAGTCATATGATGAAATCCATGGTCTTCCGTCATTGCAAAGGATTTCGTCACCATGGGTTGTATTTTTGGAGATGCTCATGCATAGTCATCACTCCAGATTACAAATACACATGGATCAGATTCTTCATTTCTTGAAAGAGATGGGCTATATACATGGTGACCCCAATGTTTTCTCCATATTATTGAGGAAGCATTGGATTGTGCATAATGTAAATTGATATTCGCTCATTGATGGTTGGTTTAATCGAACATGCTGACTTCATATATGTGGGGGTGTGGGTGTTGAAGACTGAATTGAGAATACAAGTTGAACTTGGAAGGTGGAAAGAGTTTCCACTTCTTTCATCGTAGTTTCATTTTTTGTTGTAACGTCCCGCCCCTCCGGCTATCGAAACCGACGGAATGAGAGCATCGGACCTACGGTCTAATTACGCCCATGATCTATGATACTCAGCAAACCATATTATGCACAATAAATCAACATTTGAACTATAAATAATGACATGAGAATAGTATAAAATAGAAAGAAGAATGCAATATCCCATCTCGTTTATAATGATCATCAAGTCCATGTACATAGAATGAGATACATTACATAACTATAAACTTGTAGAAGAAGTTCTCCAATATCTCATTATATACCTCTCGAAAGTATCATAAAATAATGCGGAAGTAAATAAGTTACTCTAAGTAGAACGCACCTTGTTTGGTGCAAGTATGACGTAGAAGTCTGATTTCCTCAAATGACCGCTCATGTGGCGGCTGCTGCTCAGGTACACCTATTGGGTTCACACGAGGGTAACGTTATGAGCAATTGCCTAGTAACGAGAGAAACACTATAATGATTAACATAAGGGTAAGAAAAGAATGCATACTCGACTTTATTTAATGGCATATGCATGTATTGTAAAACTTAGAAGGAACACCAAGTCATTCTAATTTCCATTCGACCACATTGATTTTATTTATTTAAGAAAAATAATCATTAAGTACTACCACAATGTTCTTGATATTTCTGCAAGTTGGTTATTATCCACAATGTATACAATATAATTTTAGGGATCCGGTCATTAATCATTTCTCGTATTATTTTAGCAAATGCAAGTACGCGACTCGCAGGCCTCCGCTACTCGGGAACTTGATATTTCTCTTGAGTAACTCTCAAGGATCTCTTCTTGATCAGATATGAAAAGATTTACAACCCCAAATCTCCAACTTCAAACCACATCCCGGAACACCTCTCACAATACTATTACTCGAACTAGAATTTGATGCGACCACACCTAATTCTACTCCTAGTCCTAATATCGTGTATAGTGTGAAACCAAGAACGCTAACTACGCCACCTGCCTATTCCGTCGAGCGACTCCGGATGCTATCGGGCTGCTAGGTGCAATGTGTCATCCAACTCGTCCGTTTGGGTCGTGACCTTCATGGTATCTGACCGAGGCCCAAGGGTGCATGTCCGATCCCTTGTGGTACCTACTCCATCTGCCCGATAACTCTATCAAACTATCGAAATACAAAGAGAATGACCATTGCACTATAACTAACAAGATATTGGAAGCTGAATCCTTTATCGCAATAGGTGATACATCCATTATATATATATATATATATATATATATATATATACCTGACTAATCTCATTAGAGATTTATTTGATGATTTTCACATATGTATCGTGTTTTCGTGTGTATTTTTTTATCTTTATCTACACTGACCACTTCATCAACGTGATCTATATAACTCATTAAAACGTAATTCAAATTTGCATGGCATCCACTAAAAGATGTACTTTATATTCCTTTGATCCAGAAAAGGGCTTATCATTGAAAATATATAATTGTTATGTGGAAGAAAAACAAAACTAGTTTTGTAAATTTTCCAGATGGCGAAGAGAGCCTCGTGTAATATATGCAATAACTGGTCCCTAATTATAAAATAATTGTGCATTAGAATATATATGCAACTCCAACTTGTGAATAATGGCCGAGGTATAAGTATTGCTCTTCAAGCGATAACGTCTATACTATCTTATTCGTTTCAGTAAACTCATTAAAAGACCACTGCAATTAATCTCAACCAATCAAATACTAAATTCTCATTCTTACATTAACGAAGAAAATTTGAACGGCTATACATGATTGATGATCGACCTGATCACTACGGCTTTAGTGGTCGAAATACTTTCAAATATAACGTATGCATGAGAGAGCTGCACCGTTTAAATCTTAATACCTTACATAAAAAATGTTTAAATTCAGATTTAAAACCGAATAATAAATTACGTGTAATATTTCAAAATCAATTTCCAAATATACATACAATATCTTGTCTATATACAATGCCATCATGCGTGTAACCCCTTCTATTGTCAACCTATTTACGTGGAGTCAGGGATGGAGCCAGAACATTTTTTAGGAGGGGGCACGAAGTTTTAAAAAATATATATTTATTAGTTACAATACAATCATATTTAGTGTATAACATCAATTGTTATGGACAAATTATGTCTATAGTTGTCATGTATTTTTTAATCAATTTTGAACTTATTCATTATATGGTAATAGTCAAATTTGAACTTATTTTTTAATCAACTATATCTTTTTATTCAATTTTACATAAGTTGGTATCATATATGTTTCACAATGTCAGGATTTTTTGTGAATGATACTTATATCTTTTTTAAAAAGTAAGTTATATTCAAGTATTTTAATTATTTTAGATTCAGTATACGGATTTTGGCGAATCCACAGTCACCACCCTCGTAAAATCTGATATTTAGGTGAGCAACGTCGCAAGGAAGGTTGTTGAGGCAGGTCCAACAAGCAAGGAAGGGGTGATGGGCGGCAACAAAAGAGTGGATGGGGGCGATGCGAGGTGGGGGCCGTGGAAGACGAGGGGCGAGGATGATGAGGTGGGCGACGTCAACATCGACGAAGGCGCCCACAAGGGCCGAGAAGCTCCAGTTGTGGAGCTCTTGGCATGACATGCCTTCCTTCATAGAGAGAGAAACTAACTTGAGTCTCCTGCTTCTGAAGAGAAAAAGGAGGCAAGTTTTTTTTCCGTTTTTTCTTAATCGAGCCATTAGATCGTGGATCCATTAGATTAACTCACTCGTATGGTTGAGTTAATGAACTAAAATAACATAAGGTTATGGGTGTAAAATAAAGCATTAATTTAGGGTCCTAGGTTTGTGATTATAGAATGTTTCTGGGGTAATTACGATATTACTCAGGATTATTGGTGTAAATTTACCTATTATCTATTGATAAAAATTATTGAACTTTTTCTAAAAATTTGAAGGGGGCATGTACGAGTTTTACCCTCAAAAAATCCAAATGAGACATTATAATTATGAAATATTATGATTATTTTTACCTTTAAAATCTATAGGAAAAAAGTTACATATACATATATAAATCCCAAAGTTTAGGGGGGGCACTTGCCCTCCTTGCCCCCCCCCTTAAATATGTCCTTGCGTGGAGTCATATATAAACATTCTCAAACATACATTCTCAACCTATATCATACCTAATACTAACATGTGTAAAAGATACACCACATATGATTACATCATAGGTATTATCTCACATCCAATTCATTTGTCCTTGTTAAATATGTAACCTCGTATATCAAGCTAATATAAAGATATTAGGAGCAATCATAATGACCTATTTGTAGATCTTTAGCCATAAAACAATAAGGACAACATGCGATATATTGATACTGGGATAGCATTGCGTGGTAACGAGTGATTCATGATTAATTACAGTGTGAAAGATATGTGCTTCACGAGATATGGTCCGGAAAACCAAATGTCTATCCATCAAATGACGGAACACTTCTAATGGAGTTTAAAGCATAGTATCAGAAATCATGTAGCAACAAACAACGAGGGGAAAAAGGTCCTAACTAGTAATAAAATCACATAATGAGAATAGCCAAGGCTCTGAGCATGTTCAAGCACATGGAAACAAGATACGTGGAAACCAACAGCAAGAGGAGGGTATTTATCGTTACATCCGAGGATGTTCCCTCGGGATCTCCCTTCACAGGAAAATAATATTTTTGTCGCTCGATTCGTAGCGTGAATGCTCATACGATGGTGACCTCGAGCTTTCCTACACAATGATGGTCGCGGATCTTCGATCAGAGCTTCTTCTCTGACATTGATGACATCCCTCCTACGACAGAACTGGCCAAGGTGGTGGTGCTCCAATGAGAGGGGAGGATGGAGGTGGCTAGGGCTTTGGAGAGGGCAACCTATCATAGCATATTTATAGAAGGAGAGGTGTAAATGGATCAAGTTTCGGATCCGGTTCAGATCCATATATGGATCTCGATCATCCAACATAAAACATTGATATCCTGGACTAAGAATGTCGGAATTGGAAGTTCTTGGGCTCGTTGGAAAGATCTCGATGAAATATACGAAGAGGTATGATTATTTGAATTTGTTGGATGTCAAAAATACTCCACATTTTTGGAAAAAGAAAATACAGGGTTTTACAGTTATCCTACCTTATGCTTTGAAAACTTATAAGGGAAAGCATTTCAAAGTACAAAAAAACGAGAACTCTTATTTTAATAATATTAAATTGTTTAGTTTACTTAATCAAGATAATAAAATGTATTATGTTTTTTCTTTTATTTCATATGAAATCTCTCAACCCACTTAACAATATGCTTGAGGTCAATCAGTTGACCAGTCAAAATTATTTGGATTGGATCCATAATTTGGAACTTGTACTTGAGATAGAATGCATATCATATGTGCTCTAGTCTATGAGGTATTAGAACCCTTAGATATAGGATGCCTATGAATTCAACAAGAAGTGGGACGAGAATCACTCGATCGCTCGTTGCTACATTCTTGGATCATTGTCTAATGTGCTTCAAAAGCAACTTATAGATATCGAATCTACTCATGACATCCTTCTGAATCCGAAGGAGATGTATGGAGATGTGAATTGCACTCTTTCTGCATTAAAATCCATTGAGTATATTATGAAGAAAAAATTCCCTCTAGAGGTGCAATGGTTGCATAGGTTAAAGGGAAGCGCTAGAGGAAGCGTGGATTTCAAAAGGGCTGATCAAGAAAAGAAGAAAGGTCAAACCGTTGATCAATCTTCTAAAGCTTCAACACATCTGACACCCGTAGAGATAGATGTCTACCATCACTGCAATAAGCCAAGTTTCTAGAAGAATAACCATAAAAATATATAAAGTCCTTAAAGAAGGACAAAAGTATAACACTTTCAAATAAGAATTCTACATTCAACACTAAACTCAACTTACTCGTAGGATGATAAGGAAGATGTATTATTGATTCTGGTTCTTCTGTACATGTGTGCAATTAGATGCATATGTTCCAAGACACTAGAAATCTTGATGAAGGAGAGATAGTCATACAGATGGGATCCAATGCAATTGTTGCAACGATCGCCATTGGAACCTGTAGACTATCATTATCCAGTGGGAAAGTCCTAGATATTAGAGATTGTCTCTATGAATTGTATGTTAGAAGAAACTTACTATCCGTATCTAATCTTGTTGGTTATGATATACTTTCCTTTTCTGTAATAAACTTATCATAAATCGTTACGGTAATTTTATAACATATGATGCTGTAACATCATGTGGACTCTATGATTTGAATGTGCATGAATGTATCATGAATCTCAATACCACTGATAACACTAATATTAATAGTAATATTAAAACCCCTAAACGATCAAGGGAGGAGATCATTTAACTATTTTCTGGCATCAAAGACTTGGACATGTGCCTATTGATAGGATCAATAGACTTGTAAAAGACAAACCTTTGATTTTTTTGGAGGTCCGTGATTTACCAGCTTCCAAACATCGTATTTGTGGAAAAATGTTCTAGGCACCCTTCTCTAAGAAAGGTGAACGATGCCAAGGTATATTGGACGTAATGCATATACCGATATGCGGTTCCTTTCGTATCGCGGCTCAAAATGGACATCAATATTATGTGACCTTTATTGATGATCTTTCGTCGTATGTTTTTGTCTTATTATTATGTCACAAACATGAAATCTTTGAAAAGTTCAAAGAGTTCATGTCTTTGATTAAGAACCAAATAGGAAAGAACATAAAATAGATTGGATCTGACCAAGGTGGAGAATCCCTCTTAGATGAATTCAAAGAATACCTTAAGGAGAGCGGAATTATTTCAAATCTCATTACTCCAGGTACTCCTCAACTCAATGGAGTTGCAGAGAGATGCAACATAACCATGTTGGACAAGGTGAGATCAATGATGAGTAGAGGAAACTTACCTCTCAGTTTATGGGGACATGCAGTAGAGACTGTAGCTTATGTCCTGAACAAGATTCCATCTAAATCTGTACCCAAGACCCCTCATGAGATTTAGTATGGTACCAATCCAAGTGTTCGATACTTGAGGATTTGAGGTTGTTTGGTCCATGCTAAAAAAGTGGACGCATGAAAGCTAGAATCTCACACTAGAGAGTGCTACTTCATTGCATACGTAGAGAACAATATTGAATATCGACTTTATGATCCTGAGACTTGAAAGGTATTCATTTCTAGAGATGTCAAATTTCCGGAAGATGAATTACTTAGAAGTTAAGAAAATAATGAAGTTAAGGAAGTAATCGAATCTATCGAGATGGATGAAGTTCCTACACACCAGAAACTAAAGAGATAGTTGAAAATGACACGACCGTACTCCTAGAACGAACTCTAGAGTTGTAAGACAACCTGAAGGGTACAGATTCCATGCATAAAAGGAGTGTGATTATGATCCAACTTCATTTAATGAAGCTTTGAGTGATCGTGACATGGATATCTGGATGCAAGCAATGAAGTTTGAGATAGACTCCATGCACAAGAATGGTGTATGGACCCTCGAAGATACAACTAAAGAGGTCAAACCCATTGGGTGAAAATGGATGTTGAAAAGAAAGAGAGGATATGATAGGAAGTTAGAGACCTTCAAAGCATGGCTCGTAGCAAAGGGTTACACACAGAAAGAAGGAATCGATTATGTTGAGACATTCACTTTTGTGTCCATGCTCAAATCCATCAAGGCATTGCTGGTTATAGTTGCACACACGGACTATGACATCTGGCAGATGAATGTTAAGACTTCTTTTGTCAGTGGATATCTCAAAGAGCATATCTATATGGAGCAGCCCCGGGGCTTCATATGTCATGAAGAAAAGTATGCAAGCTGAAGAAATCCATCTACTCAAACATGCTTCTCGTAGTTGGAACATTCAATTTGATGAAACCATAAAAGTATGATTTCGTGTAGAATCCAGATGAACTTTGTGTGTACAAAGCTTAGTGGGAGCCATAACGTTTATTGTGCTTTATGTAGATGGCATCCTTATCATTGAGAATGATACCGGGATGATGTCTAATATTGAGGCCTGGTTGTTCAATACCTTTGAGATGAAAGATCTTGGAAAAGCCTCTTATATCTTGCGACTACATTTGTTCAGAACTAAACAAAAGATGATATTGGGATTGTCACAACAATGATACATAAAGAAAATCTTGGAAACGTTCAATATGCATAATTCCAAGAAAGGCTTCATTCCCTTAAGACATGACATTCACTTGTCTAAAGGGATGGCTCCTCAAACTATTGGGTTAAAGAAATCCATGGCCGGATGCCCTTACACATCAGCTATGGGAAGCATGGGATAGATATTTGCCATCTAGTGGGAATGGTAAGTCGTTACCAATCCAGCTATGGAGAGAAAAACTGGATTGTATTGAAAAGCATCTTTAAGTACTTGATAGAAAGTCAAGACTACATCTCAGCTTATGGAGATAATGATCTCCAACTCTTAGGGTACACTAATTCATATTTCATGTTAGATTTGGATGATAGAAAGTTAACTTTATGGTTCTTATTCTTGTTGGACGGTAGTGCTCTGTGAGCTAAGTGCAACAAGAAGCAAGAAACTAAGGTTGTTTCGATAAAGTAAAGCCTTGGATGCATAGGTTACATCAACTACATTGGATGTAGTTAATGTTCACTTGGGGTATGCAAGTTTGTAATAGAACTTAACATAGTCTCATATGACAAAGTGACTAATCAGCTTACTCGACTATTTGACAAATAGTTGACGATTAGCTCAATTAATGTGGGGTTGAGATTTGTACATGATTGGCTCTGAGGGCTAGAGGGAGACTGTTGGACTTGTAAGACCTTGGTAACCCAAATAATTCAATAAAAGTTGTTTTTTATCATGTCCATCTCAAGTAAAATGAATGTGAATGCACTTTACTATTAAGGTCCCATTCTACAATTCAGGTTATGTACCATGGCCTTATTGAATACCATGCAGTTGGGAGGGTACATCCGACTTCTAACATGTGATATTCAATAATGATCTCCAGTCTGAGAAAGACATGGCAATGTTTATCTAAAGACTGGTTTCTAAATGGATTTTTGATGCATGTCCTCTACAAAGGAATGGAGATTCTGAAGTGTTAGAAAAATCAAGTCAAAGAGTTGATTTGATGAGGTCAAGATAAATTGAGACCTAGATCGTAATTGTTACGATCAAGCACACATCTTTTGACCTGAGATATATATGCATCTATATGCCTGAGTATGTACATTTGACAGACCAATATACATATATATATATATATATATATATATATATATATATATATATATATGCATCTATATGCCTGAGTATGCACATTTGACAGACCAATAGATTGGTATCCTATCCAAGGTGCATATACCAGCATGTTGGTGTGCATATGAAGTTATACAAGACATATGATCTCTCTACGAAATCAAAAAGGTTCATAATTAATGACCCGAGAGACAAAGCTCACCCATGAGATATTTTGGGGTCAAAATGAATTCAACGTATGGTTGTTCTATTTAAAATAAGATACAAATTCGAGATATTAATATTTGCTTTTGGAAAGTATGTGATTATTATTGTTACCCAATTATCAAATGAGAAATATATTTATACATTTCGAAGAAGAAAGTCTAACCAGGTTTTGAACTTCAGATTTATCAAATTCTTCCAATGTGAAGGATGGGTGAGTATTCATCCTCGAAGAGCGGGAGATTTCATAATATTTCTAATTGGATGTCTTGTCTTTTTAATAAGTTGTTTAATAGTTGGCATGTTGAATCATATATATTTTAGAATGAGTTGGTTGATGATTATGAATTATTTCCATTCAGTTGAATTAATATTTTATCAGTGTAAAATATATAATATCAAATGATATAAAATTTGAATTATGATTTGAAATTCATGGATTTATACGAGATCTTCATTATTTTTTACTGCTACAAGATCAATAATGCTATAAGCTTGGGCGTCTACTTGGAATACACAAGGTTACTTTTGTTATTGTAATGGATCATCTACCATGACACTTCCATACTAAAGAAGTGATGAAAAAGGATGAACTTTAGTGTCTACATTTAGCTAGATGTTTCGTGATTTAATTGGATTAAAATCGTAATTCATTTGAATCTAATTTCCTATTCCAATTCAAATTTCAATGTCCAAATGTTTGAGATATAATGGTCATGAAAATGGAATTATATAAGATCCTTGGGCTAATTTCTTAGATCCAAATGGTTTGGACTATGATTAAAAATGGTCAAGGAAGCTGGATTTTGCTGACCGACACTTTGTCCAACGAAGGAGAGTGATGCATTTTGTTAAGATTACTGAGAGTGTAAAGTAGTACAGCTTGAGCTCAACATTCGTAGGTGACAGATTTTTGCAAAAATGGCATAAACCCTGAAATTAGATAGTTATCGACATTTCAAGTCATTATACATGGATAGTACGATCTCCCTGACATTATCTCCAAGTATTTACATTTCCATCTCATGAGTCCTAATTGGATTAGGACTCATACATGTTAATGGAAATATTGTATTAATTATGATTATTACATATTATTGACAAGGGCAATTTTTTTAATATTATTCACAAGAATAACTTATTAATTAATGTGAATAGTGATTCACAATAACTAATATTTATATTAATGTGATTCATACAAATATTTATGTAAATATGATTTGCATAAATTTTCCAAGGCATGATATTTTGTGAATTCGATTCACCTTGATTTTATAGATGTAAATTAGATTTACATATAATTTTGGGCTCGTAAATATGATTCATAAGCTTTAAGTATTAATTCCATAATTTCTCCAATATTGATAATATGATTATCAAGTGAATTAATTAATAAAATTTGCAACAACTTTCATATATGGAAGGTGATGTGGCGCAAAAATATGAAGTACACAAGTCTCCATATGGTTGAGTTCTAATTAAATTAGGACTCTAAAGTTGTTGATTATTTTATTTTAATTAATTTTGATTGGAGATAATAATGAGATGATCCTTATTGAATTAATACTTGGTATTATATCTTGATTTAAAATCCAATGGCTACCAAGGAACATGTAGGATGTGTGCTTTAAGTACAAACGTAGGGCACAACCTTATCCTTTTTACAACAATTAAAAAAGAGCAAGTCCTACTCTAAATTTCATGACCCTTAAAGAGAGAGAGAGAGAGAGTCTTGAGAGTCTACAACTCTCACAACTCTCTACTTGTGGCCTTAGTCGACATTGGGATCCGTGGAAACAACGCGACTCATCTCTGCGCCCACGAGAGAGAAATCTACAGATCAGACTTCAATCGGGAGGCTTCTTTCGTAGAAACTCATGAATTAAAGGTAATCCTGATTTTCCTCTCTTATACATCATGAATATTATAAATCATAGAGGAAACCATTTCCTTATTTGTTTTTGAATTTTAGATCCACAAATCGTTGTTCTATGTTTTCTAGTTCATATAATGAACTAACATTAAATATTCCTTGTTTTTTGTGATGCATAGTAAACAACTTTTTATTTAGTTCCTTTCAATGGTATTTATCCAGGTTTAGAGGATTAGATTGCATCCATGTTTGATGAACAATCGACTAGATCATCCCGAGTATCAAGCACATTCTCTTGCGAGAAATTTAAGGGTTCAAATTATTCGGTGACTTTTGAAGTTGCTAACGTTATTACATTTTTTAAATGTAGTTTTGGCATATATATGGGGACTAGAAGGTTTGGAATCATACCGAAAAGATGCAGCAATTGTTGGTGATATTCATGAGAAGATATATAAGTTAAAAGCGATTGTAGACTCCGATTTCATCCCAAGATCGTAGTCTTAAAGTTAGATTTTTTTAGCTACTATTTCTGTGTTATATAACATGATAAAATACTGATTAATGTCATATATCATGGCCCCAATCATGAATTTTAGAAATCATAAAGGAATCATTTCATAAATTTTTGATTTCTAGATGCACAAAACATTGTGCTACATTTTCTAGTTCATACGATGAACTAACGTTATTTTGGCAAACTGTTTGTTAAATATCTATGTTTTTATGATGCGTAGTAAATAGTTTTTTGTTTACTTCCTTCCAATACTATATACATCGTTATTAATAATATGAATATTATAAATAATATATAAGTATATTTAATAAATATATAAAAATATAGGTACTAGAAAAGTCATTTTTGTTTTTAAAATAGTTTAAATATATATTAAGTATTTATACTTAATAATAATGATTATATAAGTATTATAATGTATATATAGTCTATATATTCTCCTATAATTTTAATTATATATAAATATAGTCTAAATTTACGAAAATAATTTGTTTTTATCTCTTTAGTATTTTTCTCTATTATTGTATTTTTATATTATTTTTATTAATTTTTACATATTTTAAAGGTATTGAATATATCAAAACAACAAGTTATTTAAATAGGTCGAATTTCTTTAAGAAATAAAAATAGAATATAAGTCCAAAATTTCTCAAAAATATTGTTGATATATATTGTACAAAATAAATTAAAATATGAAACAAAAAAATAATTTTTTGGATTTTTTACTGATTTTTATAGTCTTTTTAGGGTTTTTTATTTTTAATGTTTTCTTTTTTATTTTTTTTGTGATTTTTTGGTCTGATGTTATAATATATAATAATATATTCTATCTATTTTTTAGAGTTTTTAAAGTAGGTTTTCTATTATTTATTTTTATATCTAAACAAGGATTAAATATATCATATTTTATTTTTAATAAATGGGAAAATGCAGTAAATATCTAACTAAAAATATGAGCAGCATGAGCATCAAATTTAGCATTTATGGAATTTTCCCATAATTTTGAAGGCATTAGATATAATTAATAGAAATAAGCAAACATAAATAAAAATAATCAGACTAGCAGGGGTATATTTGCAATAATAATAAACTACAAGACTCAGCATGCAAAATAACCAAAAGTTTTACACTTGTTTAAAAAATTTAAGACTAAAGGTAACTAACGAAAGTCGGAAGTGTTGTTATGCAAATAACAAAATGCCTTACGTGGCAAAACACGTATGGTGCAAGGACTTGATAGTAATATTAAAGAAGTCCAAGGTGCTTTTCACAATATTTAAAAACATTTATAACCTTTACTTAATGTTTATAGGAATGTAAGGAAAATAAAAAATGACAGGGATATGCTGATATTTACCCCCTCAAAGGAGTGATAAGAAGGCTGAGGACACGCCACATGGTCTTCACTTATGCACGACAGAGGAGGTCTTCATTTCATCGAGTATTATAAGACACATATTGGATCTGTTCGTGTCATAAACCCAATGGATGCACAATGATGTGGATGACCATGAAGAACAAGCGAGGATGTTGTCTTCGATATACAATATCCCTGACCTCTGACCTCCTTCTTCCTCGCTGGTGGGCACTATGGACTTCTAGAAGTCCTTCGCGTTAGTAGGTGGCTTCAAACAAGTCCAAGCCCTATCGAAAAGGGCCTAAAGTACTCAGGTAGCTAGAGATCTGATGTGAGATACGATGCCACGCTCTAGGTGCTGCAAGGGCTCAGTTTCTGCACAAAAAACAAAGAGGAAGACAAGAGGTTCGTGCTCGAACCTCTCTTGAAGCTGGGTGGACTCTAGAACGAGGGGGCGGAGAAGCTATGATGGAAACGACAGGAGGGATCTCAGGAGCTCAGATTCTTGCAGAATCTGAAACGGAAAGGTAGGGGAATTTAGAGAAAGTGATAAGAGTTGAAGATGGGGTGAGGATGCATCAAAATAGGGCATGAGTCACAATGATTCTGAGATGGAGCTTAAGGCTTCAATTTACAAGGATTATACAAATTACTCTAATCTACTGTAGATTGATGAAATTTGATGCTACACTACGCCACACAAATGAAGTGTGAGAAAATAACCTAGAGTTTACAGGTCGTACCTGATGAAATACCAAGGAGTAGAGAAGCTCGTTGGAGATGCTCTGGTGAACTGGATCTCCATATTAGCACCTCCTTTTCTCATCGACAAGGTCCGGGGAGCGTCTACTGTCACTAAAGCTCAACAAGGATGCTTCCTATTAGGGTTACAAGAAGTAATCAGGATTAAAAAGGGGAAGTTTGTTGGCTAGTCTTATTTGTAAGCAGGCAAAGGGGCAAAAGGGTGAAGAGGGTTGTGTGAGATCTAGAGGTGGTTGGTGGGAACTAGTGGTTAAGAATGGAGTAGGGGAAACTAAGGAACAAGACAATGGATGGATAGAGGGTGAAGGTGACATGGAGGAGGCATGTAAAAAGGAGGAAGTCAGAGGGTTGCTGGGTCTAATACAAGCGAGCAGCTGGGAAGGATAGTTGACCTGCCCAGCCATCAAAAGAAGGATCCCGATTGATCCAAATAGACCAACCAGGAAAAAAAATGGAAGAAATTCCTTATTAATTCAAATAAAAGTAGTAAATGGTTTTATTAATTATAGTTTAAAATACATAACATGTTTGTTATTTCTGTAGGAATTTGTTATGATTTTTATTTATTTTTATAAAAGCATT
This sequence comes from Ottelia alismoides, assembly GCA_037367405.1. NCBI lineage: Eukaryota > Viridiplantae > Streptophyta > Magnoliopsida > Alismatales > Hydrocharitaceae > Ottelia > Ottelia alismoides. Next base: position 1,064,563 of record JAZKJV010008677.1, read on the forward strand.
TATTAAGTGTTAATATTTACATGTATATACATAGGTGTATTTACCCATATCAATAGTATTTTATTTTTATTTTTATTTTTATTTTGTACTTTATTATTATATCCATGTATTTTATATATTTATAACTTATTTAAATATACATTTACATTTTTTAGTTCATTTTTTTGATACTATTTATTTTCTTAAAGAAATATGTACATGTATTATATAGGTATTTCTAACTATGTATTTTATTATTTATTTATTTTAATGTATTTTAAATGTTTTTAATCAATGCTTTTTATTTACATGTATTTTGAATAATATTTACAAGTATATAAAAATATAAACAGAATAAAACATAAAGAATAAATATTTCGAATATTATATACATGGGGGCCCTTCCAATAGGATGCATCCTTCGTAAGTTCTGGAAGGCCTCCCTCTTTTTGCAGAAAACACAAGTGCATTAGTAGAATGCCTATATAGTTTGTATTATAACTGCACATTATAAATGCAAATACTTACACAAAACTGTACATTATAATAAAAACATTAAAATCACACGTTATAATAAGAATTGTATATGTATTCTACTAAAGTCATCGTGTTTTTACAAAAAAGGAGGCCGCCTTCCTGAACTCCGGAAGGATCGCGTCTTATTGGAAGGAAATCATATATACATGTATATACATTACAATAGGGATCCAAAATCCAACTTTTACTTCTCTACTCCAAAATAAATGAAACCACCTCCACTAAATAGATAATTAAGTTTTATGAACAATAAAGGTGAGTTAGATCAATTTTGAGTACGTAGGGAGAAGATACATGTCTACGGAGTTGTGTTTACGGTCGTTTTCTCTGAGTATCCCAAGTGCACTATGTATTAATTTAATATAAAATTAATTTAGTATTTTTCTTTGTATTTTTATGTAGAACTTTTATGTTCAGAGTTTATTTATTTGAGGTGTGAAATAAAGAATAAAACAAGGACTAAAAGGCTATTATTGATGAATAAAAATTAGGAGTTTAAAGTGTGTTATGTACAATTGGTCTCCCCTATCTCCCCCTACTTTATTCGTTGTTGACCACTATATTCTTTTTCTTTTGTTTCCTTTATTCTTTTATTTTGAAATTAAATACCAATAACTAAACAATATTTATATGCCAATTACTGCATGTTATTTTGTACACATTAATGCCATATACATGCATTTAGCTAGGGATTTATGGCCAAAAAGAAAGAATAAAGTTGGTGAAATGGAGACTCATCACCCCCATGCTTGCCTTTGCTAGTCCCTAACAAACACTTATGTTAATGAGTGCATAAAAAGATAATCAAGAAAAGAAAAGGAAAGAACTTGGAATAATTTTTTTACTTTTACACTTGTCTTAATAAAATCAAAGTTTGGTACCATGTGTGTGGAGTTCAATTAAGACATTTGGATTCTTGATGTGTTTGGAACCACATTAAGGTTAGGAATTGTGACACAACAACCCTGTTTGGTTGCAGGGTTGGGCAGGGTTGGCCCAACCCTGGTTACTATTCACAAGGGTACTTCCTCCTCACAGATTACTATTCACCCAGCCCAACCCAACCCTGCCCAACCCTGCAACCAAACAGGCCCTTAGGTTCCATGATCCTCTATCCAATTCAATTCCCAGTCTTGTCAGAACCATCCTTTCAGTCTCATACTCTTGCAACCTTGAAATGATTGGTACCATGTGTGCGGACTGTGTTAGCTCTTCCCAGACAAATTGCTGGACTATCAAGGAGTCTCCTCCTCTAACAACTCGTCCTCAGGGAGACACATATTTCCTTCTAAATTTAGGTTTTTGCAAGTTCACAACCAAAAGGGGGAGGAGATAGAAGGATGAGAAAGGAAGTGGAAATGGACAAGTGTAGCCACATTTCCTTGTGAAGTACGGTCAATGTAACCAAGTCTTCACCAAGAAGTAGGCCTTTTTTCCAGAAGCTCAAAATTTTTGGAATGTTTTGTGCAGGCTTCTTTTTGGATATTTTCTTTGATTTGGCATCGCTCTGCATACTTGTTTTACACTAACGAATATAGAATCTATAGTTCCGCCCATGTTTGGGGTCTTGGAAAAAGTTGTGCTAGCATACCATTCCTCATCTGAATCTTTATTTCAATCCAACCTCCAAATGTTATATGTTCATGCTACCAAAGAAAGTGAGTTGAAGTATTGGTTTCAGTAGTACTTAAGAATGGTTCCTAAGCCACCCTTGACAAAGCGGCCTAGTATCTTCCTGACTTAGACTCTAAAATTTTTCAACATTCCATCTGGGTTGAGATAAGGGTGAAGTATGAGGTTTCTAGTCAAGGCACTTTCTCAAGAGTCATATGGATGACATGAAGGGTTCTATTTAAACACATTGAATTGACTCAAGAACATGGGCTCATGGAATCTAAAGAATTAAGTCAATGTGTCCTGAAGCATCTTAATTCCATTCACTAATGGGTTCCTATGAAGTTAGGTTGATTAAGGCCTATACCAAGTTCCAATCTTCAAACTTTATTTAGACTTGTTCAATTATCTATATTATATGAAAAATGCAGAAGCTATACAATGCAAGAAAATCTGTTTGTGAATCTATTTTCTGATTTTGAAATTTTTATGGATTTTTGAAAATGTTTTGTATATTTTTATGTAATTTCTTCAAAAAAATATTTTGCAAATTTTTATGGGGTTTTGGAATTTTGAACTTTTCATGGATTTTTATAATAAAGGTTAGCAAAAGAAGTATATAAAAATATATTACACATGAGTATGTGTATATTTAAAATAATAGATGCGTAGAATTTACATTGGGAATATATAAGTGTTATTTCTCATTTACAAATGTTTTCTTTTTCTTTTTATCTCTTTTTTATACCTGGGTTATTCACATTTTCATAAAGAATTTTATTTTTCTATAATTATGTAAACGGTTCCAAATCAGTTTGAAAATTTTTAACAAAATTTTGAAAACTTATTTTTTGCAAATAATTTGACACAAAATTTAAAAATCCTTTTGCAATTTTTTTCGAACAATATATATAAATTTTCAAAATAATTTTACAACCATTTTCCAAATCATTTGCAAGCTAAATTTTCAAAAATTTTATTCAAACAAAGGAATAAAATATTTGAAATATTTAAGAAAGATTTTTACATAGTTTTGAAAACATTTTACAAAAGTTTTCCAAACACTTTTGAAAAGATTTTTCAAGATATTTTCGAACTACTTTTATAATCATTTTGCAAAATAAATTTTAAACCAGATTATTAATCATGATTAGAAATAATTTTTGAAAAAAATTATACTTATTTATTGTGTTTTCTTTTCAATTGATTATTCATATACCCTAACCCAATATAGTACAATAGCCATACTATTAAAAATATGAAGTACAAGTTATGGCTAAAGTATATATGGCTTATATACGACCCCCCATACTTAGCTTGAACTATGCCCTCATAGTTATCAAAGAGAAAAAGGATGTCATGACTCATACTAAGTATAGAAAAGTCTATACTATAACAACTAAATAAAGAATGAGAAGTCGACCATCCCCCCTATGCTTAGGATCAACTAACCCTAGGTATAGTAGACTGTATGCAAAGTGGAGATGATTAAGGATTAGAATTTATGAAATCAATGGGTTTGCCTTGTCCCCCCAATACCTAGGGTAAAATATCACTAAGTATAGACATAATATTAACAAGTTAGAGGACACATGTGGGAATGAATATCAAGAATGGTGTCCACTAGATTCGATCTTATGGTAGTGCTCAAGGACACGTGTTTACTCCTCCCGAGCAATACATCGATGCCAAATGCAATATGCACCTTACTTGATATGTATGGTCTTCCCATTGGTAGAAATGGATATCGGATATGAAACTGTCCTTCTTGATTCTCATCCAATCTTGTGGGACTACCCCAGAGACGAGGTAGTTTACAATGTTGACATACCAAGGGAGAGATCCAATGATGAGAATGTATTCATCGTGGAAGGTCTTTGAAAAGTCGGGTTTTGCAAGTGTCTAAAATATCCTCACAAGGTGAGAATGCAGTGTCGCTGAGGTGACCGCTCAGGAAACCAAAACTATTTCAACAATTAACCCACAACATATGAAGCAATGCAAAGTGAAAATGAGGAGCCAAAATTTATTATAACTCTACAAAATGTCTCTATAGTGCAAGTATGTAGAGGTCGAATACAGGAAGAAACGGGAATAGACAACAATAACTAGCAAAAGATAATGTTTGTTTTGGGGTCTTCATGATTATTTTTGAATTTTTATTGGGTTTTTAATTATCTATTTTGTTATATTTTTTGTTATTATACTTTTTATGAGTTTTTAATTTTGTAATTTTTTTATTTCCTTTTTATATTTTTTTATTTTTATTTTTTCTCTTTTATAAATAGATATAAGATAAGTATATATAATATATAGATATAATATAGACAATAATTATACAAATAAAGATAAAATAAAATACCCTAATTTACAATCCTTTTTATTTTTTTAAAGGTATTAACAATGTTTTTTGGATTTTTCCTAATAATAAATTTAATACTTATAAAAAAGTGAATATTGGCATAAGTTTACAATATAGATACCATGTGTATAAATATACCTATAAATGATAAAAATGCACGAAATTATTCCTTCTTTATGATTTTTATCCTAATTTTTGTTATTTTTTTTGTATTTTTAATTGAATAAAAATAAGAAAATAGTGACCTGAGTTAATAGGCTGAATTGTTTGGATTTCAAAAATAGCTAAAAAGCTCAAAAATTGCCAAAACTATTTTTAATATATATTGTATATAATACATAAAACTGAAAATAGAAACATACATTTTTTATTTTTATAGATTATTTTATAATTTTACAATGATTTTAGAGCTTTTTAAATTTTAGTGATTTTCATTTATTATTTTTAGGGATTTTTGGTCTATATTATAAAATACAATAGTAAATATTACTTACTTTTTTCGAAAATTTTCAAAATAATTATATATATAAACATGGATTAAATACACGGTTCTTGATTTTTTTAAAAAATAGGAAAATAATTTTAGTGGCCTGAGAAAATTATGTGATTTGTAGCATTTAGGCACTAAAAATAATTTTCCTAGAATATTTGGATATCATTTGATAATTTTTATAAAAAAAATATAAGAAACAAATATCAATTTATGGTAGGGACCTAAGCATAATTTAAAAAAACTATTCTTTATTTTATGAAGCCCTTAACAAAGTGTAGGGGCAAACATGCAAAATGCCTAGAATAAACAAGATATACTCTAGCAAGGCTATAAATGTAATATTCAAAAAGTGCAAGGTCTAATCTGCAAATTAAATAAGAATTTGTACACTAGACTTTGAATCTAAAAGACTGAAAAGAAATACAAGAAAAACTGAAGGTTTAGGTGCAAAATGCTTAGTCCCCTCTCGTGCAAAAGCATGTGGGGTAAACGACGGGTCTAATAGAATAGAGGGTGAACGGTGGGTCTAATGGAATAAAGGAATCAATAGAAATAATGAAAGAATAGAGAGGGAGAAATAGAGGAAAATAGGAGGCCAGCAGGGTCTAATAGGCCTAGGGTGCATGTGGCTCAGTTGAACGACGGGTCAATCGAGGACATGCTTCCATTGGGTCATGTAAACCTGTAAAGAGACAAAATAATATCAACACCTTACTAATTGTTTAAAAATAGTGAAAAATATTATTATTTTCTTAAAACATGAAAGTTTTTATTATTTTATGCACTATTTTAATATGATTTTTTATTTATTTTTACAAGTTAATTTATTGTATGTTTATTTCTACAAGTACAAATATATGTATATTGATCTATGTAATATGTAATTTATTTTCTATTTTCTATTTTCTAACTTTATTTACATAATTTATGTATTTATAACATAACTAAATATACATAAATACATTTTCATTGTAATATTCTAAGTAATATGTACACTTAAATAAATATGGGTATTTATTAAGAGTATGTATATACAAAATTATGTACATGTATCCCATATATTCTTGCATGCTTGATTATTATATGATATTTTTACTTGTTTTATTTTATTATATATATGTACTTGTATTCCATATATTATTTTCAAAATTATAAAAATACGAAACAATAAAAATATAAAGAATAAATAAATTGATTCTTTTTTCATATATAATGTACAATAGGGGTCCAAAACCTAACTTTCGTATATTAAATCCAAATTGAATGAAACACTTTCATTAAATAAATAATTAAAAATTATATAAAATTAAAGGTGAATTTATGAATTTTGAGTTCGTATGGAGAAGATAGAGGTCCGCGAAGTTTGGATTTTATCTTTCTATTTTGATTGTAAAAGGCACATTGTGCATCATTTTTATGTGAAATAAATTTCATATTTTTACATGTATTTTATCTAGAAATTTCATATACAAAGTATATTTATTTAATGTGTAAATAGTAAAGAATAAAATAGATCCCAAAAATGTACTTATTGGGGAATTAAATATAGGGTTTTCAAATTATTTTTCACCTTATCTCCATGTTGAACAGCTAAACTTCATGTTTTTATTTAATGGAATTATTAATAAATTATATGTGTCCATTGTAACCCAAAGAAGCATCATGAAAAAATTATTTAAAATTTATGCACATCTCAAGCCAAAAAACAAAAAAAGTAAGCAGAAGAACTATGCATGTTATTTATTTACCTGTACAACGTATAAGATCAAACTCAGGGAGGCTACAAAATATCCTATGGGTTATTAATTCAATGAAAAGATTAATGAACTAAAAAGGAATTTCTATGAATACTACTCTTGGTCTTATGTATTTTTTATTTTTGCATTTTTTATGGAATTTTAATTTTGTATTTTTATTTGGTTTTCTTATTTTTTATTTTTTTAATATTACAAAAGAATTTTTTATTTTTTAAAACAATGAAATAAATGTAACAAATAAAATGAATAATAAAACAAATCCCTCTTTTTGTATTATACAATTATAAAAATATACATAAAATTAAATAAAAATTATTTTTGAGTTTTTGAACTTTTTATCTTTTTTGGGGATTTGCCTACTTTTTCCAAAATTTTTAATGCTTTTAAATAAATCAAAATAAACAAATAAAGCAAACAGAACACAAAGTGAATGTTTTTAGATTTTTTGAATTAGCAAATAAGATAAAAAGTTGATGAAATATGCATATATATAGATGTATTTTTATATTTTCTAGAAACGAATTTTATGTTTTTTGGTTCTTTATATGAATTTATATTATTTTTACGTTTATGTATGTTATATGATTTTTATTATTTTTTGGGGAATATTTATGCAAAATTGGCAAAGAAATTAAAAGAGATGAATATATATGAAGATATTTTTTAGAATTTTTGCGGTTTTTTTGTAATTTTTATTGATTTTTCAATGCATATAGAAAATTGTTATGGACTTTTTGAGTTATTAAAAATAATAAAAAGATGAAAATGAAAAAAAATACAGATGAAAGATCAAATTAACACGTAAGTGACATGATTTTTGTGGAATTTTTAATGAAGTTTTAATATTTTTCATTTAATTTTTAACATGTAAAATAAATATGTATGTAAAAGGGTATATATGTAAAGAAACAATGTTTATGGACCAAGTGATAACAAATAGATAAATGCGAGGGGCAAATGTGTAAAATTTCCAAGAAAACGCACGTGAGCGTCATTGGAATGGACCAATTTGTAATTAATTTATTTCTAGTGTCTAAATAATAACAAAGAACATGAAGGTCTTTATTGAAATTTTCACAAAAATCACCTCCAAGATACTCTTCGTAATCATACATGATTAAATTGCAAATAAAATAAATGCTAGTGTAAATAATGCAAATGTTCAATACACAAAATGCTGACACATTGTCCATACATGACTTATTTGCGAAATAAATAAAGGTAGGGGCTTGGGGTGCAATGTTACCATTTATCCACGTGGCGCCTTGGCCAGTTGGATGGCCATAAGGCTTTGATCAGACAATGGTTGGATATTGCATGGACGAATGAGATTTGATATGAGGATTTCCATCCACGACTAACTTTTGGGGCAGATCCAACGCTCCTGATGCGAACTAGAGCGGTGTTCCTGACCGGACGGTGATGAAGGCGGTTGGAAGAACGTGCTTGAAGGTTGAATCCATCAAACTTTGAACGAGAAATACTTGCTCGATCTCCGTCTACGGTGACTCCTAGAGGTACATCTCAATCCTACGCTTTCCTCTGTCGATACAAGGACTCCACGATGGTCGATGACTAGAACACGATCTGAAGGTCGAATGGTAAAGCTCCAAGCGGACCTCCGGATGGCATTATTGGCTAAGGTTTTCTCTAAATACCAGCAAAGCAATCTACACTCAAAGGAGATGCTCTCGCAGATTTATTTTTGAATAAAAGAGGGAAAGGATGAGAGAATGGGGGCTCTGGCAATGGTGGTCGAAGTAGGAGCCAAACCTCAGATTTGGGTTGATCTGTGGGGAGTCAAATGATGGAAGATGTGAAGAAAGTTGTGGTGGAAGTGTAGGCGTGGTCAGAGTTATGGGTAGGTGATCAGAACCCTTCGGATCTTATTGATCAGAGGTTGAAGATGATGGGCAGATTTAAGGTAAATCTAGAAAATAAAAGCAAAATTTGAAATGCTAAAATCAACGAGGGTTAATCCTAAATTTACCTATGGTGGAAGGCATAGGATATCAGCCTCAATTCGTTGCATAAGGCAGAGAGTCAGAAACTCGTTGGCGGATGTCCGGTAAATGGTCAGATCTCTACTAGAGCACCCAAATCACACTCCCGATTGGAGAAAAAACTCATTGTCACCAGAGCACAGTCCATATCACTCAATCTCCGGAAAAAAGGGTAAAAATCATATCAAATGCGGTAGGGGAAGGTGACAGAGTATATATAGGAAGAAGGTTCTTTGTCGTCTTTGAATTTAAATCGTGTAAGGATCGAGGCATGATATTAGGATCTGAAGGGCTGACGATGGAGAGGGTTAATTGGGCTAGAAGATTGGAGAAGAACGCGAGGGCTGTCAGTGATCACATCACGGGGGAAAAATGGGACGGTGGGCTAGTTGGTGGAATTTGCGTGAAGAATGGGCAGTTGACCTGGGTGAACAAACCTGGGGCAGCCAATGAGAGAGCATGAAGAATGAGATAAGTTAGGCTAAACGAAAAAAGAAGGAAAAAAGTGCAAAATAAATGCAAATAAAATAGGAAACAAATAAAAAAAATAAAAAATAACGTCAATTAAAAATGTTAGTAAATTAATTACCTTAATTATAATGATTTTTAATCAATAAAATATGGTATTTACGTGGTTAACATGAATAAAATGTATTATTTATAGGTATGTATATCTATGTACACAATGCTTTGATTTTTAATTAATTATTTATAAAATATATACATAATTTAATATTTTTTAATTTCAAAAATTTTATAAGGGTTTTAATATTTTTTATTTTTTAGGAATTAATTTTGAAGTTTAAATAAATAGGTATATATACAGTATATACAAGGTGATACTATACAATATGTACAAGATTTTATTTTTGTTGATTTTTGAATTTGAAATTTTTATTTTATTTTATATAAATAAAATGAATTATTTACAATTTATAAAAATACAATATTTACAAATATATACAAGAAAATAAATAACAAACCAATCTACATAGTATACATAGGTATTATATACAATAGTACCATATTAGCCACATTTCACACCTTAGTTCTGATTTTTATGAAACCACCTTCATTTTAAAGATTATTTAATTTAGAGTGCAATGAAAGTGAGTTTGAAGAATTTGGAGCTTTGATGTCGAAGATATTGATCTTGCAAGCTGAGCATTGTGATCTTTTTTGAGTGTTGTAATTTAGACAATATGCACTGATTTTTAATGCAATTATTTTTGTTATTTACAAAAGATTTTTATGTACAATTTTCAAGAAAAAATCAATTGTGTTTGAGTTGAATTTGGGTATGAATAAATTAAAGAAAGAGAATGTGTATTATATACAGTAGTGTACAAGTGATGTATATATACCGATGAAGATTGATTTTTAGTGTTTAGGCTTTATCTCCTACTACTTTATTCCTGGTTGATTAGGTCAGGTATTGACCTACTCTCGAATTCTGAGTCATCCTATATCTATTACATATATATTGTCTTTCATTTTCTTTATTTTCTTTTATTTTCTTTCTTTATTTATTTCAAGTTAAAATAGTGATAAATATGCCATATTTACACAAGAATGAGAGTTATTAATATGATTGATTTATTGATATTTATAAGCATTTTGTAATGGATTTTAAGCTAAAATAAATGAATAAAGATGATGAAATGTAGATTCATCACTCCAACAACTTTATTCCTTGTTGACCCAGTCATCACGATGCTTAGGTCTCAGGGTTTGGGTCACTCAGTACACATGGTATTTCATTTCTTTGTCTTCTTTTTTTTCGTTTATTTCGGATTTAAATATAGTATGTTTTACAATATTTTTACTATAATTAATAATGGTTCTTTTATGAAAAATAATGATATATACATGCATGTACATAGGGTTTAAGGGCCAAAATGAAAGAATAAAGGTCAAGAAATGGAGATTTATCAGTATTTGTGATCAGTGCTTCACATTAAATTATGGATTAATGATCAGCTACCACATTCTGAACTCAAGGCTTGTCTCTGATTTCCATGTCAAATTCTTGCGAGAGAAGGATCCATCTAAATAAGTGTGATTTGGCATCATTCTTCTCTTGTAAGTATATGATAACATTATGGTCAGTAAAAACAATGACTTGAGATCCTAGAAGATAGGATTTTAACTTCTCTAAAGTGAAAACCACTACTAGCAATTCTTTATCTGTAATTGTATAATTCTTCCGTGCTTCATCAAACATGTTGTGGGCATAGTGAATGGCATTGAAAGTTTCTCTCTTTTTTGTCCTAAGACAACCCCAACTACGAAATATGATGCCTTTTTTATAATCTCAAAGGGAAGAGTCCAATGGGGTGGTTGTAGGACTAGATCCTGAGTGACGAGAACTTTCAACTGCTGGAATTATTAGAGAACCAACTTATCAATAATGAACTCGATCTCCTTGCATAAAAGCTAAGTAAGAGGTCAGTCAATTGTATCGAAGTCCTTGATGAATCTGCAATAAAATCCAACATGCCCTAGGAATGACCTCACATTCTTTACTGATCGAGGTGGCTCTAGTTTGGCAATAACATCCACCTTCATCGGGTAGACTTCCATGACTTGCTTAGAAACAACATGGCACAGCACAATCCCTTCAGTAACCATGAAGTGGCTTTTTCCCCATGATAAAACCAAATTCACTTCGTGGCATTTCTACAGCACTCGGTCTAGGTTCTCAATATAGGAATGAAGCTGTTACTGTAGATTAAGATATCATCCATGAAAACTTTGAGAAAACTCTTAACCATATCGGTAAAGACTACAAGCATGCACCTTCTGGATTGTGGCAGGAGAAATGCACAATCCAAAGGGTATTTTGCAAAAGGCATATGCACCGAATGGGAAAGTGAAGGGTGTTTTCTCTTGGTCGTCTGGGGCGATGGTCACTTGGTTGTACCCTAGAGTACCCATCAAAGAAATAGAAGAATTCCTTTCCATTCAACCTTTCAAGTACTTGGTCAATGAACGATAGAGGAAAGTGGTCCTTCTTCTTAGTTGAATTTAGGCAGTGGTAATCAACACACACACATACACACATACACTCCATTATGTTGGTACTTGAGTAGAGATCTCCTATCCTTCGTCATTTGTAACCATGATAATCCCTGATTTCTTTGAAACTACATGTAAGGTACACACCAATTTTGAATCAGAGATGGGATAGATGAAGCACTCTTCACACCACTTCACGATTTCCTTCATTACTACGTCCCTATGTTAGGGTTTAACCTACACAAAAATTTGTGGAATGGTTTGCAGTCATCTTCATGTTAAATGTGGTGTGAATACAAGGCTGGATTTATCCCTTAGAGATTTGAATTTCTCCAACCAAGTTCCTTGCGATTTTTATATAAAACATCAAGGAGTCGAGATTATTGATCCTGGGTCAGCCTTCTACTGATGATGATCGGATACATATTCTCTTTATCTGTAATGAAAGACTACTTTAGACCTGTCAAGAGCTATTTTAGTTTAGGTAATTGTTGAATCTGCTGCACGGACACTTCAGAAACTATGATGTTTGGTGAATGTTTGTTTGAATTAAGGAGGTGTTGTTCACCTCTGTCACTCATGGATCTGATATGAATGTACCTAACACATTTGCAATAATTCGTCATGTTCAATTTAACTTGAATTTCCCTCAAACATGCTGATCAGTTAATGCACCGAACATATCTGTAGTGAATTCTAAATTTTCCTCAAATAACCAGAATGAAAGTTGGTGTAGCTTCGATCAAGGATAAGATGCAAGAAATCCACTTAAGATGGTTTGACCATTTGCAAAGAGGTCAGTTGATGCACCACTTAGTAGATATGAGTTTTGGGATGTTGAGTCAGTTAAGAGAGGGTGGGACATGCCCAAGAAGTGTTGAATTGAGACTATACGAAGGGATGAATGGAGGCAAAGAATACATGTAGCCAACCTTACTTAATGTGGGAAAAGGCTTTGTTGTTGTTTAGGGTGATCAATGATTCAGAATATGTATCCCAATTGACAATTAAGCATGGATTGATTGTGATATCCATGTCCTCATCCAGAGAAAGTATTTCTAGTGTCAGAATATCATTCAAAGAAAGTTGTTGATCATTGATATCAACAATGGCATAGCCTTCAACTCCTTCTGGTTTGCCTTGATCAACTGTGGCTTTCGACTCGGCAATCATGTCCATGGTGACTCAGTCACTGTAGGAGTGAAATGTAATCTTTCTAGACCCATAGTCAACGATCGCTTTAGCAGTTCGAAAGAATGACCCATCAAGAATAATCAGGGTCTGAAGCAACGGTGTAGGAGAATTCACATCCACGATGGCAAAGTCCACTGGAAAGTGTATGTCCTACACAGTCATGATAACATCCTCTAGTAAACCCCTGGAATTCTTAGTGGATTCATCCGCAAACTACATGATCATACGGGCGGTATTAAGCACTCCCAACCCGAATTCTTCAAGTACTGAACAGTGAACGAGGTTTATAAAATTTCTACTTTCAATTAGAGTTTGCTTGAAAGTCTGATCAAAAATCTGTCATCTGATTAAGGGTGCTCCCTTGTCTTTCTATTCCATGGGAGATTAATGATAGCATTTACAAATGCCATAGTTAAGATGTGTTTCTCTCGTCTGTTGTGTCCTTTCTTAATTTTAGATTCTTTGAGGTACATACCTCTTTCAAACCTTTCTTCACAACTAGCATGTATTCCATGGCCTTCATCAATGACATATAAAAAAACAAGGTTTTCAATAATTTCTACATTAGGGTCTGATAATGAATTTTTATTTTTTTGGAATTTTTCATTGCATATAGAAATGGACTATTCATAGAAGGAAATACATTGTTCTTAATTACATCATTATTTACAAATGACCATTTATAAGAATATCGATCATTCAAAATAGGCAAAAATGAATCTATATAAGTTTCATCTTTATTGGTTGGCTTTGGAGTTGATGATGATAGCATCTCCTTGGCTGGTACGGCTTGGCTTCAACTCTTCTTTTATTTTTTAAGATTTTCATTTTTCTTATTTTTTGATATTTTTGATGAGGGTTGTGGTGGTGCTCTAGTATTGCTCCTCCATCATCTTCATCCTCACTGGGCTCTATTACTGCTCTGACTAATGTGGAAGATGACTCCCAGAAGATGCTTTACTCTTTCCCTTCTGTGTTGTAGACGACTATAATTTCCTACCGCTGCTGAGAGTCACAACATTAGATAAAACATAATTTGAAATACATGAATCTATGGGAGTGGACAACACATCACAAACTACATGCTCCTTTTGCTTGAAGTTATTGGGGTTTGTGTCAATCTGCACTAGAATGGGTCTTTGTGGTAGTTAGATCATCAAGCTTCTGGCTCATCTTTGCTAGGCCTTCAACTAATCAGGCCAAGCAGTCAAGAGCGAGGTTCAAAGGAGCTGCCTCATTTGATTCAACATGCTGACCACACTAGAAGTGATACATACATGCAGGCTGGGAAAACTGGAATTGTAGTAAGGAGGAGGTTGCTGCAGATGAAACTGAGGAGAGGGAGATACTGATTATGATGAGCAAAAACATATTGGTGATGCGGCTGGCAGATGGTATTGGCTATACGCAGGCTGCTAATAGTTCTTATTTTGTCTCCATGTATTCTGATATGGTGGAGACTAATTTTGTAGAGGATGGTGTTGTTGGATAAACCTCCCATCAGAAGGTTGGCGATGTAGCCAGATTGCATAGGATTGGCCCTGTCCACCTGGATACGACAATTGTGCATCACTATTCCAGATGCCATTCACTTCTTGGATTTGGGGCAGTGGTGGGAAAATGGATCTTAAGATGGGGACTAGGGCTCAGGCTGGTACACAACAAGCTGTTACGACTACTGCGGAGGTGCCTAGTCAAGGATCTACACGTAATATATGTGTTCGACCAAAGGCTTCCCTGAACACAGATGAGATGGTTGTCGCGATGAGGATTCCTTCAGCTTAGCAGGAGTTACGACTGCCATACTTGCATACTGCACAACATTGATGGTATTGACCAACAACTGCAGCTGTATGGTGATCTGATCCAACTTATCTGGGTGATGGGTTCTTTGTTTGATCATGCACAATTTGTCTTGGTCTTGTGACTATTTCTCAATAATATCTACATTGGACAAGTGGCTCCCGATGATGCTGAGGTTGTATCTCTTGTCCCTATCTGCTTCAAAGGATGCTGCCATGTTTATTAACTTGCGAGGGATCTGCGGTTGTCGCTGGCATGCAAGGGATGATGATAATGCAACCTCTTTTTTGGACATTTCTTTGAATATATACCAAAAAACATCCTCGTTCTTTTTTAAGTGGGATCTGCCACACATGACATCAACAAACCTCTGGCATTCTTATGTGAGGCCCCCAAAGAAATGTTGTACCAAGATGGTCTTAGGAATGTCATGGTGAGGGCATTTCTCCTGTATATCTTTGAACCTCTCCCAGGATTCATGAATGGACTTGTGTGCTCCCTGGGAGAAATTGGATATCATGGCATTTAGCTGATTGAGATGACCAAGAGGGTAGAATATGTGGAGGAAGTCAGACTTTAGTTATTCCTAGGTCATCACTGCCTTCCACAAATGATTTATCTAGTAGAGAGCCTTGTCCTGAAGGTCGAATGGGAAGGTAGTCATTTTGACTACATCTAATGGGATGTTAGGTAGTGAGTAGTGCAGTAGATGCATGAAAATTGTTGTAAATGGATATACAACTCTTCAGTGGTGTTCCCATGGAAAGAAGGGAGAAGAGACAAGAATTGTCTTTAGCTCAAAGTGTACATGCACTACAGGAATCTATATCCACTTGGTCATCTAGACATAGTTAGGATTGTACGTCGCCTTGAGCATGGGTGTTTGATGCTCTCATCTTGGGTTGTCTGCTGGTACTCCACAGGGTCCGTCTCCTTTTTCATCAACATTCTCTCTCTCTCTCCTCCTCCTATGTTCTCTCTCTCCTATGATAATTCAACATATTTGTGAAGGAGACCTAGGCGAGAGCCTGATTTATCAGCTGATGTTGGATGGACTGTATTGATGCGAGCTACTATGCATTCACAGCGTTCTGATTTGGATGCAGATCCTGATTTGGTTGTTGTGATTCCTTACTTTTTCCCAGTTTATTGAAGAAGAATATGAGTCTAAAGATTAGTTTGTAAAGTCTGTATCGGATTCTCAGAAATTGTCTCAAATTATTGAAGATGTTGAGTTCATGGAATCGATGTAGGTATCGCAAGGTCAAGAGTAAGCCATCCATGAGTTAACATATCGAGATAAACAGAGTAGGTGAAGAATGAAATACGGTGACAAACAATTGATGAAATAATGACAAAAAATAGAAGTCTCAAAATGAGCAAAGAAAAAAGAAATGAAAATATATAAAATGAAAAAAAGTCACAAGTGTGCGAGATTGGATCTTTGACCTAAAATATAATTCAAACAAAACCAAAGCAAATAGATTCAGCAACTCACACCAAGTGAAGCTGTAAGAGTTCTGCTACTTTTATCTTTTCGATTTTATTTTGTTTTCAAGCAATCTTATTGAAAGTCCTTAGAGGATAACCCTATAGGAGAGTGAGTACAACCAGAATATTATCTCGTACTTCCCACTTCCTTTATAACCCGTAGCTTGTACTTTATAAGAGAATCCTTTTTATAGGTTATGGATCCACTACACATCCAAAAAATTGAAGAGGAAGCCAATAAGCAAAACCAATACTTCCCCCAAGAGGGATACTGATAATCTCAAAAATCGATTGGTCTTGTGTTCCACACAAGGCGGGAACACAGTCGAAGTGTCAACCAATCAAATCCTGAAATTAATCAACAATTAACCCACACTAAAGATCAATAATTAGAAATAAATGTGGAGTTAAAATTTATTTTTAACTCTGCACAAATGGTGTATAGGGACAAAGGGACAAGTATGCAGAGAGTTCGAACACAGGGAGAAAGCAGGGTAATTGAAATAAATGTGCACAAGTGAATGTGAAGTGTCTACACTAAGCGAGCAAAGAAATTTTTGTGGGTTTTTAATTTTTTTATTTTAATTTAATTTTTAATTTTGTATTTTGATTTTTAATTTTTCTGATTTTTATAATTTTATATTTTATATATTTTTTTCCTTTTTTCTTCAATATTGGAAAATAAGGACAATGTAATAAACAACTAGATAAAGTATTTATAAAAATGTGCAAAAATAATCAAAAATTCAGAAATAAAATGTTTTTGATATTTTTAAGTTTTTTACTGTTTTTGTGATTTTTGGGTATTTTTCAAGGTGTTTTTGGTATTTTTAAATACTGAAATAAGGGCAAATAGTGAAATATGTGATGGCTGTGAGTAAAATGGGAATTAAAATTAGTAAACAGCAACCAAAAGTTTTCACACTAATTTTCAAATAAAGAGAATGAAATATAGAACAAACAGGAACTGAGTTTGTATTTTTCTGAGTTTTCCTTGATTTTATATATTTTTTTGAAGTTTTTGAATGTTTTTGAATTTTTAGTGTTTTTATTTTGATATTTTTAGTGATTTTTGGAATGACACTAAAATATGGTATAATAGACACTAGGGATTTTTTTGGAATTTTTCGAGGTATTTTAATATTTTTTGGCATTTTCTAAGCTAGACAGTGAATAAAAAGCATGTTTTTGATTTTTAAGAAATATAGAAAATAAAATAAAATCAAAAACTAAAATGCTGGCGTCAAAGAACAAGCCTACAGGGACTTAACCCTATTTTTGTGGAATTTTTGGAGGCCAAATGATAATTTAAATAATTAAAACAAGCATCCAAACATTTATCAGGCCTGGCAGGGGTATACATGCAATTTCTCAAACATCCAGGGGCAACAAGCAATTTTCCACAAAAGTTTACACTTAATATTCAATTTTCAGGACCAAACATCAATTACAAAACCCGCCTGGGTATCGTAGCAATTTTCCCACCAAGGCACATGACTTGCACGCGCCTGGCGAGGACCAAAATGTAATATTCCAAAATCCTGGGGGCTAACTTGCAATTTCTCCAAAAATATAACTCTTACCCTAAATGTTTTGGTATTAAAACGAAATACACCAACAACCGAGGGTCCTAGTGCAAAACGCCCGCACCTCACGTGTACAGGACATGTGAGGTGACGTGGCGGAGGACCTGTATGCAAATGTTGAAAGTTTGAGGGCCTTTTTGCAAAAATTACAAAATATTTAACCTACGAAGTAAAGTTTCTGGACCAAATAAAAATTTTAAAACTAGCGGGGGTGTAACTGCAAAATACCCTCGCTGAGGCGATCCGATAGCGGAGCGGGCGCTGATGACACGTGGGGACGATCCAACGGCTGGTGACTACGTGATCCAGCGGCGTGGGACGCGCCACTTATCCACGTGGCGGCTTCTCCGGGCACGATGACGCTTTGCCGATGAGCGGCTTGGATTAGATGGATCTTGGTTGATCTGACGGTTGGTGTACTCGAAGATCCAACGGCTAATGGCGGATCTGGGCTGGGCCGACGATCGGACGGCTGGCGGATGATGACGAAGAATAGGGAAGAACACGCCGCCTGCGAGCTTCCCGAATCTCCTCCTTCCTCCTCCGGTGCTGTGTCGAGCTACAAAATGGCCCAGCTGGGTCCGTTGGTCCTCCTCTAGAGGCTGGTGGCGGCAAAAAGCTCCGGCGAGGCTCGGAGGGGCGGGGCGAGGTCGGCGGAGCACGGGACTCAAGGGACCTCGACCGGCCGTCAAAACCCGCTCCCAGGTGCTTTAAAACTGCAAGACCTGCACGCACAAATGTTATGGAGGTCGAGGGCAAAATGCCTCGACCTCCAGGCGCTCTCGAGATTGGGGGAATGGCGAGATGGACACTCGCCGGAGTTGCTCTCCGGCGAGGTAGTCGATCGAGTGATTTGATGGATGATTCAACGAGGAATGAAGGGCGAAATGATCCTAAGGCTAACAGGGACGTGATGGGGATAAAAATAAACAAAGAAACGGCCTCGATGGCCTGGGGCCAGAGGGTGGATACCTCGACAGCGGAGCTTCGCCGGAGGTGTGGAACGCGCGTCGATCAGGTGCTATCCCGCCGCCTTGAAGCCCAGAGCTTGGAGCTGTCACCTCCAGGCACCTCGAGCTCGACTAAGGGGGGAAGATCGGTGGAAATTTGCGGTTCAAATTTTCAAAATAGAAGAGGAGTTGGTTTTAAGGGGTTGACGGATAGTGGGGGTAGAACGAGGCCTGGCGGGTGGTGCAGCGATCCGCGGCCCAAGATAATGCTTGGGCGAGAATCCTTGATGTTCGAGCTTCAAAAGTCGTGAAGGGTGGAGCATGTTTAGGTGAAAGGGCTAGACTCGAAAAAAGGTGGAAGAAGGGGGGTCAACATACTCTGACAAAGCCACAGGGATTGGGTCAGAGAGTTGACCGAGGTCAACTCTCAGACCCTCCAGGTTGGTCCACGTGGACCAACCAGGAAAAACCCTGGAAAAACATCTTAATAAATCATTTTAAAATAGTAAATGGTGTTATTTTAATTAGGTGATAAAAAAAGTGTTTATAATTATTTTATGCCGATTTTTAATTATTTTTATGAGTTATATTTTTACAAGTTCACTTTTTAGCCCTGTATAGGTATAATACCTATATATTTTAGTCTTTTATTTTTATTCTGTGTATTTTATTTTTATTATTTTTTGTTTAGTATTTTCTAAATAATAAAATACTTTCATACACGCAAATATATTTTTGTTTTATTTTTCTGATGTATTCTGTATATTAGATAAAATATAAAGGTATAATGTATAGGTATACATATAGGTATAATACATGTATACTCTATATATGTTTATTTTTATTTTGAGTTTTCTTTAGGTTTTTATTCCAATTTTAATGTACGTAATTATCATAAGTAATATTTACATAATTATAAAAATATAAAAAATATAGAAATAATGAGTAAATAATAAATTGAATATTTTAATCTGTATAAGTATACAATGAGGGTCCAAAACTCAACTTTCAAACCGTAGCTCCGCCAAATGCGAAACCACCGCCATTAAATATCTTATTTTATTCTATATACAATTAAAGGTGAATATGATGCATTTGGAGTTGTCAGTTATGAGATACGGGTTTGGGAAGTTGGGATTCTGGGTTCTTATTCAGACTATAACTTTTTATCTGTACATTCTTTTTATGTGAAATCAATTTTGTGTTTTTCCTTGTAATATTATCTACAACTTTCATGTACAAAGTTTCTTTATTTGATGAATAAAAAGTGGAACCAAAAATAGGTCCCAAAATGAATAAAGAATGAATAGAATAATATAGGTATTTGACCCTTATCTCCCCCTACTTTATTCATTGTCGACCTATTCATCAAGATGCCTAGGTCTCGGGGTTTCGGGTCATAAAATATTTACAATATTTTATTCTTTTTCTTTTCTTTTCTTTATTCTATAATTTTGGCTTTAATTACAGTATTTTATACACTAAATAGATGCACATGCATGAATGCTAAGATGATGATATTAATGACATTTGCAGGCATTTGCTAGGGTTTTTGATGCCAAAACCCTATACTTTACCTTTGCAAAAGAAAAAGAAAGAAAAGAAAAAAGAAGAACTTGGATTTTATTTGATTATCAAACTTGTCTTCACAAAATAAAAGTTTGGAGCTTAAGTCAGACCTTTGGAGTTTTAGTGCGGGCGGAACCTTAGTGAGAACCGTGTTTGAAATTCAACAGTCCTTGAGAATCCCAAAACTCCGTCCAAGTCTCCTCAATAGCCAGGTCAGAAATACTTCAACTCATACGCAAACTCTTACGACTATGAGTCTGACTCGTACAGTGTAAGTGATATGTAGCTCCCCACCTCAGAAGTAACAAAGAAACAACCTCCCCCACCCTGGTAACTCTAATGCCTCGGTCTAGCAACTCTTTCCTCGAGAAGCGGGGTATTCCCTTCTAAGTTCAAGTACAACTAGACCTAGTTGAGGCGCACTGCCTTCACTAGAAGAAGAAGAGAGGTTCCGCCTAGAAGTACTACCCTCATATGCTACCCCAAGCCAAAGGAAACTGCCTCCTCACCACCTCATCCGTGGAGAGCTATGTGAAAGGTGCAGGTGTCCAAGTTAGGTCATTATCAACAAGAGTCGTGCGTGTGCTCCGAAATACTCTACTTACGCAGTCAAGAATCCATTGAACCAAGTCCCGTGACCCTCAAAGAATTAAGTCAACTAGACCTGAAGTACCTCAAACCCAGTTCCTATAAGGTTCCTGTTATTAGGTAGATTTTAAGGTCCAATCAAGCTCCAATCTCCGGATTTTACTTAGACTTGTTCAACTATCAAATTCAATCCGAAAAATGCGAATGCTATGCAATGTCGTGCGGAAATTATTTTTGTGATGCAACTTTCAAAGATTTTGAATTTTTTATGGATTTTTGAAAAGATGATGATGATGATGCGAATGCAATTTTTTTGTATTTTTCAAAAAGATTTTTCAAATGTTTTTGGATTTTAATTTTGCAAATGTTTTTGGCATTTTTTGAAAACAAAAAGTTTTGGCTAAAAGCTAGGTTAAAAATATGTACATGGGAGTGCTTCTTATATATACAAGAGGTGGATTTTAAGAATTTACAAGGGTAAGTGGTCAGTTTTATACATAAATATATATAGTGAATTTTGGTGAGATGTAAGTATTCCTCAAACTTATTTGACACAAACTTTTCACATAATTTTTGAAAACTATAGTCCAAAATAATTTTTACAAACATTTTACAAACATGTACACACATTTGAAAATCATTTTGCAATCGGTTTTCCAAACAGTATATATAGATTTTTCACATATTTTTGCAACCATTTTTCAAACCATTTGCAAATCATTTTTCAAACATTTTATTTCACACAAAGAAAAGAAGTTTTACAAACCACACATTTTTATAAAGGTTGAAAACATGTAACAAAATGTTTTGCAAATAGTTTTTGATAAATGTTCACAAAGATTTTCAAACTATTTTTCAAACATTTTGCAAAAAAACATTTTCACCTGATTTATTAGTCAGTAATTACAAAAAGAATTTGAGGAACAGAACACCTTTTTATTAAAGATTTTTTAATGAATTATTAGCCATATTATTAAGAAAATACGAAAGTACGAGTTATGGCTAAAGTATATACGTAGTATATACGACCCCCCTATACTTATCTTGAGCTATGTCCTCGTAGATCGGAGAGAAAAGAGAAGACATAACTCGTACTAAGTATTGGCAAGTCTAAAGAATACATAACTAATGAATGAACCAATGAGAAGTTGACCGTCCCCCCATACTTAGGATCAAATAATCCTAAGTATAGCAGACTGTACACAACGCAGGGAGGGTCAAGGGTGGGAATGAACAGATCGTACTCAGATTGTCTCCCCCTATACTTAGGGTAAGATATCCCTAAGTATAGACAAGAAGAGGAGACAATGGAGAGGATTGAAAAGAATAGAAGCAACTCGGGGTGCACACCCCCCTATACTTAGGACAAAGTATGTCCTAAGTATGGAAATCTGTCTACAAGGGCGGCACCTTTTTGATAGATAAAGACAATGGAAAAGGAAAAGAAGAAAAGAAGAAAAGAAGAAAATAAATCAACAGATGAAAGTGTGATATGGACATATGATCTGTACTGCGGAAGATAGAAGTGATCACCATGTATGAGATGCAGATGATATGAGTGAAAGAACATATCTCATACCAGAAGAATGGGGGCAACGTCAATGGTCAGCGGATCATGATCTAGATATAGTTTCAGGCGTTGACCATTGACGCGGAAAGTAGAGGAAGATGACGGTTCGGATATGTCGATGCTGCCATTGTCATGTACCTTCCTGACCACATACGGACCTTTCCACTTGTTCTACAATTTTCCTGGGAATAATTTCAGCCTGGAATCAAACAACCATACTCTCTGATCCGGCTCAAACTGCTTATGGCTGATATGAGAATCATGCCATGTCTTCACTTTCTCTTTGTACTTTAGGCTGTTGGAGAAGGCTGTGTCTCTCAATTCTTCCGGGGCTGCCAATTCTGCTCTTCTCTGATCTCCTATACTCTCGGGATCTAACAGCAACTCGGTGACTGCCCAAAAAGATTTGTGCTTGATTTCCACTGGAAGATGGCATGGCTTGCCATAGACGAGTCGAAAGGGAGATGTCCCCAATGGATTCTTGAAAGAAGTCCGATAAGCCCACAAGACTGAGTCCAACAGCTGTGACCAATCCTTTCGGTCTGGGCGGACGACTTTCTAAAAGATAGTTTTTATCTCACGGTTCGAGACTTCGGCAAGACCATTAGTCTGAGGATGATACGGTGTAGCAACTCGATGGTCAATGTCGAACTCGTCTGCAAGGGCCCTAACCTTGTCATTGATGAAATGAGACCCCCCGTCTGAAATCAAGACTCTAGGTACCCCGAACCGTGAAATGATATTTTTCCTCAAGAATTTGCACACGGTTTTAGCATCAACGGCTCGGGCGGGGATGGCCTCAACCCATCGACTGACATAATCCACAGCAAGCAAAATATGCTCGAATCCCTGACTCTTAGGAAATGAGCCCATGAAATCAATCCCCCATGCATAAAAAACCTCACAGAAGTGAATGGGTTGCATGGGCATCATGTCTCTCTGTCCACAGGTTCCATCTTCTGATAGTCAGTACATCTCTTCACAAACTCATCAGAATCCTTGAAGAGAGTAGGCCACCATAGGCCGGATTGAAGCACCTTCTGTGCTGTCCTTTTTCCAGAATGATGTCCTCCTGCCTCGAGCTTGTGGAAATATGTGAGGACGCTCTGCTACTCTTCTTGAGGAATGCTCCTCCTCCAGATACTATCCCCTCCTTCATGATAAAGGATGGGATCCTCCCAATGGTAAAACTTGGCCTTAGCTAGGAAGGTCTCAAGTTTCTGCCTGGGCCAACCCTGAGGGACTGTCTTGGCAACAAGATAGTTTACAAAGTCAGCATACCATGGGAGTGAGGTGACCGCCAAGATCGCCTCGTCTGGAAATGTTTCTGCAATAGGTGCACTGGGCTCAGATTCCTCAAGATTCTCCAATCTGGAGAGATGATCTGCCACCACATTCTTGACTCCAGGTTTATCCTTAATCTTAATATCAAACTCCTGGAGCACAAGGATCCATCTGGTTAGACGTGCTTTGGCATCCTTCTTAGCCATTAAGTACCGGATGGCGGTGTGATCAGTGTAGATTGTTACTCTAGATCCGAGAATATACGATCGATACTTATCAAGAGCAAAGACTACGGCCAGCATCTCTTTCTCAGTCACAGTGTAATTCCGCTGAGCGGCATCCAAAGTCCGGCTGGCGTAGTGAATGGCAAAAGGTAATCCATCCCTCCTCTGTCCAAGCACAGCCCCAACAGCAAAATCTGAAGCGTCCGTCATGATCTCCAATGGGAGAGACCAATCGGGTGGCTGAAGGACAAGAGCTGAAACAACCATATTCTTGAGAGTCTCAAAAGACGCAAGACACTTATCATTGACAATAAACTCGGTGTCTTTTGTCAGCAAGTCAGTGAGCGGTCGGGCAATACGATTGAAGTCCTGAATGAACCGTCGGTAGAAACCGACATGCCTCAGAAAAGACCGCAATTGACGCAGGTTGGACGGCGGATTGAGTTTTCTGATGATATCCACCTTGGCCGGATCGACCTCCATGCCCCTGTTGGAGACGATATGACCAAGGACCGTCCCTTGAGTCATCATAAAGTGACTCTTCTCCCAAGATGACACAAGATTGACCTCTATGCAGCGCTGAAGCACACGGTCTACGTAGTCAAGACAAGAATCGAACCCGTCGCCATAGACCGAGAAGTCATCCATGAAGACCTCTAAACAGTCACCCACCATGTCCGAGAATATGGACAACATGCACCTTTGGAATGTCGCCGGAGCGTTACATAGACCAAAGGGCATCCGTCTGAAAGCATATGTCCCAAACGGACAGGTAAATGTCATTTTCTCCTGGTCTTCGGGCGCAATGGCCACTTGATTATATCCAGAGTACCCGTCAAGAAAGCAGTAATGACTCTTCCCAGCTAGCCGCTCGATAATCTGATCAATGAAGGGCAGCGAGAAGTGATCCTTCTTGGTGGCCTCATTCAATCGTCTGTAGTCCACACAGACCCTCCAAGAAGTGGGCACTCTGGTAGCGATCTCCTCTCCAGACTCGTTCACCACTGTGGTGATGCCCGTCTTCTTGGGCACCACATGTAACGGACTAACCCATTTAGAGTCGGAGATGGGGTAGATAAAATCGGCGCTCCACCACCTCGATATTTCCTTCATGACCACATCACGAAGATTCGGGTTCAGCCGTCGTTGGAACTCACGCGACGGCCTAGCACCCTCCTCAAGATAAATATGGTGGGAGCACAGAGCTGGACTAATCCCCTGGAGATCAGCTATACTCCATCCTATTGCCTTGCGGTTTCTTTCAAGAACCTCCATCAGACGAGATTCTTGTTCTCCAGTCAAATCTGTTGAGATAATAACTGGGTACATGTCTGGCTCACCTACAAGGAATCTATACTTCATCGACTGCGGCAGAGGTTTCCGTTCTGGACAACTGGGAGGTGTCAGATCTGGCTTCTGATATGTCTGTGTAAATGCTACCAGGTCTGCATGGGAGAACTCTCACTCTTCATGAATTTCTGACGAAGGGCGGCCTGCTGAATCATCGATAAACTGCACTGGCTCGCACTCTGTCATGGTTGTCGGCTCAGAAGGAATCAGACAAGGCAAATAATCATCAAACGCATCCCAATCAATGTCTGAATTCGAGGGATCAGAAGAAGATGAGCAATAATGAAAATCATCGGCACCACTCGTCCTGATACTGTCAGCCTCAGGTGTATCCTCATCCAGGGATGTGCTCTCCTGGCTCTCGACTACCATGAGCTTGAGATATAGTGAATCTGTAGGCAAGGCGAGGGTCGGTGCTACAGGATCTGTCCAGTTGGATTCATCATCAGTCATCACGAAATCACACACCTGGTGGATGTCTAGCTCGTCCTCTGTCATCTGCTCGGCTTCACTGGATTGCTCTGAGCACGCCAACTCTCTGGCTCTGATCTGGTCGATCGTATCTATTTGTACGCTTTCACCCTCTACGCGAAAACATACCGTCCCACTATCATGGTCGGATACCGCCTTGGCAGTGGCCAAGAATGGGCGTCCAAGTATGATGGGGGCATCGGTTACCGATTCAGGGATCTCCATGTCCAATACAACAAAGTCCACGGGGAATTTCAGGCCCTGAATGGTAATGACCACATCCTTCAACAACCCCTTCGGCCTCTTGATCGGCCTATCAGCAAACTGAAGGACTGTCCTGCTACGAAGAAGAGGGCCAAACTCGAATCATTTGAGTAAGGCTGCCGAAAGGAGGTTGATCGAAGACCCGCTGTCTAATAGCGTACGATCGAACCACTGCTCCTGGATCTCGCATCTGACATAGGAGGCTCCTGTATCAGGTCTCTTGGCTAGCAATGTGTTCTGGATGGCACAGCAAGTGTGATGGGTGAGCACATGGATCTGATCTCTGTACCTCCTCTTCCTGCAGACTGTAGTTTCCTCTTTCAAGTTCTTTTTGAGGAAGGGGATGTGCTCAAGTGCTTCTCGTAGAGTCAGCTGAATGTGGAATCTATCAATCATCTGGTTGTTGATCTCTACCTGCTGGTTCTTTTTTGGGTTTTCTTTTTTGTTCCCCTTCGCCTGGCGGAGTGCCTCATGGAAGGGGATGGTCGGGCCCTCCTCAGATGGAGGACTAGGAATAGGTCCCTGAGCTTGTGAAGGAGGAGAATCCACACAGTCATCATCATGCAACACATATGGATCTGCAATGTCAACAGAAACCTTTCCTTTATTCATAATTTTGTTTTTCTTTTTGTTTCCACAGTCCATAGGTACAAAATGTGGGAACATCACAGAGGGCGGCTCATCAAAAGTAGAGGTAGTGGCCTCAGTACCACCACCAGCACCTGTCTCTGCGGCGTCAGCACTGCGCTCCAGTTCAGCTTCCAAAATGGTGGCATCAGCACCACCGTCTGTATCTGGTCTCACAACGGCCTCGGTACCGTCGTCTGGATCTCTATCATTGGTGGCCTCATCACCATCGTCTTCAACCTCATCATTAGCGGCATCAGCACCGCTACTCTACTCCTCTGGCGCTCCTGGTGCTGCATCTGGTTGTCGCTCAGAAGAGGTGTCGCCGGCGGGCATCCTACCGCTCCTAGTAGTCACAAAATCAGCATCATAGAAAGAATAAGACATATCGCTCAAATAGTCACTAGGAGAGGTATCCTCTGTAAACTCTACCTGCTCAGACTTCCTTTTCAGATTGTTCAGGTTAGGTTCAATCTGAGTGGGTATGGCGGCCTTCCCTTTGATAATCTCTCTCATCTCCTGCCGAAATTCATCCAATTCTTGCCTGAAGGATGCTCGCTGTTCGGAGAGCAAGCGGGCAAGATCATCGAGAGCTGGGTTCTCAAAAGCGGGACCCTGAGAACCGGATGGTTGTCCCGGCTGGAAATGGGGTTGCTGCTGCTGCTGTGGTTGATACAGGGTCTGATGGGGATAAGATTGCTGAGGCTGCTGTCGCTGCCTCCACTGCTGTCCCTGATAGGCGGGACGAGGACCACTCTGATATTGTTGTGGCTGGGCATATTGGGGCTGCTGGTGTTGTGGTTGCTGGCTGTTCTGTTGTCCTTGGGTAGGATTCTGCTGTTGGGAGGAGGAGCCACCGTTGCCCCAACGGAACCCGGGATGATCACGACGAATCCTGGGTTGAGGGTACCGATCGTACCATATCCCATTGACTTCCATCAATGGGTCCTGCTCAAAGGAGGGTGGAGGAAGAACTGCCAGTGGCTGCGTGTCCGAAGATGGCGGCTGCGCTGGGTAGTACTGTAGCAGTGGAACCGGCTCTGCCTGGATATGATTCACCTGGCGGTATGAGGTAGAGGGTTGGTTGGAACTACTACTGCTGGAGTCAGCCCGTGACCTGGGAGGCTGATGGGAATGAGCTTGTGCCTCCTGAATGCATAGGATTTGAGTTTTTAGGTCACTCATGGTTTTGGTGAGAAGGTCCGTCTGGGCAAGACCTTGGTTCTGCTTTTTCTCGAGGATCTCCATGCGGTCCAACTTTTCACTGATTATGCCCATGTCGGCTGCGGTTGATTCAGCTTGGGCTGCGGCAGCTGACACTGTGTTGGGACCGGCATCGATGCGGGCGATCCTCTGGAATGATCCTCCTCCCTGAGGTGGTTTTTGTTGTGTGTAGACTCTGGCTTGGGTCATCATAGTTGAATTTTCTGCCATGCCTTCATAGATGGCCCAGACGTCGTCTTCACCCTTGGAGAAATATGATCCACCGCAGGAGGCGTTGACAAGCCCCTGCAGCTCCGGTGTCAGCCCACAGAAGAAACTTTGAACCAGATTGGACTTGGATATATCATGATGTGGACACTTGTCGATGAGCTCTCTGAATCGATCCCAAGCTTCATGGAATTGTTCATTTGGGATCATGACAAAATTGCTAATCATGGCTCTAGCTGCATTGGTCCGGCCGAGAGGATAGTACTTCTTCAAATATACGGTCCGGAGATCTGCCCAAGTGTCGATGAATCGCCCGAGGTGTTTGAGCCAATATGCGGCTCTGTCAACCAATGAGAACGGGAAAGTGATCATCTTGATCGTGTCCTCAGTTAGCAGCCTGTCATGGATGGTGCTGCATATCATCTCGAATTCTTGGAGGTGGAGGTGTGGCTCTTTGATCGGCAACCCATGAAATTTGGGTAGAAGCTGAATTGTGTGGGGCCGAAGCTCGAAATATCCATGGATCGGTGGGAGTCTGATCCAACGATGAGTGAGGGACGCAGCTGGGTTGTGCAATTCCCTCATGATGGTCTGTGGTGGTCTCTCAGCGTCTGGGTCACCTCCTCCTGCATCAGGTCCTCCTCCTCCTCCACCGCCACCGCCCCCAGGTCGGTTTTCTCTCATCTGAGCTATCTCTCTCATTAGATCACCCATGAAGGTACCCTGGTCACGGATCTATCTCTGCATGGTCTCCAGAGATGCTAACAGGGAATTGTTGATGGCCACCTGATCAATTATGAACGGAGGGTGATCATGGTCATCTAGGTGCTCGCCTCTATCTGCCATCACTAGATTTTCTGAAAAAGCAAAAGAGGCCATCTCAGGTGCTGTCGAATGATCTGAACTCTGTGATGCACTGAATTCTGAAACTATTGGACTGAGAGAAGGAGAATGGGAAAGGTGGTCGAGGGGGAACAGGGTGGATGTAAACTCAGGCTCGGAGAGCGGACTCTCCGAGGTAGTCCTAGATGAATAAGGGGGAGTGCTGGATAGCGGTGCCGACAGAGTCGGCCTAAGAGATCTCCGTCCCATCATCTTGATTATTGGCAAGAGCAGAGGGAATGCAGAAGAAGAAGGAATGAAGTGAGAAACAAAATTGCACACAAGTGTGCTGTGTTTTTGATATTGACCTAAATAAATCTAGCAATCAAACACAAAGCAGGGGTGAGTTCACCAACTCAACATGTGAAGCCGTGAAGGTTTGGCTTTTATCTTGTCAATTTTATCTTGATTCAGGAATTAGTCTTTTCACGAGTCCTTAGAGCGCTATGCCTAAAGGAGAGAGTACTGCCGGAAGAGTATCCCGTACTTGTCCTCCTCCTGTGTAACCTATAGCTTGCACTTTTTGAGGTCCTTGTAACCCTTCCTGGATCCCTACTCAGCCAAAGAATAAGAGAGGAAGCCAATAGGCGAAACCGATACTTCGGAACTCGCTCGCAACGGAATCACCCGTGAGCGTGCAAGAACCTACTCGGACGCGAGACGATGAGACAGACACCCCCGTGAAGGTGTGGCCTAGGCTCGATACTTCGGACAAGGTCAATGCTCTACACAATAGAGAGTCACCAATGTTGACCAAGCCCTACTCGTCCACATACGATAGAAGCACCAATACTTCGGAAATCCAGGCGATACACAAGGCAGCCACAAGCTGGGATTTTGGCTCTAATCCTTACGAAGCGCTCACCTCACTTGGAAGGAGACCTTCCCATGCAACCTGAAAACAAGTGAGGGTGTTACTCTCCCCAGTCAATGAATCCAATTACCAATTTTATTTTTGGTCAAGGTTTTCTTAGCAGTCCCTTTTTTAAATTTTTTGGTGTTATCGCTTCTTTTGAGTAGATTCAAACAAGCGCCTAACGATTTTTTTGTATTTTCTAGATCCTACTTTGTCCAAAAATAGAGGGAGAATAGAGTCGGAAAAGCTGTGCAAGTCGACACAAAGATGGAAATCTCACCTTTGTGCCTAAATGATGGATGCAAAGTAAGAAGACTTACAGCGAATCCCAGCTCTCTCCATGCGGGATGCAAAGCAGAAATTTATAAACCTAATCTATATGTTGATATGCAATGCGGAAATCGTCCTAAGATAGGCAACTGCTAGCGTGAAGAACCACAAGTCAACCACCGATCGTCGATCCTAAGAGTCCGGTCTAGACCCTCCCCTCCTCTTCTCGACACATCGAGTTCAGGAGTAGCGCTTGATGGGGAGGGCTTGCGGCGCGACGGAGCTAAGAAAGGGAGCTAACTGTTTAATTAAACTAAGTCCAAGTACGAACTATAGGTACATGCAAAGGTTATTAGTGTGTTTGGACCTAATTTAATCGATCAAGCAGGCCTAAAACTAAGGGCTCAATCCACAAAAGAAATGAAAAATGAAAACAAAACCAGAAAATGACAGCGGTGAAAAACACGTCAAAATCCGCGGTGAGGCCCCGGGTGAACAAACACCCGGAAATTAGGCCCGGAGTGTCCAAGAGTCCAAGTACCTGTATTATTACAAATTATCAAATCACTCTCTCACAAAAATAAATTGCAACTAATCTACCACTCTCTCTCACTCCTCCTGCTCTCTCCTGTCGGCTTGGCTAAAGAATAGCCGGCTCCACATCCCAAGGTTGCTTCGGGTCACCTAGGCGATCCGCCTTGCTCCGTGGTCCCTCGAAAGAAGACAAAAGAAGAATGGTCAGACAGCTCAATCAATGTATATCAGAAATGCAAGAGATATAAACTAGAGCTATGGTAGACAACAAACACAAACACCCGGAAATTCCCCGGCAATGGCGCCATTTGATATAGCCAAAATTCACGGAGTCTAAAATGGTACCCCACACAAGGCGGAGACAACCGTCGCTGTGACGACTCACGATAAATTCTGGACTAAAATCAACAATTAACCCACACTAAAGATCAATAATTAGAAATAAATGTGGAGTTAAAATTTATTTTTAACTTTGCACAAATGGTGTATAGGGACAAGTATGCAGAGAGTTCGAACACAGGGAGCAAGCAGGGTAATTCAAATAAATGTGCACAAGTGAATGTGAAGTGTCTACACTAAGCAAGCAAAGAAATTTTTATGGGTTTTAATTTTTTTAATTTTTTTTAATTTTTTTATTTTAATTTAATTTTTAGTTTTGTATTTTGATTTTAATTTTTCTGATTTTTATAATTTTATATTTTATATTTTTTTCTTTTTTTTCAATATTGGAAAATAAGGACAATGTAATAAACGACTAGATAAAGTATTTATAAAAATGTGCAAAAATAACCAAAAATTCAGAAATAAAATTTTTTTTGATATTTTTAAGATTTTTTACTGTTTTTTTTTTATTTTTGGGTATTTTTCAAGGTGTTTTTGGTATTTTTTAAATACTGAAATAAGGGCAAATAGTGAAATATGTGTTGGCTGTGAGTAAAATGGGAATTAAAATTAGCAAACAGCAACCAAAGGTTTTCACACTAATTTTCAAATAAAGAGAATGAAATATAGAACAAACAGGAACTGAGTTTGTATTTTCTGAGTTTTCTTTGATTTTATAGATTTTTTTGAAGTTTTTGAGTGTTTTTGAATTTTTAGTGTTTTTCTTTTGAGATTTTTAGTGATTTTTGGATGGACACTAAAATATGGTAAAATAGACACTAGGGAATTTTTTTGGAATTTTTCGAGGTATTTTAATATTTTTTTGGCATTTTCTAAGCTAGACAGTGAATAAAAAGCATGTTTTTGATTTTTAATAAATATAGAAAATAAAATAAAATCAAAAACTAAAATGCTGGCGTCAAAGAACAAGCCTACAGGGATGTAACCCTATTTTTATGGAATTTTTGGAGGCCAAATGATAATTTAAATAATTAAAACAAGCATCCAAACATTAATTAGGCCTGGCAGGGGTATACATGCAATTTCTCAAACATCCAGGGGCAAACAAGCAATTTTCCACAAAAGTTTACACTTAATATTCAATTTTCAGGACCAAACATCAATTACGAAACCCGCTTGGGTATCGTAGCAATTTTCCCACCAAGGCGCGTGACTTGCACGCGCCAGGCGAGGACCAAAATGTAATATTCCAAAATCCTAGGGCCTACCTTGCAATTTCTCCAAAATTATAACTCTTACCCTAAATGTTTTGGTATTAAAATGAAATACACCAACAGCCGAGGGTCCTAGTGCAAAAAGCCCGCACCTCATGTGTACAGGTCACGTGAGGTGACGTGCTGGAGGACCTGTGTGCAAATGTTGAAAGTTCGAGGGCCTTTTTGCAAAAATTACAAAATATTAAACCTACGAAGTAAAGTTTCTGAACCAAATAAAAATTTTAAAACTAGCGGAGGTGTGACTGCAAAATACCCTCGTTGAGGCGATCCGATGGCGGGGCGGGCGCTGATGACACGTGGGGACGATCCAACGGCTGGTGACTAGGCGCGATCCAGCGGCATGGGACGCGCCACTTATCCACGTGGCAGCTACTTTGGGCACGATGACGCTTCGCCGATGAGCGGCTTGGACTAGATGGATCTTGGTTGATCTGACGGTTGGTGTACTCGAAGATCCAACGGCTAATGGCGGATCTGGGCTGGGCCGACGATTGGACGGCTGGCGGCTGATGACGAAGAACAGGGAAGAACTCGCCGCCTGCGAGCTTCCCCGATCTCCTCCTTCCTCCTACGGCGCTGTGTCGAGCTACAAAATGGCCCAGCTGGGTCCGTTGGTCCTCCTCTAGAGGCTGGTGGCGGCAAAAAGCTCCGGCGAGGCTCGGAGGGGCGGGGCGAGGTCGGCGGAGCACGGGACTCCAGGGACCTCGACCGGCCGTCAAAACCCGCTCCCAGGTGCTTTAGAACTGCAAGACCTGCACGCACAAATGTTACGGAGGTCGAGGGAAAATGCCTCGACCTCCAGGCGCTCTCGAGATTGGGGGAACGACGAGATGGACACTCGCCGGAGTTGCGCTCCGGCGAGGTAGTCGATCGAGTGATTTGATGGATGATTCAATGAGGAATGAAGGGAGAAATGATCCTGAGGCTAATAGGGACGTGATGGGGATAAAAATAAACAAAGAAATGGCCTCGATGGCCTGGGGCCAGAGGGTGGATACCTCGACAGCGGAGCTTAGCCGGAGGTGTGGAACGCGCATCGATCAGGTTTTATCCCGCCTCCTTGAAGCCCAGAGCTTGGAGATGTCACCTCCAGGCACCTCGAGCTCGACTAAGGGGGGAATATCGGTGGAAATTTGCGGTTCAAATTTTCAAAATAGAAGAGGAGTTGGTTTTAAGGGGTTGACGGACAGTGGGGGGTAGAACGAGGCCTGGCGGGTGGTGCAGCGATCCGCGGCCCAAGATAATGCTTGGGCAAGAATCATTGATGCTCGAGCTTCAAAAGTCGTGAAGGGTGGAGCATGTTTAGGTGAAAGGGCTAGCCTCGAAAAAAGGTGGAAGAAGGGGGGTCAACACACTCTGACAAAGCCACAGGGATTGGGTCAGAGAGTTGACCGAGATCAAGTCTCAGACCCTCCTGGTTGGTCCACGTGGACCAACCAGGAAAAACCCTGGAAAAACATCTTAATAAATCATTTTAAAATAGTAAATGGTGTTATTTTAATTAGGTGATAAAATAAAAAGTGTTTATAATTTTATCTAGTATTTTATGCCGATTTTTAATTATTTTTATGAGTTATATTTTTACAAGTTCACTTTTTAGCCCTATATAGGTATAATACCTATGTATTTTAGTCTTTTATTTTTATTATGTGTATTTTATTTTTATTATTTTTTTGTTTAGTATTTTCAAAAATAATAAAATACTTTCATACACACAAATATATTTTTGTTTTATTTTTCTGATGTATTCTGTATATTAGATAAAATATAAAGGTATAATGTATAGGTATACATATAGGTATAATACCTGTATACTCTATGTATGTTTATTTTTATTTTGAGTTTTCTTTAGGTTTCTATTCCAATTTTAATATACGTAATTATCATAAGTAATATTTACATAATTATAAAAAATATAAAAATATAGAAATAATGAGTAAATAATAAATTGAATATTTTAATCTGTACAAGTATACAATGATGGTCCAAAACTCAACTTTCAAACCGTAGCTCCGCCAAATGCGAAACCACCACCATTAAATAGCTTATTTTATTCTATATACAATTAAAGTGAGTATGCTGCATTTGGAGTTGTCAGTTGTGAGATACGGGTCTGGGAAGTTGGGATTCTGGGTTCTTATTCAGACTATAACTTTTTATCTGTACATTCTTTTTCTGTGAAATCAATTTTGTGTTTTTCCTTGTAATATTATCTACAACTTTCATGTTTATTTGATGAATAAAAAGTGGAACCAAAAATAAGTCCCAAAATGAATATAGAATGAATAGAATAATATAGGTATTTGGCCCTTATCTCCCCCTACTTTATTCCTTGTCGACCTATTCATCAAGATGCCTAGGTCTCGAGATTTCGGGTCATAAAATATTTACAATATTTTATTCTTTTTCTTTACTTTTCTTTATTCTATAATTTTGGCTTTAATTACAGTATTTTATACACTAAATAGATGCACATGCATGAATGCTAAGATGATGATATTAATGACATTTACAGGCATTTGCTAGGGTTTTTGATGCCAAAATGATATAATAAAGATGATGAAATGTGGATTCATCAGGTACTCAAATGTGGAACGATGATACAGACATCCCTGTGAGGGGATGTCCTAAGCTCAATACTTCAAACTATGTTTGAAAGCAAACAAAGCCCTGGCCCATGTGCAACAGAAGTGCCAATACTTTGTGAATCATGTCAATAACGAGGCAGTACCCAGGCTGGGATTTCGGCTCTATTTTCCTATCATCGTGCCTCTCTCAATTTGGATGTTACCTGAAAAATATGTGGGCTTTATGAATCCAAGACAATTAATGTTCATTATGAATTTTATTTTTGGTCAAAGTTTTAGACATTCCCCTTGTTATAATTTTTGTATTTTCATTTTTTGAGTAATTTTCAAAATAATTCGCCTAATTATTTCTTGTATTTTCTTTATAACCTAAGTGGATAAAAATAAAGGGAGATAGCGGAAAAGCAATGCAAGGTGACACAAGGATGGAAATATCACCCTTGTATCAAATGATGCATGTTCAGTTAAAAGACTTACAACGCTTCCCAGCTCTCTCCAACACTTCCCAGCTCTCTTTAAATTACACTATATACAAATGCAAGAGAATGAAATCACCCTAAGAGGGAATTGTTAATATCGTGATGAACATATTAAGTTTGATCTAAGTTCAAACATATAACTATAGGCACATGCAGATATTAGATGCTTGAACTTGGATAACTTGATCAAACAATTCCTAAATCTAAGGACTCATTCACATAAAACAAATAAAAGAAAGATGAAAACACAAATCATAGAAAACAAATAGAAATAAGTGGAAAAACATGGAGGACAAATGGGTAGAAGATGAAGAAAATGCGAGAAAATCGATGCAAGTCCGCCGGTGAACAAACACTTGGTAAAATAGGTTTGTTAAGTATACATATCCAAATATCATTGTAATTGTATTATTACAAAGTAATAATGCAAAAAAAAATCTCTCACTCACAAAAAAATTCTACACTATTGCTAAGCTACTCTGAATGCTCTCCTTGTCTTCTTTTTGCTCTCTCAAATCAATCGTCTCATAGTACTCAGAATGTCAAAAATCGAATCGGACAAACAATCAACCCACAATATAGATAAACAATTAACAAGATGCGATCTGAAATTTATGATACTCTAAAAATGATGTACAATGATAATTAGCAGCGATTGAACCACTAAGAGCAAACTGGATTTGTATAATTATCATCTATTAATAAAAATAAAGAATTATAGTTTTTTAATTTTTTAATTTTTGATTTTTTATGAATTTTAATTAAATGTAATTTTTATGAACTTTAATTATTTTATATTTTTTATATTTTATATTTTTAATTTTAAAATTTTATTTTCTTTTTAATTTTGTATTTTTTGTTTCTTTTTATTTTTAAAGATATAATATGCATATATATATCTATAACAAGGGAAAAGGGAAGCTACAACGTGGGGTGCAACTAACTAGCTAACCTGGATATTTTTCTTATTGATTTTTTTTCAAGGAAACCTTTGGGAATTTATTTAGTTTATTGAGTGGAATATGTGTTTCAAATTTCATGCAAAATAAATGCTAACATGCCAATCTAGATAGGGTCAATTTCAACAATTCTGAGACTGTGAAAATGTGACAATCTTGATGGAGATGATAGAAGTGTCGAATTTAGTTGAATTTGGCATGAGACCATGGTGATATATGGTGATTTCAACCAACCTAGGTTTCATTTCAAAACACAAAAATCAATGTAAAAAATGGTCAGGTGCAACTTCCCCAACCCCTAATAATAATATGGATATTTTAAATATTATATATGATATATAATAAATATATAAAAAATATAGGTAAACATATACATGAAAAGTCCTTTTTATTTTTTAAAGGTTTTAAATATATACATTACATATTTATTATTAATAATATTAATAGTGATTGTATAAGTATTATATAGTATATATAGTCTATATATGTTCTTATAATTTCATTGTATATAAATGTAGTCAAAATTTTAAAAATAAAATGTTTTTGTTTCATTAATATTTTTATCTATTTTGTTGCTTTTATATCTTTTTTGCTAATTTTTATGTATAAATAGGCTAATTGTTTTGAGATTTAAAAATAGATATTAAGTCCAAAATTTCTCAAAACTATTTTTACAATATATATTATAATATAAATAAAAATATGAAACATAAAACATTTTTTTTTAATTTTATAGAAATTTTCCTAATTTTTATAGTCTTTTTAGGATTTATGTTTTTTAGTGTTCTCTTTTTATATCTTTTGTGATTGTTGGTATAAGTTATAATAAATAGTAATATATACTATCTATTTTTTTGGAATTATTTAAAGTAGCTTTCTATTTTTTTGTATTTTTATCTAAAAAGGGAATAAATAGCTCCTATTTTATTTTTAATAAATGCAAAAGTGTAATAAATATTTAACCAAAAATATGGGCATCATGAGCATCAGATTAAGCATCTACCATAAATTCTCCCTTAATTTTGAAGGCATTAGTGCAAACTACTAGGAATAAACAAGTAGGACTTTTTTTATCAAACTAGTTGGGGTATATTTACAATAATAATAAAGTACATGACTTAGCATGCAAATTACCCAAAAGTTATACACTTGTTTTACATATATTAAGACAAAATGGTAACTAACAAAAGACAGAGGGGATTTTGTGCAAATAACACAATGCCTCACGTGGCGCAACGCGTGAGGCAAGAGGACCTAATAAAAATATTAAAGAAGTCCATTGGGTCCTTAGAAATATTTACAATATAACCTTTACTTAATATTTATAGGACTAAAAGGAAAATACAAAAAAATGATGAGTCTATGATGATATTTACCCCTTAAAGGCATGATCTAAATGCTGAGGACATGCCACGTGGTCTTCATTTGCGTGATCTACAATGAAGGAGAGCTTTATTTTGTCAAGTATTAGACGTTTGATGAGAACTCTTCACTTCACATTGGTTTCAATGAAAATTAGGTGTCGGATTGTAGGAATCCACGCAGAGAAGTGTGTCTCAATCAAACAAAATTTGTAAAATAGAAGAGAGAGAGAGAGAGAGAGAATATAGAAGAATAACGAAATAAAAGGATGCTGCTCTCTCTTTTATTTTTCACTAGAGATTAACCAGGTAAGCGTCCTTGCGTTGAACATAAGGAGGCGAAAGTATACTCGAGATTTTGAGATCAAATATATTTTTATTTATTTTTACTCTTTTTATTGCTTTAAAATTTTTGCATTTTTTATTTTTTATAGTTTTTATTTGATTTTAAAAAATGATTAATTTGGAATAAATAGTGATATTGTATAATATATCGAATATAGGATAGGGTACTAGTCTAATATAGTGGAAATCAAAAGGAAAAGAAAATGATTTTTATTAATTTTCGAAATGAAGAATATATTTTTGCAAAATAATATACTATATAGTAGATATGTGGAATATAATAGATGTGATATGATATAGTAGAATGAAGAAGAAAAGAAAACCAAGCAATGTGCACAAAAACACCAACAAGAACCAAAAATCAAAATGAGTATCTGAAAATAAAATCATATGAACGATGAGACATGAATCCTCAATTTATGCCAGGGTAGTTGGAAGCTACCCTAGCAAATCTTCAAAAAATAATGTCCACAAATAGGGTCCTCAGTACTCGGGTATAATTGCAAAAAAGGAAGTTAAAGTTTTGCAGAACAGTCCTCGATCAGGGACTCAAAAGTAATAAAAAGAAAGTTTTCTTACAATTAAGTCACATGCAAACCTATTTGCAAATAAAGAAAACTCAAGAGGTGCTTTGAAATTTTCGAAAGTTGTTGGAGTTAAGATGCAATTTCTCCACTAATTAGAAATGCATGGTTGAGATTAGAAGGGTGTGAGAGATTTGGAACATCGGTGGTGGACATGTGCCCACCGCTTGTAAGTTTGTATACTTCGATTGTTTTCCCCCCAATCCTAGAGAGGGGTGGCGTCGATCCTTGATTCCAATGGCGATGCGATGATGGCACCGACTACGAGCGATCGGAGAAGTGGGAGGCATGGCCAGAAGGGTGGAGGTCCATTCAGTTAGAACTGTTGTTGGAGGAAGTTATGTTGAAACGATGTAGTTGAGGGAATTAAATAGGGACGACGAAGGGGAGTTAGGATGAGATCGAAGGTTGGCATGTAAAGTTTTTATTAGGAGAAGAGAATGAAGGGTTTAGATTAGAGTTAGATATTGAAATGAGGATGAAATAATTTGGTGAATGTCTGGCACTCAAACAAAAAACAATCCTCTTCTTGAGGTAGAAGAAGCATTGTGGTACAAACACGTGTCATCACCACAATAATCTAGATGTCTAATTCATTATAAATTAGATATTCAATAATAAATAGCATTAATATAAATAGGTATACAAACGAAAAATGTTATAATTAAATTATCTCAATTATAATCTCTTTTGACTCTATAAATAATATATATTTTATAAATTATAAACAAATAATAATAAATATATAATATACTTGATAAATAGCATGTACATTTTTAATTCAATGTTTTAATAAATAGTATATCATTCTATATTATATCAAATAATATTATAATAAAATATAGTTGTGTGGTTTTTTCATAAATTTTAATAATTTAGTTTGCATATATTAATAAATACATGTATAAATATTATAGTTTAAATTTACCTATTTTCGGGCTTTTGATTTGCTTAAAATCTTAAATAATGATTTTATTTTTTATTTTTATTCTATAAATATACTAAAAGATCAATAAAATACTAAAAATAAACATCTCTTGTACTATAATTAGTGTACAAAATAATATAAAGTACACAGAAACCTAGTTGTCATTAGGTCCAAAAATCATCTTTTCACAAACAGATTCTGTTTAGATGAAATCACCATTATTAATTAGAGAATTTTATTTTATTAACTTTAAAAGTGATTAGAGACAAATTTCAGTTCGTATGAAGAAGTTATCAGAATTAGAATTTGGGAAATTGATAATTCGTAATCCATATTTCTTAGCATAAATACAGGTTGGATTTTTTATGATTTTTATATACATTTTTATAAACAATGAAAATGCTTAGTGAAAATTACATACATATTAAATAACTA
The DNA here is from genome assembly GCA_037367405.1 of Ottelia alismoides. Classification (NCBI taxonomy): domain Eukaryota; kingdom Viridiplantae; phylum Streptophyta; class Magnoliopsida; order Alismatales; family Hydrocharitaceae; genus Ottelia; species Ottelia alismoides. Next base: position 1,104,568 of record JAZKJV010008677.1, read on the forward strand.
AAATAAGATTGCATATATAAAATAAATAAATGTAATTATTGTATAATATACAAAGTTAGTTATTTTTGGAGTTTTCTTCCTTATATTTACCTCCTTTATTATTTATTAACCAATCCATGATAATTTGATCTCGAGAGTTAGGTTATACAAATATATCTTATAGCTATATTTATATATTTTGAGTCATCCGGTACACTATATACAAATTTATAGTCTACCTTTTCTTTCTTTATTTTAATTTTCCTTATTTTTTATGTATTTTTAATGCATATAAATGCATTTTTATTTGTGAATGTGATTTTTTGTAAAAGATGGGAATTAATTTATATTTACATGTATTTGTTAAGGGTTTTAGAAAAAAGACGATAGAAATGTTAATGAATCATCGATTCATCAATGAGCTAGATTAGATCTAGGTTGTGTCATCGATCCAACGACTACACGATGATGTGTATTAACACGAAGAATAGGCGAGGATGTTGGCTTCATATGTAATATCCATGTCCCCCAACCTCATCCTTCCTCGCCAATAGGTGCTACGCATCGGCAAGTGGCTTTAAACAAGTCCGGGCCCCATAGGAAGGGGCCTGGAGCGCTCGGGTAGTTGGAGCTCTAATGTAAGCTATGATGTAATGTCATGTGCTACAAGGGATTAGTTTCTACACAAAAACAAAGAGGAAGATGAGAGGGTTGTTCTCGACCCTCTCTTAAAGTTGGGTGTACTCTAGAATGAGGGGGTAGAGATGCTCTCATGGAAGGAAATAAAAGAGAACTCAGGATCTCAAATTCTTATAGAATCTAAGGTGTAAATGTGGGGAAAATGTGAATAAAGTGATGAGAGTTTAAGATCGGGTGAGGATACGTCAAAACATGGCATAAATAACACTGATTTTGATATGGAGCTTAAGGCTCTAGCTTACAAAGATTCTACCAAATTACACTTCTACTGGATTATTGATGAAATTACAACTACATTACACTATGAAATAGAAATGTTAGAAAATAACATAGTGTTAGTAGGTCCTTCCTGACAGAACGCTAAGGAGTAGAGAAGCTCGCTGTAGATACTTGATGAATCCATGATTCATTAACATTCTATCTGCATTTTATCTTAAATCCCTAACAAATACATGTAAATATGCATTAAATACAATCTTTTATAGAAAGCATACTCGTGAATTAAAATTCCGTGTTATGCATTAAAATCATGTAAATAAATAAAAGAATAAATAGAAAGAAAATAAAAAGAAGGCAGATTGTAAATATGTATATATGTACAATATGACTTATAAAATATAAATATAGGTGAAGGATATATTTATATAAACTAACCCAGAGACCAAGTCAGCATGGATTGGTCGATAAATAAATAGGTGGGGGGGATAAGGAAGAAAAACACAAAAAGAATTAATTATTCACTTTACACTTTATTTATTATTTATCCAATAATTATCAAAACTTCAATGATTTTTAAGTATTTCATTTGTTCATATTTTTTCACAAACTCTTCTCATATTTATTTCAAAAAATGTGTAGAAAATATAAAAATAAGTTAAAAATATTATCATGTATATACGCCAAGAAATCCAACTTTTAAATTTCCTATTTCTCATTATCCAAACATCATAACTTCTTCATACATACTCCAATTTTACTATACTCATATTTAAAGTTCATAAAATAATATTCTCTAACTAATGAAGGAGATTTCACTTAAATCGAAACCCGTATACAAAAATTCAATTTTGGGACGAATTGATAATTTGGTTTCTGGGCTATTTATTTTATTCAGAACATAATGTTTATAGTTTTAATGATTTTATAATTTCTTATTATTATTATTTTGATGCTTTATTTTATCCACAAACTATTTCATAATTTTTAAATACTACTTAATATTTTAAATAAATAAAAACCTTAATTTATAGATGAATTTGAACTATGTAACTTATATCTATATTTATTTATAAATTTAAATTAATATATTAAAATCCATAAAAACTCACACACACTTTATTTTTTATCTAATAATTAATAAAAATATGAAAATGACTTATTATGTATTAAATATTAAATTAAAAATAAATATCCTACTTATCAATTATAATATATAATTATTTATTAATATCTTATTTATGATTCATGAAATGTCTATTATTTATAAATTAAATTATATCATAAACTAATATATTTATTTATTTACATTTTCTATTTTTATACCTGATTTTAAGTAACATAATTTATTATTTAATTTACAAAATAATTATATTCCAACCACCTAGGTGTTGACACGTGTCAACACCTGGTTCTTCTTCCCCTAGAACATGTTTTGCAGTTCGATTCCACCAGCCCTTCTTCAACTAATTTTACTTGCCAAACCCTTCATATATATCAGCATATCCATCCTTGCTTCCCTACTCCTAAAAATCTAGATACACACTAACCCTCTAATCACATCTTACATCTTCTCGATTCCCCTATTTATTGATCCTAAGATCAGTCGTTGCAAACTATAAACTTCCATTATCAGAATTAACTGGTTACTGCACCACCTTTCCCTATCGTTCTCTGCCATACACGGTTGTGACAGAGCTCAAGGAGGAGACCGCATGGAGGAGGAATGGCAGAAAATTAGTTCGAAGGCCTTCATCCACCTTGTCGCGTTGCCTAGCATGGTGTCCAACTCCGGGAACTTGCCAACCTATAGAAGCTAAGACCTGAAGGGTATTAAATCCTTCTTGCCCATGTGACCTTCAATTCATCCAATCCTCATTTCGCGTGTCCATTTAGATCGCTTAATCATGTCATTAGTTAGAATAATCATCATTCTTCTAATTAACATCGAAGACCCTTTCCAAATCAACTCAATTTGAATCCAATTTCCTTATGAAACAACTCTTTTTCGGAGCTATTTATAGAACTGCAGTTCCATCTTAATCTTTTAGGTTGATTCCTCTTAGAATTGAGCATTGAATCTTCATTTGCAAGTCTCTTCTTCATATGGAGTAGCATCCTTCATTATTCATCATCTGGAGCTGCGACGATTGCACCAAAGAGGACTCATATTTTCGTTCTATGGTCTCTAACCCTAGACTAATTGCATAACAGTTGCCACCATCCTTCTTGACATCCGCCCACCACATGAGAGCTCGGAGGAGGAAGATGACCTCCTCCTGGCCCTACTAGAGGAGAATCATATCAGTACACCGCCACAGATCATCGAGGAATCAATGAACTCCAGCCGCAACCCAAGAAATACGGAAGAACACCCTCTAGAAAAGATGCTGCAGGCGCGCGATGCATGGCGTAAAAAAGCGGTTTAGATCACCCCAACATTTCTAATGTGCACCGTTAAATGCGAAATGGTGTAGAATTTATAAAGTTGCCCTTGCGGATCTCCACTCTTAAGACCGCCTCCAACATTTTCCAGAATTACATTTAGGTCTCTGCTAGTGACCTAAGTGTAATGATTCCATAGTTTCTCTTGCAATTAGGTCCCTGACTAGGGATCTAACTGAAATAAAGACCATTTTCGTTTGTATCATTTGTAAACATTAAACTTGGAAAATTCCAGACCTTAGACAATTACATCGTAGCATTTTTTACATTTTATTTTGTATCGAATCTCGACGATTTTCATCGCATTTTGTTTTGGTTTTCTTTATCGATATTCAACCATTATTGATTTAGTTCCGTGTCTTATTTCAAGCTTGTTGCTTGAGTTTTGTCATGTCATCTACTACATAGTACCACCTATGTCTTCTATAATATTTCTATCATATAGTAGACTTCTTTTAATTGAAAAATATTCCCTTTGAAAGTTAAATAAAAATTGGAAAAAAATTAAAAAATAAAAACTGAAAAGTATAAAAGGGGTATTATCACAAAAGAAGAAAAGAAGAGAGAGTTAAAAAATATCAAAAAAATAATATCTCTTCACTCGGAAATCACAAGAGCGATTTTTTGACTCCTTGTGTTTGACCCATGCACACTTACCTGGATAAATAAATAGTGAACAACTCCAATCATTTCAATCGAATTTTATTTGATCAACATGGATTTTGTTTAGCGGTTTCTGCATAGACCATCATTTACCATAGGCAAAATTCGAGTTATCAAAATGGCATCGTTGCTAGGGAGGCCTATGCGCATGAGATATTTTCGAGTTTATTTTTTATGATATTTTTTCTTTCTTTCTCTATTTTCTTTCACGGAGTTCTTCTCCATATTTTCTTGATTTTTTTCGATTTATCACGGTTTTCAACTGTTTCATTTTTCTTGTGATTTTTCTTGATTGTTCTCTTATTTTCTTCGTGATTTTGTTGTGATTTTTATTTCTTTGGATTTTTTTATTTTCTTTGTTTTATTTTATCGAATTTCATAGTTTTTCTTGTGTTTTATTTTTTGATTTTTTTAATTTTTTCCCTCTTTGAGTTGTTGTGAGTGTTTGTTTGATTTTTTATCTGTGTGAGATTAACCCATTTTACAGGGACTACAAGATTAGTTGGCTTCTTAGGAAGCTGACACAACTGTTAGTGTAAAGACTAGATCAATCTTCTATGAGCCAGTTGCAGAGGGCAGAGTAGGTTATATATACATGACTTTTTTTTCTATTTTTTAGGCATTATTTTTTTATTTTCTTCTGAGAGAGGGCACTTGCCCAATTTTTTGTTTTTGTAAGAGAGGAAGGGGAGCTTGCCCATTTTTATTTTTATAGAAAGGGGTCCACTAAGGGCATCCTGACTATATACATACTTTTGACCATTTTAGGGGTTTTTTCACCAGGTTCGATGCATTTGGGGGACCTCACTGCGGTTTTTGATTTTCTCGATTTTTCTTCTTTTCATGTATTTTCGTGGAGCCTAGGGTTGCATGTTTTTTTGAATAGATGATTAAAAGTAAAACCTAAATCCCTAATCCATACTTAGGCGTAATTTGTAGATTTTTGAAAAATAATCTCTTCTTATGCTCGAACTGCTGATTATGACTTGGTTTTTCTCGACTTTTCATGCATTAGCCAAGGTTTTACATTCCTGTGCGGATCACTTGCATGTAGATGGCTGGCACAAGGTATGATTTCTATATCTGCAAGCATCATCGTTTTCCGATGCATTTCTTGACTCGCCCTCCGCGAGACACAATTTTGAAAATAAAAAAGAACCGACATCCCATTAGATATTTTTGAAAATATCAAAAAAGTGAAACAATGAAAAATAAAAAATATTTTTCTTTTAAAAACACGATAAAAAAATACCTAGAATTAATTTGTATTGGGAGAGCAAACCCCTCATTGTATTCATGCACACTCCAAATAGAGTGGATGAGGACACATCCATAAGGATTAGAGCCAAAAATCCCTGGACTTATTCCTTAAGTACATGTGCATCACTTTTAGGTGCATGGTTTCAACTGTAAGCACTTACCTCCGACCATAGAAAGTTTTTTTGGTGTACTCATACCTCACAGTCCCATTGGGCATGATATAACCCGATAGCTCAGGCAAATGGTTCCACTATTTTGGGGATTGTCGGCATGTACGCTAGGAAACACCCTTTGTGAGTTTGCTAATACAACTGATTGATAACTAAAACTAAAATTGAAAAGATAAAAGACTGAAATCTTACGGTCTCCATCATGTGAAGTTGGTGAATCTGGAGGTTGCATTGCATTTGTATGCGAGGTGTGTGTTATTCCACGTCTTATACGCCTTCACATTCATGTTATTGATTTGATCTCGTATTCTAACATGCACTTCTTTTGACATCCAAGATGACGACTAGATGGATTTTGTGCTCAGACTCCATGAGCATTTGACCTTCCACCGTCTATCATATATCTTCACATACTCAGGATGATCCTCTTCCTGAGTTGGTCTTACTTAGTCACAAAGTTAGTCACACCTAGATTCCCTCGCCTCCCAACCTTTCTGTTGAGGTAGACCCAGGCCTCAACTTTTCATCTATTTCTCCTGCATTTTTTCACTGAGTTCTTATGAGATTTTTTTCCTTCCTAGAGGATTCAACAATCATGGCTAGAGGGAAGGGATCAGTTGAGGATAGAGCTGTTGAGTAGAGACCACATGATGATGAGAGATGTACATATGAGAGAAATGATCCAGCTTCAAATATTACTGATGGGATTCTAGACACACTTTGACAGATGAGCTTACATATCAGATATCAGTGTAGAGTCTAGGATGAGCTTAGAGTTGAGATCACTACGCTGAGAGTAGGAGCTGAGAACTCACCACCACTTGATATGGTTCCCATGACATTGAGAGATGAGTATGACCCGGGGGCGAGGGCGCTCATTGGATTTGATTATTGATGAATATGCATTTCATCATTTTTATTCATTTATTTTAGCTTAAAATCCCTTATACAACACCTGTAAATATCAATAAATATATTCTTTATTAAACCTCATTCTTCTGTAAATATTGTATATTTATCACTATTTTAACCTACAATAAATAAATAAGGTAAAAATAAAGAAAATAAAAGATTACATATTTGTAATAGATACATGCTGACTCTGACCCCGAGAGAAGGTCAAAGCTTGACCGGATTGAGAAGGAATAAATAGGGGGAGATAAGGCCTAAAAACCAAAAATACAAAAAATCAAGTTCCTTTTATATATTCATCACTTGTATATTATTATATCTTATACACATACCTTTTGAATAATTTATTGATACCAAAATTCAACTCAAACACAATTATTTTCTTCTTGAAAATTGTACATAAAAATCTTTTGTAAATAATAAAAATAATTGCAAGAATAATCTGTGTAAATTGCATAAATAATAACACTCTAAAAAATGTGCAAAACTCACATTCATTGTGCTCCAAACTAAATAATTTTTAAATTGAAGATGATTTCAAAAAAATAAAGTTAAGACATAAAATATGATTTTTTGGGGTACTAATGTATATCATACATATGTATATTGTATCCATATGATTTGTATATTTATTTTCTTTGTATTTTTTTATATATTGTATTTTTAATATTTCTAAATATCGTATTTGACTTCATAAAAGACAAATAAAAATTACAAAATAAAGAATCAATAGAAATAAAATCTTGCATATATTGCATATGTAGCACTATGTATATACTGTAAATATATATATATATTTAATCTAATAAATAACTTCATAAAAATCAAATATAAATATCATTGAACCCCTTCAAAATTATTGTAATTTAATAAATTATTAAATTATGTATATATTTGTGAAAATAATAAATTTAAAATTGAGGTGGTGTAAATATTGGTATATACACTTATAAATAGCACTTTTTATATATTTATACCTTTGTATATAACTTATTTAATTAATTTAAAATGATCATAATCAATATAAAAAATTTACTAGCATTTTTATTTTTAATTCATTTCCTATTTTATTTTCGTTTATTTTCCATTTTCTATCCTTTTTTGTCATGTAGTTTGGTTTGTATGATGGGTCAATCTTGGGTACGTTGACCCAGGTCAATTCTCTAGTCTACGCCCAACTCCGAAACATTTGTGTGCATCCCCTTTCTTCGCCGATTTTTCCATTGTCTCTCTCATGAAATCACCCTGATCTCTTCACCGATTCTTTAGCCCTTATAACTGACTTCCTCGTTAGACCATTAATACCTTCACACGCATGGATCTGCTATCATTTGAATTTCAAAATCTCGCTTGATCCCTTTGTCTATTTATATATATATTGATCTTCCTCCATGAAATGCATATGTTTTTCATCAAATTCTTCATCTGAGATCGAATTGTGAGTGAGAGGATGTGACATGGCTTCGTCTATATGTTTAGGAGTGTGAGGAATTGTGTAGGGGATGTGATCCATACTACTGCTGGAGCTCTGCCATACCAGTTGAGCTTCTCAATTCGATGTCGTGGATTGAGGCGACAAACTCCTATCT